>JAQISU010000149.1:1142500-1742500 GCA_029339505.1 Unio delphinus
ACAACCCCATTTCTATACAAATGACTTATGATACAACAAAATGTTCTGGCCAAGGATCTTTTCCAATGGAACTTTTTATCAAATGCGTAAACAATGTAACAAATGTAACAATGTAACAACTTTTTATCAAATGCGTAAACAATGTAAGGCATGTTTACTTAAAGTTTAGCAAAAGTCAACCTAACAACAATCGGTTAGACAATGTCCTGAAATCATGTCCAAGGAAACATGTAATGTACAAATTACAATTATCTTAAAGCATAATTTACATTCAAATGTTAGCTATGCAAAATGTTGTATGTGTATATAGAACTGTATAACAGGACCTAAATCAGTTCGGTTAATTGTATTTCTTTTAACATATTGCATCACGAGAGCTGATGTTTGTGAGGATGCGCGAGTGTTTACATCATTAGTGTTATATTGCAATACATTTACTAGTACTTGCGTATTTCCTGCTGTATGTCTTCCTTCTTTTGAGTGACTGTCACCTGTCGTAAACATTCACTCTCTTGTCTTTAGCATCTGACTAAGTGTAGAAGAGTTGGTCACTGGGAACAGAGAACATTGTATCCAACAAACAAAAATCGTGTGTGTAATTACACTTAGGACGAAGGAAATGAACGCATCCATCAATTTATATCTCAGACATGATATAATGTAATGTTTTTTCTGAAATGCCAGGATGGAAGCGATTTAAATTTACACACACGACATTTTAATCTCACCCACCATGTTAGTTTCTTCACGTTATCTTCATATTTCTTGCGTGTAAGTTTAATTATTTCCTCGTGCGAGTTCTTGATTTTAAGTGCCATAACAGTGTATTTACATTTATGCAGTTTATTTCTTGGCTAATGAGAATATATATTGAAAACAGTAATGTAAAATATCCGATTGAAAAATTTTCAGTAATAACTACATGGGAGCCTATCTCACATCGCGTTTGCACCTGTTCACGATGATAACCGAATGATAATGCCAACCACTTCCGGTATTTAGTGAAACCAAAGCGTGACGTCATATTATGAACACTTGTTGTAAACAAAGGCTGAGTCACATTATGGAAAAGTCTACATAAACTCAACACAAAAGCTGCGATTTTGAAGGAAGTGAATTGTCACTGTCTTGCGAGTCTTCGCCATTCGAAAATGGTGATTTAATAAGCTCGGAAGAGTATGATAATGGTGTAGAAGCGGCTGCTGGCACCCAACTTAATCCGTACCAGTTTGAACCCTATATTTCCAATACCGGTGAATCCGAAGTTGCAGATGAAGTTGACGAATAAGAAAGACGAGATAGATTGACCGACAATTCATGGTAATTGTTTTCTGAATATGCCTACTGCCTAAGTTACGATAAATGTATGTATCCGACGGTATTTGCAGTGCTGTTGAACAGTCTCCTGTTCGTTTACAAATTATTTTTTTTCTTCTCACCTTTAATAAAGGATGTACCAGTGTACTGCATTTCATGGGTAGATACGTATTTATACGTTGATAAGTAAAAGGTACATCAGATCACAGTTGTAAGCTTCGAAACCTTGTGAACAAATTGATACGATTTAGAAGTACTTAAGATTCCTAGGACAGGATGTCCTATTTTGCACAGCTGTTGAAATAGGCATGATATTTACCCTCATAACAGTTAAATTGAATTTATATTTTGTACACTGTATTATAAGTGAAAATTTCAAATTTCTCATAATAGTTGATGTTATAAACTATGAAATAACCCTTTTTTATGTGGTAGGCATTTACTTGCAACTTCTATTTTCTTTCATATCTAATTTAATTGTGCAGTGCTGTACTAAATGTTTTACCTGTTCCTGACTTTAGTCAGTTTGTATCATAGTACTGTGTTGTCGATGTGTTCATAAATATAATAATAAATTTGCTAAGCATAGCACTATGCATTAAAGATGAAAACTCTATTTTATGTGTAATTGTGGACATTGTTTGGTAATGCCCACAGCAAAGGAATGTGTATGTTGTTGTGATATAGAGAAGGTGAAAAGTGTCTGCAATGAATATCAGGGGATACAATGTATAACACACCATCCAGGGTTCAGTCCAGTTTGTCTCGACATCCATGTTTAGAAGGTTGCATACTACCAGTATGGACAACAATTTGGAGAATGTCCAGAACAAGGAAATGAGTAAGTAAAATGTCTGAGTAATTTTTAATGTTATTATGTGTTTCATGAACCATGCATGACAGCATAGTATTGGGGTTATTAATACAGCAAATAAATAAACCACGTTTTCCAGTCATCGTATAACACCTTCGATGTTTGAACCCCTGTTTACACTGTCTAACATTCATACCAGTTATACTGATAAGTCATGCCAAAATAACAACACATATACATGTTCAAATATTGCTTTATTTCATATATTTGTGTAGGAAATACAATGTATATATATATATATATATATATATATATATATATATATATATATATATATATATATATATATATATATATATATATATATATATATATATATTTATAAATGCACGGATTATATTGGAATCATATAAACTTATTGATATTAAAAATAACGATAAATCACACTAGGCCAATAACACTATCTACTAAAACATTTTATTTCCTAATTTGATCTAATGCACAAAGCATAATTTATTTCAACTTAATTTTCAAATTATAATTTCAGAAGACATCTGTATACAGCATATAGACAGTTTGTTCGGTGGCGTTGGCACTTCTTGGGCAAGGAAGTGAGGGTTATCATTCCATCATGTGTTGTTCAGAGGATCCGCACTGCCTTTCTTGATCAAAACCTGTACTACGCTGGTTTTCATGAGGCTGACAGCGATTAAACCTGCTAAGTAGATTTTGAGTAGCAATTTCCTTATCAGCCCTCTCATACAGACTACACAGTGGTGGTGGTACATCTACCAGACGTTTGACTCCTTGATCATTCATGTGTGACACCTGTCCAAATGTGAATGCTGATTTCATCAGACATTCAACATAATCTGTAAATAAAAGTAAATTTGATATGCATTGTATTCTACAAGCCAAAACCTGCAACCTTCTGTTGAAGTTAATACATGAATAAAAAGTATTTGTCTTTACAATTGTTTGCATATTTTTATTATTTTACAGCAGTAAAAATCGTGACCTTTCAAATTAAATGGGTGTCAACTTTAACAAATATTTTGCCTTTACTGTTTCAATTTAATATATAAAAAAAATAATATAGGTAGTTACACTTGGTACAACAGTATTTATATCTCTAAGTGATATATTCCTTTCTGTTCATTAATTAGTAATGTATATTCTTACCATATGTTGAGTCAACAATGAATTTCCTGACAGTGTATTCTCCTTTCTTGTACTTTGGATACACTATTTTGTATCTGGCCCTCCCATCCTTCGTGCACGCTTGCTCTCTTTGGCTGTTTTCGTTAAAATACAATCCAGCTAGCCAGAGCCTATTTCAAAGTAAATAAAGGTGCAAAATACAGTACAAAATACAGTACATAATTCTATCAAAAACCAAATACTTTATTTGCAAACATTCCTAAACACTAAAAACTGTTGTACAATTTTGCATTGCAGGATATCAAAATATCAGATCTTGATATATATATATATATATATATATATATATATATATATATATAATAATTTGAAGATTAATATAATATATATTAAACACTGAAAAACCTGTTACAGTATTTTTGTGTGCGCAATAATATAAAATTTACCTTGAGAGTATTTCATGATAAGAAACAATACATTTTGCAAGTCAAATTGAAGTTTTAAAAAAAATCCTTTTTTTCCAACTGATTGAACAAGATCTTATGTTATGAATATCTAAAAGTTCTACACTAACCTGCATTACTTGTTGCATTAACATTTATTTTACTCTGGTTCAAAACAAATACATTAGGAATTGTATTTTTCTTACCTTTAGCAACATGCCAGACATCAAAACAATGTTGAGTGTCTGTCATATTTTCGCTCACCCATTTCACTATATGGATATGTCTGTCTGTAATTAGGGATTTTGATTGGAATCCCATATTACTTAAAGAATTCTAAACTCCTTACAAGACCTTCCTTTTCCATGTGACAGCTGCTCTTTACCTCATTGCTCTGTAACATAATTCTGGCACAATATTAAATCAGGTGTATTTTTAGATTTGATTTTGAGATGTTTAATGCTGTGCCCATCAGTATTTCACTTACATTCTGTCAGCCAGTGGTATTAGTAAATTTTAAGCATTTAATGCCACTTATAACAATAATTCAGTTGATTTGTGTTGGCCGGTTTACTTTATGGAGGAACCTATAGTATTTGTAGAAAATCTCAAACCATCAACAAGCAAATAACAAACTTTTTGATGTCATTCAAACCTATAACCTTGTGGCAAGCTAGTAATCAAGGGATATGTGTAAAAATAATGGCCACAAGATCGAGGCCACTATGTAATTAAGATACAATTTAAACTGCAAACTACAATGAAATCATAAGAACCCATTGATAAAATGTGCTTGATTAAAATTACGTTTTAGTTATTGTGTCCATATATTATTTTATACCTGTACAAGTTCCACATCCACAACAATGCCCTTGTCTAAGTCTATCATACTGTAGCTGCCATATTTGGCACTGTGTCCAGTGGTGTCAGCTCTACCATCTCCTCCAAGTGTAACATATATCTGCTGTTCAGTGATATCTTGCACATAGGTTCTTTGAAAATTGTGCCATACACTTCCAATAACTGGATACAGGTAAAATATCTGATGGTTAATAAATGTTGACATGCTAATGCAAGACACGTTCATGAATTTGTACATGCGTACGGATTTGCTAGGAATTGAAAGCAAATAAAATTCCTGCTGATAGTAGCACATTTCCAGCTGGTTTACTTCCAACAAAAGGCTGGTTAAACCAGTGGCACACATACAAGCAGTTCTTGCATTCTTGTTTTATTTTTACCAAAGATACATTCACAAACAATTTCACCAACTGTGTTTGAACAGCACTTGGTACAACATCTAAATACATCCATCAGATTTGATTCAAAGACTAAATATTTAGTTTCCACATCAGCTGGAACTTTCCTGAAAAAATAAAAGTTTGACCCATACATTGAATAGCCGTTCCATGACGAAGCATACTGCAAGTGAAATATTTATCTTGTTCTATAGAGTGATTTTGAAATTTAAATAGCATGATTTTCTTCAATTTAGCATACTCATTCTGTATATTTTATGTCCATATATTATCTTCCATAACCTTCAATAAGCAATTCATAACTTACATCTTAAGAAGGTAGCAGCAGTTTATCTTTACATCGCAGTAAAGGGCAGTATCTGTATCAGCTACATTGGTATGTGTATGCATGATTGTGCAAGTGAATTCAGCTAATAGGCACATAATATAAGAATATTGTTATGTTACCTGTTTTCCTGTTCAACAATTCTGTTATCTTCAGTTGATGAGGAGAAGTTGGTGGCTCATAGTCACTGTCTGAAAAGCCATCTATCCCTGGTGACAAGAGTGGTTCCTCAAATCTGCTGGCTGATGCACTTTGTTGGAATTTCCTTTTAGCTGTTGTTCTGATATCAAACTCAAAGTAATTGGGACCAACTAACTGGAATGCATCTCTCATCACTGGTCTATTATCAATAAAATCGGTCTGCACTCCTCGATAAATGAAAATAGTTTATAACAACAGAACAGTTTTACATACATGTTGTTTTTCTTTTAAAATGTACTTTCATCTCCTTTGGGACTTTAAATATTGTGTTTCCATTAGAAAGATAATTTTGAGGTATTCAACTTAACTATCAATATCCTGGTGTAAAGTAAAAGTAAAAATCCAATCATGTGTCATCAAAATTCTATAAAATAGTACAACAAAGCATACATTTAACTTTAACGTACTAATAAATTAGAACAGTATATATGGACATTGATTATGGTCATCTGACCAGCCAGATAGGGCTTACTTCACACTATTTCCAAATGGCTTTGATTTTATGTTTTCAACTATTGCCTGGAAAAAAATCATAATCAAAAGTGATTATCTGAAAGTATATGAGTACCTTTGCTTATCATCTTCACTGCAGGTTGAATCATTGATTTTGGCGGCTTAGTATAATTCTGGCATTTTTTAGACCGCTGTTTTATCTTTCTGTTGACTTGGCGACCAATGAATGCAGTCAGTGGCTTCACATTATCAATTTCACATTCATCTACCTGAAAAGGTCAGTTGCATTGGTTTTGTTACATTTGAATACTGAATATGTAATTTGTTTGGGAAAATTATGTTAGTAATTACTAATTAGAAATTTTTAGAAGATTAAATTATTTTGGGGATAAAGAACCCAAAGTTCAAACGATGAATTCAATAAAAGCCCCAATCCACCCTAATAGAATTTGTTTGAAAGATTTTATTAAAACATGTCAGAAATGTCATTCTCATGAACACACACACACGCACACAAATATATATAAATATATATATATATATATATATATATATATATATATATATATATATATATATATATATATATATATATATATATATATACTTTGATGTACCTCTTTCATAATGTCAAATGACTTTTCTAATCCTTGATCCTGAGCTGACTCACTGTATTAATATGAAAGAAAACGTACCTTATTTGAGAACATTTACGAGTCACTTATACTGATGGTTAATCAATGGCTTCCCAAAAATAATTAATCAAGATATGACTGAAAAATTGTTGAACAAGACAACACCACCACCACTGAAAAAATCGTAACACTATATTGTAAAATTTCTTCTGCATTTTGTTGTTGTTGTTGTTGTTCTAGTGTTTAACACCATTTCTCAGCACAAGATAGGCAGTACATGGCGGCCAGTATAACTGGTGGAGGAAGAACCCTGGAAAACCCAGGGAAGAACCACCAACACTCCATTTTGTTTTGATAATTTTTATTAATTGTGGATGGGAATAATCTCATAATATTTGTAAGTATCTATATTTAATCTGATGCACTAATTAGTCAGACAATGAAATATATATGTAAGCCTTCTAAATCAACCAGCAGAAAGATTTCTCTACTCAAATGGTCAAACAAAGTTGAAGGCAACATAAAAAATGACAATATTTATCAAATGTTTAAATTATATATACCAAATGTTTATATCTCAGTTCTCGATGGATGATATATTAACTGTATTTGTTTTGGAAATTATGAAAACGTTCTACAGGGTACACATGGAGGTGATGTGGTGATTGATCTTTTGAATTTCATAGATATAATAATATGGCATTTGTCATTAAAAACTCACCCTTGCTGCTTCTCTCTTTGAATAGCCCTTCTTATTTTCTTTGGTGCTGACACTTGACAAGTTATTTCTTCTGATGGTGACAACATTTCAAGTCTACATAGTTGATGCTTTGGTGTTGAAGGTTCCGATACATTTACAGTTATCTTAGCTTGGTTGTCAGTTTCATTCACGCAGTGGATAGACGGGACAGCATCATCATTGAGTTTGACTCTCTTTGGTGCCCTACCCATATGCTCAACTTCAAATCTATACTTAAATGGGAAACATTTTGGTGTGAAATGAGAGGAGCAGAGGACAGAAAACTCAGTAGGACCATTCCAGTTTGCTCTTTTAATTTTTACAAAATCGGTCCACCTACGACGTAGTGATTGGTCATTCGGGAAGGAATGCATGGACAACCCATCAGCATTTGTATTCCCACAATTTGCTTCAACACACCTGATCCCGCCGCCCTTGCTTGTACCTCCACAATCTCCTCTTGGCATGATTATGGTGATAAAATAACTACTATGGAACGAAACACGTGTTTTGTTTATGTAAGGTGTGTGTTCATAAAATGATTTCAGGCGATCTCTTTTATCCCGAAATTACCGAGCGATAAAATCGGTACAGGGTGTGATATTTTCGAAAACACACCTGAGCGTATTTCTCACTTTTATGGAGAATTTTTCCATCGGTTTTTTTTATACCGCTTCCAGATTTTATTTTCTATTCAAATAATACTGAATTTGATTTACGTTTTTTACACTGGTATGGCACTTTAAGATACTGTGTCGTAGTTACTACACAAGGCAAAGACTTTTAGTCAGGTTTCGCTATTTTAATCATAATTGTAATATATACAAAACACCGGCATCTTAATGAAATAATGCAACATTTATGAAATCGATATCTGCAAGAGGTGTATGAAACAAAGACGAGAATGCAAGTTAGAGTAGTGTGACAATTATCCAGTAAGTAAATACATACAAATGAGCACATATAAAGTAATATATACCAATGTTGTATACAAATGTACTTATATAATGGAATACATACCAGTATTATACACAAATGTGCATATATATATATATATATATATATATATATATATATATATATATATATATATATATATATATATATATATAATGTAATACATTCCGGTATTATACACAAATGTGCATACTACATGCACACACACGCATATATATATATATATATATATATATATATATATATATATATATATATATATATATATATATATATATATATATCAACATCTTCAGTAAACTCGGATAAAAAAGATTGTGAAGGTTTCCATTACCTCATGAAAAGAAAATGATTATGATGATCGCGTTGATTTATATATCCTCAGCTTATGAGAATAAATGTACACCTAGTTGTGTTCATGTAGTTTTTGTCTCTTCATGGCTTTAGATTACTATATTGTTTTTACTCAGAAATACGTACACAAATCCTAGACAATTTACGGTACACAAATCCTATACAATTTATAAACGTTTTATATCTAGCAGGACATTTATTTTAAACATTATATGTAAGAATCATGATAAACGTACTACCGGTAAGTCTTGCTGGTCTAAAAGACGTAACCAAGAAGTTCACTTTAAGTTTGCTTTAAATATTGTTTCTTTCTTTCTTTACATACAGCTGTAGGCTATTGGTATTGCTATTGTTGCATGCTATTGCTATTGCCATTGTTGTAGGCTATTGTTCTATTGGTTAAACACATGGTAGCATTCCACTACTCTACATTCTGGGAGGATTCGCAAGAATGATTTATATGTCTGGATATTACGACGATGAAAGCCGAATTTGCAACGGACAAAGCCCTCACATATGGGAATTTGTGACATGTACTGATGTATTAATTATATAGCGAACATAGCCCTCACATATGGGAGTTTGTTATATATACTGAGGTATAAATTATATAGCGGACAATGTCCTCACATATGGGAATTTGTGATATGTACTGATGTATAAGGTATATAGCGGACGAGGTCCTCATATATGGGAATTTGTGATATGTACTGATGTATAAAGTATATAGCGGACAAGGTCCTCATATATGGGAATTGGTGATATGTTCTAATGTATAAGGTATATAGCGGACTCTGTCCTCATATATGGAAATTGGTGATATGTTCTGATGTATAAGGTATATAGCGAACTTGTTTTGAGTGTTGTGTTACACTATTATGTAGATTTTAAAATATTACTCGGCATTAGATTAACGCTCCATATACACAAAATTGTAGAAAAAGCGGAGTGGTAATACCTTATTAATATGGCTGTCGTCATAATCATCTCCATTATAATCATCATAACAAATTTACCACTACTACCATCGTTTGGAAAGGTAGAAGTCGACAGCGCTGTTATGGTACTTTAACACCCAGTTGCAATAATAGTGGGGATTTCACTGTTTAACGATATGCTGTGAGGTTATTCGATTACTGTTGTAGCAACAGCAGAAGTGGTAGCAGTAGCAATTTTTGGGGAGGGGACACATGACGTAAAAATGGCAGAAAGGGGACTTATGCTTAAAACAGTTGTATCTTCTGGATTGGCAAAATAGAGAGCAAGAAGAGATACATGCAAGTTCTTGCCTTACTGGTGTGAAATAAAAGAATAAACGGCATTTTTGCACACTACGGGGTTTTGGGGTTATAAATGACAAGTCGTTTCTGTTTCCTTTACAATATATCCATTGTTTTGTTTGAACAAACCACAAGAAAAAGGTTTCCATATTACCATAGAAAAATAAATTAGTCAAGGAAGGAAACATTCACGACCTAGCTCGTTGCAGTATACTTATTACATTATCTGTAATGTATGTTTTTTAAAAAAAAAATAGCAATGGGGTTTTGCACAGAAGCATAGAAGAAACACTGTGTATACTCACCAATGTTAGATTTGGAGAGATTTGGATACATTTTGTAAGCATCGGTCTTCTTTATATGATTATAAAATTGCAAAATACACATTTATGTTACCTGTGTTAACAGTGGGGTTTATTCTGTCTAATCAATGCCTGTTGCTGGTATCAGTCTAACGAAACACACATTCATTTCATCTGTGTTTATCTAGTCAGTTTATGAAATACATGTACAATTGAAATTAAATTTATTGTCGAAAACATCTATTTTTCGGTAATGATACAGATGCATAACATGTTTGAGTTTAGGCTTGATACAGATGTGGAAACTACCGATTTTTTTAGTAACATCTTGAGTGTAGCATGATTTTGACTCTGATAAGCACTCTGGTGATTCAATGTTCTGAAATGAAAATAGTGTTAAGGTTTACATTTTATTGGGGGGGGGGAGACAAGGAGTAACAGGAATATTGGACCCCCTAAAATTTTCAGTCTGAAAATGAAGCCTCTCGTGTTTGTACGTTCAGCCAATTACTTGCAAGTATGTTTCAACCATTGTCTATGATCATACCTCTGAATAATATAAGATTATGCACCCAGTTAGATCACGTGTCATAACTGAGCCATCTAGACTGACTGACAAACGACACTAAGGACGACTGACGACGGACGGCATACCAATAACTTACTTGGCTTCGATCTGGTAAACTAGAACAAGTGTGCAAATACCTTTTATTACTTTGCATGAAAAGCATCAAAAATACTGTGTGTTTCTATTAATAGATGAAGCATGCATATATTGTATAATTTTTTTGGATGTTGTTGGTTTGGTATTTAACGCCATTGCTTGATGCTAGTTAGTATACACCTGGTGGCCAGTATATCTGGTGGCGGAAAATTCAAAAGTTTCAGACTAGTGGCGAAATAACTCTGAGAAAATCGAGGTAAGAACTACGCACCTATTGGAAGTTATTGGCAGCTTTCTCATATACCCACATTAGACAGATACAGCCTGGAAGCCACACGGACAGGGATAAGATAGTGGTGATCTGTAAAGACTAATGCTTTTGGCTTGTTCCTTTGGACCTTAAACAATTTTGGTATTTTATACAAGTATATATTTATCTGACATAGATCTTTTGCAGAAAAGCTGATATTCTCTGCATAATTGCTATTTTGAAAATAGTTATGTAAATGTATTTTATCTTTACGCTTGCTCTACTTTTTGCAGTCCAGACCTTAACGTCGCCACTGTCTGAGGTTGACAACTCACTTCGTCTAGAATCAGCATGTTTGTATCCACAAATCCTTGGAAAGAGAAGATGGCTACTTGCAGAATAGTCAATTATAGGACTTTGGAACTAGAAAAGAAAGGTATGTAATTGTAACAGAATTGTTGCCGAGAGGATGGTGGATTAAATGAACAACACAAACACAATATGTGAAAGAAAATATAAATTTATGAAATAAATTATTAATGAAAAATAATGATGTATCAACACAATAACTCATGCGTTCAACCCACAATTACACTCACAACCATTCACAATACATGAATAAATTAAATATTAATACACAGATACAAAGGAATCTCTTGGACTATACACAGATCCAAGGAACCTTTACAAAAGTTATATTACCGCAAGTATAATTACGATAACAAATCAAAACATCAAACTATACTATCGCACGTAAGGATTGCGACAACTAGCACGAACATATACATGTATTTAATCAAGTTGCTAACTTTTATTGAGATTCATGCAATCCCTTGAAATACTGTTGTGATTTGAAGTAACTATGTAAATACAACAATGTATTCAATTGTACTACAATTGCAACACACACGTGTCTCGACCCTGTATAACCGTACCTTTCAACAACTATTGAATCGCTGCCCAGTTTCCCCGAAGACCTAGGGTTGACAAATACTTTTATCGGCCGTTTGCCCTTCACGGATCCACCACAGTTATACGTACAGACAGCATACAACATCTACTAGAACCAACGGTCCCAAATACCCCGGATGTTTACAACTCTAGAAGCTCCGACACTCGGACTTCTAGATTTCCGGATATTTACACGTCACGACAGATGTAGACGGACAGACAATCTGACAGACAGACAGTCAGATACTTCAATTCGATTGCACAATTAAACGGCACAATCAATCACATTCAGCTATGATTCAGAGATGTTCCGCAACAAATCAGCTGCGATTTCAGCTACGATCTCAAAGACGTTATCAGAGACGTTATCAGAGATGTTATCAGCTACAATAAAGAAACCAGACTAATAATAGTTGTCTCAATAAAGATAATCTAAACCTTAGATTACGCTATTGCATTTAAAGTCTAATAGTGACTAGTAATTCCAAATATTCCACGTTTAAAATCTGCATTGCAATAAAGGCATCATTATATGAAATGATAAACTGAATAAAATTCACAATAAAACGGAATATAAATTTAACACTCACCCCTTTGGCTGGAGATTGAAAGACGAGCTATCTATCCTGTGATAAGATACTTTTGGTCCCGTAATATTGATCAGAAATATTCTGCTTTATATACCCTCAAATAGGTGAGCAGAAATCATGGCAAGATTACCGTGCACCCCGTGAATCTAATGTTCCGGACTTCATGTAATTCAAATTCAGGCACATGCAAATCGTTACACGCCGCTTACCTTGGAGAAAACCACTTATTCACCCCAGGTAACGCATGTACGACGAAAGAAAGAAAAATGGTGAAATTAGTTTATAATTCAAGAAGAAAATAAATTCAATTTTCGCCTAATTCTGTGACATATATAAGTCATATATATAGTCATATATAACACAAAATAAAACAATTCTATCCCTTCGATACTTAAACATGATATTTGATAAGGTATTAAACACATCTGGTTTAAATTATATAACATAGTCAACATTTCAATACGTCTAAATCTAGATTACATACTTATATTTGCTTTGTTACTTAAGGTCTAATATAAGTAATGAAATTTTTCATCAAATTTCTACTAAGACCACAGCATAGCATTACCGATATAAAGATGTAAACTAAAAGAATGCGTAGGAAGCAACGGCCATTAAAAGTAGTGGTCCGACTGGGTGAAAGGATTAAAACTTTTAGTGATAATTATATTCCTTATAATGACAGCATATATCTAATTATTGTTTAGCTGTCTTATATTAAATATCATTTTCCAAAGTACTATGCGTAGTTTAAATAACAGTTAGCTGTCATATAGTAAATATCATTTTCAAAGGTAGTATGAGTAGTTTAAATGACAGTACCAGTATATAGGTAATTATTGTTTTAGCTGTCTTATATTTAATATCATTTTCAAAGGTACACTGCGTAGTTAAATGACAGTATATATCTAAGTATTGTTTTACCTGTATTATATTATCATATATCATATCAAAATATTATTATGTTTGAAAGGTACTAATGGTAGTTTAATACAATATGGTAATGAACAAATAATAAAAACACTGCCCTTGACTATGTGGAATTTGTATCATCAGTATTATTTTCATTTTTTCCCCTCATATGATAAAGTTACGATATTAGTATGTCCTTTTAATCTACTGCATTGGTTATGAAAATTAAGACTCATTTCATTAATGATACACTTCGTAATGGAAAACGTGCGACAGATTATACCTTGTCGATCAAGTGTGGCGTGTTTAGGCTCTAACAAACCGTAACATAGAAAGAGTGAAAACAGCAAGCTTTGTAAATTTTAACAAATAATTTGTGAAAAGATTGTAAAAATGGAAATAGAAATTACAGTTTTAAGAATCAAATCCAAACTTAATCCAAGAATAATCCACACGTGTCCATATAATGAAATGTTATAATAAATTCAAGTTGGAGTCCTGTTGGAAAATCCCAGATGGAAGATGATGACATATGATGTAGCCTGTACTTTGGTTTTCTACAGTTCGTTCTATTATAACAAGATTTAATAATCCGGTATTGGAAATCCGAACAGAATTTTGATAAAAAGTGTTTGTCCAATAATTAGTTATGACCACATCAAATATTTCCAGATATACGAATTTATCCTTTTAAATTCCTAATGAACTTAAGGAAAGTTATATGGATTCAAAAACTGGCTACAACAAAACAAAACTACTTAACGTCAAATGAAAAATACCCGAAACTAAATATATTTAAATAAAAAGAGATTATATCGTAAAATAATTCTCAGTTTCGAAAAACTGAACAAACTGAGAAATCGAGAGATAAAAGAGGAGTCACATTATCGTATTTATATCACATACTCCTAACATGACCCTGAAGAGAAACAATCATTTCATTTTAAGAATAAAATGATATTTACTTCTTAATTCACAAGTCCGACCTTGACCTTGACAACAACCAATAATTTAAAATTATTTGTAGAAAAACCAGTGTACGTGAGTGCGATTAACCCTGAATAAAGATCAGGATCTAGGTCAATACAAACAAATGTACAAATACGTGTTTTCATGGGGAACTTGTGTACCCTTGTATACATTCACTTAGAAAGCATACCTGTTTTGGGATAACATCATCGACTCTAATGGTAAACACAGGTAAAACCATCCATCCTAACGGTTAGGCATCGAGAACATAATCAATGCTATTGGTTATCCATATGTAATACGATCTGCCTTAATGTGTAGATAGATACAATAATATCCACATTAATGGTTAGATTCAGACACACAGATAATAAAATCAATCATAATAGTTAGATTCATGCACAAAAATACTAGCATCCATCCTAATGATTAGATTCAGACACAGATAATAGCACCAATTCTAATGGTAAGATTTAGACAAATAGATAATAGCATATATCCTAATGGTTATATTGAGATATATAATAGCATCCATTGTAGTGGTTAGATTCAGACACACAGATAATATCATCCATCCTAATCGTTAGACACAGAAAACAGCATCCATCCTAATGATTAGATTCAGACACAGATAATAGCATCCATTCTAATGATTAGATTCAGAAACTAAGAATAGCATCCATCCTAGTGCTTAGATTCATACACACAGATAACAGCATTCATCCTAATGGTTAGATTCAGACACAAATATAATAGCATCCGTCCTAACAGTTAGACACAGATGAGAGCATCCATCCTAATGATTAGATTCAGACACAGATAATAGCATCCATTCTAATGATTAGATTCAGAAACTAAGAATAGCATCCATCCTAGTGCTTAGATTCATACACACAGATAACAGCATTCATCCTAATGGTTAGATTCAGACACAAATATAATAGCATCCGTCCTAACGGTTCAACACAGATGATAGCATCCATCTTAATGGGTAGATTCAGATACAGAGATAATAGCATCAATGCTAATGATTAGATTCAGACACACAAATAATATGATTTATCTTAATGGATAGATTCAGACATACATATAATAGCGTCCATACTAATGGTTAGATTCAGACACACATATAACAGAATCCATCATGATGGTTAGATTCAGAAACAGATATAATAGCATTCATCTTAGTTTCCATATTCATGCACACAGATTATATCATCCGTCCTAATGGTTAGATTTAGACAAATTTATAATAATAACAGCCATACTAATTCTTAGATTCACGCACAGATTATAGCAACCAACCTAATTGTTAGATTCAGACGCACAGATTATAGCATCCATCTTAATGGTTAGATTCAAACAAAGATGTTAGCATTCATCCTAATGGCTAGATTCAAACAAATATAATAACATTCATCCTAATGGATTCAGACACAGATTATATAATGCAAATTTATCGTTATAAATCCATGCGGGGTTGCCCGAGCATGACTAAATAAATTTCTAAAACGATTATAATCCATGTCTCCGTTGCACCAAGTCTGATGAACATTTCTGAGCGTATAACACAGCAATACTATTAGTTATCCCTGATTATTTTAGGTATTGTCTGTAAAATCATGCCTTTCTCGAGACAATATTAGGACTGGATTAGATTGTTTATCCAATATAGCATCATCATAAACTACTGAAATATTGCTAATCCCATCAATATCATCTACAGATGGCGCTTCATCAATATCAGTTATTTTTTTACTTGCTACTATTACATCGTTTGGAGTCCACGTTTGCAAGAAATCATCCTTGAACATTTCGCTTATTTCTGTGCCTAATGCCCAACACTGATTTTTATTTCGCTTCAGCCTGATTAAACTGTTAAGTTCTTTTTAATTTATCATCAAGTGATCTGTGATCGACATCGATTTCTTCGTAATAATCAACAAAACGTTTAAGCTAATCATGTTGGGGATTTTCCAGTAAACGACGGTGGCTCACATTGATCTCCTCATATACTCACAGCTGTGTTTTTCGACAACAGCCAATCAAGAAACATTTGTGCATATCTCAACCTAAATAATATACCGGGGGGTATATTTATTACCCATCCTGTCAGGCGTCTGCGCATCACCGTTGTATCTGAAAAAGCTATGATAAGTACACGAATTAACTTCTCAGGTCTTCATCTCCCTGGCAAGTCTACGTGTTGGTGTTAGCACAATCATGTCATCGCTTGGAAATGTAATTAATTCGATCACCCAAGTTATCTTCCCACAACAGCCAGGTCCATTCAAATACACAGTTGTGTGCCTTGATACCAGATCATGTACGGACGACGAAAGAGATAGTTGTGATATCTGATGGCGTTCATAACAACCCAATATCGTAACATCTGCAGTTGGGTTATAATTGCACAGCTGTTCCTGTTGTATTCTCCAATGATCCCTACGATGCATCCTCGATGTTAAACTGATATAACAACGCCGAGTATTTCTTATCGATATAAAACGAATCCGTGGCAACTCGGACTGTGGTGTGAGGAAATCTGCTTATCATCATTAATAAATTTATCGAGACATTTGGGAGCAACGAAGCTCTTAGATGTGTAAATTCTGGTGATTAGCCATTGATATAACCGATAACATCTACTTGTGTTCCGTCTGACAAGTTGGGGTTTTCCTTGCATGATAATTTCTTTCGTCGACGTATCTGCGACCACAAATTCATATTCGGCGGAGTCCATAATCAATCATGCATGACTAATGACGCCACCACCCTGAGTAAACTTACCGATTATGTTTCTACCGAGATCCTTTGCGTTTTCTTATTCACTGTTGATGAGTTTAATCTTGAGAGTTTTAGGATCTTCACTTACAATATGATCAATGGGAGTATCTGTACGATTCTCGATAAATAGCTGATGACCTCGTCATATCTAATACACTCAGGTGAAGTTAACCAAACTTTGGTATGCGCGTGATGATATAATTGCTACAATGTTAACATTACAATATCAAGCATGTATCGTAACAGCACTATGAGAGATCAGCGCGCTTCTGAAAAATGTCTACCAAACGGGACATAACAAATCGGACGAAGATCCTTAGCGAACTCGAAAGACACTATACGGACAAACCCGGTCAAGTCAAAATCAGTTAATGGTCCATTAATCACCACTCGGGTCATCTCATGCGTTGAATGTCCAAACCGCGACAAATTGCCGGTACATTCGCCTTTTCCTAAAAATAATTCCCGGGGATACCAAGCGGCATATCAACCGAAATGAAGTCTTTGCGGTTATATCGGGTACTCCATAAACTGCCTTGTCCGTATTCACAACAACTTAACTGAATATAGCTGAGAAATCGAGCCTGTGATGGCTTCCATTTCTTTCTTCTTCGTGCGAAATAAGCTGCGACTGACGCTATCGTAAAACAATTACTTACTAATTCGTCAACTTTGTCAGATGAAAATCTTCGTTTCATCAAGAGACTAACTACGGCATAAATCGCCGTCGGGTAGAACAAACTGATAATTTTTCCATCATAGGAACTCTAAAGCAGCCATACAGACACGTAATCGTTTTTACTGATTTGGTGAATAACATCAAATATGATTTCCGAGTATGGGTAAAGTCTTACAATTCGATTCCGCTGGAACATAGTCACCACCCTAGTCCACACGTGTGCGTTCTGATCAACTATGTTTTTTGGAGCTCTTCCATTTACTCGGTATTGTTTTGAATCAGACAAAACCTCTCCGGTTATAGTTGTTACGACTGTTGTTACGATCTTTTTCTCCACTCTAGAAACATCGCTTATTGTAGATCCGGTGTTTGTGACAGATTCAGCTCACTTGGCTACTTTTCATGTCGTCCATCCGTTAACTCGTTAGTCAGCATCACATTTGTCAAATGCTCAATTACTCGCTCAGCTACACAATTCAGCCTTGACGAAGTCAAAGATGAAAATCTCATTGGTGCTATTCTGTTAATATCACATTTACTATCGGGATACATTCCGTAAATGAGAGTGATTTCCGGATATCATCGACTATAATAATACTTGTCAATCCCAACCAACATGTATGGTTTAGTTTTAACGCTGATAATGACATACCGTGTGCAGAGTCCTTAAACAATCGCGTTTGTTTTTGAATTTGCCACGTTCGCGCGCTAAATCTAGCTAATGTTTTTTGTATGAAATACCGTTTGTCATTGGTGAAATCTATCGCGGAGACGATTTCAGCAGCATTCATTGTCGCGTTTGTGTTATTAATTCTGTGTCGACTAGGTATACGCGGCATCGTTGCGATAAAATTCATACTTACCATAACAAATACAAAGATGCTCACGTGTCTTCACAATCCGGGGACGTAATTTGGGGAGGGCGGGATTTCGGATAATTTGCATGTCCTGCAAAATGTATGTAGCCTATATACGAAAATTAACGAGCCTGTCAAGTACACCCCCCCCCTCTGAATAAAATTGAAATGACGTCCCTGTCTGAATCCACTATAGAAGATACAACAGGGAGAAAGTAAAGTTTAAAATTAAGTTAATTTGTCAAACTAGCTATTAAATAGTAACAAGATAAGTACATGTTGAAACTTATAACAAACTATGACTTGTTCATAAATATAAAACCGCTTCGGTGGCCTAGTGGTCAGAGCGTCCGCCACGGAAGCTGGAGGTCGTGGGTTCGATCTCCGGCCGGGTCCTACCAACGACTTACAAAAATGGTACTAGCAGCTGCCTCGCTTGGTGCTCAGCATTAAGAAGTTAGTGTTAGGGCTGGTAGGCCTGGTGTCAGGATAATGTGACTGGATGGGACATCGTGCTACATGTCTGCTGCACGATGCCCCACTATTAAGTGCTTCACTGCAGACATCGTAGCGATATGACTGAAAAATTGTTAAGCTACGTTGAAAATCCAACTCTCACTCACTCACTCAAAAATATAAACATGTTGTCTATACTGTGATAAAGTAATTATAGACAACAACAGCAAATCTATAACTTGTTAATAACGTACATAAAACAGTACCTGTATCTCACTTTCATTATCATATTTGCAAAGTTTCTAACAGCTTGGAAACGAGATATTCAATGAATCAAATTATGTTTTATATTTGAAAATATAACGTATCATTCTATTATTATTTAAATAAACTTACGAAATGTATCAATCTGATTCAAGTATTATTTAACTATACTTACGAAATGTAACAATCTGATTCAAGGCGCCTTTTCAGCTTGTCCAAAATATCCCAAATATTGAAAGCACTGATATAACGTACAACTTATTCTGAAGTGAACCAGTTTAAGAATCAAAACATTATGTCAATATTAAGCAGTCAGCTGCAAAAAAGAAGACATAAAGGAATACAAAATAATCTAATTGGTTGCTTAATTGCAAGCTTTAGGTCATAAAAGCAGTGATCATCCTTGTAAAACCAGTATGCATGATGTAAGATATAAAGAAATGATAATGATGGTGGTGATGGTGTTGACTAAAGTTACACTTTTCATTATTATTATTATTATTAGTAGTAGTAGCAGTAGTAGTAGTAGTATCATTGCGAGGTATACAAAGTAGTTAAAATTCCAGTTAGATCATTCATTTACATAATATAGTATGCTTAACACATCAGAAAAAGGAATCTAAAATGAAATACTTTAATGTCTAGTTTGCTAGAGGATCGAATTATTGTGCTAAAATTCACAGTTTACATTTTAAAGATGCATGCAGACATTGACTTTTGTAACCAAGGATTAGGGTACAGATAAGAAAAGCAAGGTTTTGTAATCAAATATTTATGTTGGATGCAAATACACGTAAACCTAAACCCATTCAAGAAAACCTAGAAGAAACTTTTATACATGACCGATCATTCATGCCGTTGATTCAAATTCTAGATAATATGATGCATAACCAATATTTTATATATTTCAACTTCCTAATACCATATATAATATTGATTTCATTATTACAGTTTATTATATATTAAATTCTCTTTCATGATATCACAAAGAGTATGCACATAAATCACTTGCGTACAATAAGCTAACAAGTGTCAGCATTTTCTTCATAGTTAATCTACATGTTCGTCAACGCTTTCCGAGACTTCGTAGTAATGTTTTGACCAAATCGCCTTTTTATTCAAATACCGAAACTTTTTTCAAAATTTTAAATCCATTCCCAATTTTTCACTTCACATTCTTAAAAAACTAAACGTGTCACATGTATACTCCTGTATTCAATGGTCTACCTGGACTTTGTTTTGAGACAGCTTTTTGAGTAGGTAACGAGGTGAGTACGAGACCACTAGTTAAATTTAAAACTCGAACACAACACATTATATGAAAACATGCATTAACTAATTGAAATGTCAGGTCTCTGATGCATTACTAATTAAATGTTGGATCACTTTCCTGCAACTAGTGATCTTGTCATCTCACTTATACTGCCAACTTGCAGGAATACTTGAGAAGAAATATCCCTTGTTCTGTTGTTTTTTTTTGGGATAGGGGAGGATTTTTTTTTCTAGAATGATATGGACTACATTTTATTTGCTTTTAACTCTTCTGGGCATGGGCAAGAACATTTATGTAATAGCTTATCGTTCTTTAACACAAGTTTGTTACCACCATTATAGCTGGCACAGTGGTCAAAGTTACTATCGCTACTCCTCCCAAACGGATGGCACATGAATATGAGGTTTTCACTAAAACGTTTCTTATAATGTCTAGTTGTCCCAAGACAGACATGGTGCCGATCTGACGTTGAAAATGGACGTGATGCGGTCATCTTTAAAATCTATTTCTAATGAATGGAGAGCCCAATTGAAATAGGTTTCTTTGAAAAAGTTATTATGATGACTAGCTGGTCTCAAGTGAAAATATAGCAATCTGATATCCAATATGGTCACACTAGCTGACATTTTGATACTATTGGTATCAATATTACTCTGAATAGATGGTCATATTAACAAAGGTTTTTCACTAGGAGAATTCTGATGTATATTCGGTCCTAACCAAAATACTGATTTGACGTTCAATATCTTTTTACTGCCACTTGGTCTGAGTTAAGAAGACATTTTACTGTTTTGCTGGTCCAAAACGCAAACGGTATCATTGCACATAAAATGGCCACCTCGGTAGCCATCTTAAAATTATTGCTATCGCCACTCCTTCTTCACATGACGTATTATGACCGAGTGGTCTAAGGCGCTCATATTTACAGATAAGTCGTATCTCACCTCTGTTCGCGTGGATTCAGTTTTCGGACAGACCTACGTGGGTACGAGGAAAGGCTTGCTAGTTCTTTCCAGTGGGTCGGTTGTTCTTCGGATCTTCTTGGGTTCTTCTACCAAATATACCGGCCACCATATATAGCCCTGTATGTGCTGAATAAATAAAGATTCAAATACAAGAGACCACAAACTCCTCATTAACAGGTGGCTGTATTCAGTGGGTTTTGTTTACAAGCGACTTGTTCTGTGATGTTTAGTTGGTCTTTAATAACATATAGTGCCGATCGACTTCTAACATAACATCCACAATGAACATCTTCAACATTTTGTGGTTGTCATTCTACCAGGAGACATCATACGATATCTTGTTGGTCCTAAATGAGCATGGCGACATCCAGCCGGGAAGGGATTTTCTGGGAGTGGAACTCCAAATGGAACCTCAAGTGGGGTATCAGGTAGTGGTCTAATTCATTGTCCTGGTAATATTCTCAGTGATATAGCACGATTAGAAGTTCTTGTAGGAGAGAAACGAGCTGGAAATAACTCACCGGAAATAATTAATGATGCAGCTATGTGGTTATTTCAAAGCGGCATCATGAATATTGAAACATATCGTTATTTTATTGACGAGTTAGTTGAAAATCCTACGGATTTTTATCATGGTTATTACAGCGACTGAGCATCCTAAAAATCTTCGATTTTCTGATTTTTTTCATTTGATGACTTCGTCGAAATTCCAAAGGATTGGAAAATTGCTAGCATTTTCACGATTAGATAAATAGTAATTCAGTAAGATGATCATACACTACAATCATGATAAACCAACTAGCGTCTACGTAGTCAATTCACGATTGCCTGTTTATAGAGCGTACTATGGTGATGGTCTCGGTGATACCATTGCAGGGTTATTTTCAAGAATGGTTCCAAAAGTGGTGCCGCTAGCAAAACAATTATCGATGAAAGCCATTGATGTTATTCGTGATAAAGGTATTAGCGCTGTTGGAGATCTTGCAGGGAAAGCATTTTCCGCCGCGAAGGATAAACTAGCGTCGTTAGTTCGACGACGAAGGAAACCACCGGTGAAATCATTGCCGTTACCATCTACGGAAGTGATGTCTGCAAGTGTTAGCAAAATAATAAATAGCGCCTTGGATCAGAAATTAGCATTGTTGGCAACTTCGTCGTTGTCCAATGATGCATATGAGGCACAACTAAATAATATTGCAAACATGATAGCAGGAAGAGGCTTGAAACCACTACGAAAACCATGATTTAGATCGAGGAATATTTAATACAATGTTCAAACGGTCAATTGATGCAACTTTTGATATGGAAGTCCCAGTACGCAAAGATGATTATGTACGCGATTATCAATTTTATTCTTATCACGCAGTACAACCTGATCTTCGAGCAAGAATCGAACTTCAAGTCCATGATACCAGTAAATACTTTCTACCATGCGAAGCGTTTATCGACGTAGAAGGAGAATTTGTAACAAATGTTGCAGCTAATAAAACATACGACAATAACAAAACTATCCAAATTGGTTTTGTTAATAATGGTAATATGGCGTTATTCGAGAGTGCTAGATATATGATTGATGGAAGAGAAATTGAATCCAAAGAGAATAATGTTGATGTTGGTACAACAATAGTGGGGTTAGCAAGATATTCTGATGATTATACAAGATCAGCGGGTCCTTCTATGATGTTTTTTAAGGATACTACTAATAACGCTGAACACGTCCAGTATTCTAAAGTAAAGGCAGCAAATGCTGCTGCAGTTAATCCAGCGCCACCCGGATATGTAAGACCAGCTGCTGATTTTTATGTCATAAATAGAATAGTGTTCCTAATTACAACTTGGGGTTTGCAACACGCGTAGCAGCGTTAGAGGGACAGCGTCGACGTTTTTCATGCGCGATTCCACTGCATCATATTTTCGGATTCTGTAGAAAAGTTATCTATGGAGCGAAGCATACAGTAGCACTCGTGCGAAATGGTAATGATAATGATGCAATCTGGCGTGATGCTGGTGTTCCCGAGGGTAAAGTCATTTTAACAATACTATCACTGTGGACGCAAGTAATGACTCCTTCAATCACAACAGAAGATCGATTACTATCATTTATGGATCATGGAGGAAAATCATTGCTTAGTCGGCTAACAACAACAACGGATACCGTGGATTCTAATATTGATGGTACATTTACATGGCACCTGACATCAAAACAAGGTGTTGCTGTGCCACGCCATATATTTGTTGCTCTACAGAATACTGCGCGATTAAACAATCAAGAACAAAGTCATATGATATTTGATCAGATAGGTGTTAATGAAGTCTTGCTGAGAATAAACGGACAGCAGGAACCATCTGAAAATATACAACTTGATTACACCACTAACCATATTGCAGGCGTGTATCATCGTCTGTTGTCATATATGGGACGCGATCAAAATGTCGATACTGGTCTCCAAATATCACAATTGGATTTTAAAAATCTATATCCCATCTATTACTTTCCGCTGGAACATCTTGATTTAACAAGACAATCCGTCGTTGATATACACCTTAGAGCTCGTGTAGCCCGTCCTGGTGGTATTGCTAATTACAGAGCGGTTGCTGTCATTCTCAGCGACAAATCAATGCTACTCGAAGGTGTTGGTGAACGAATGAGAGTAGTCGATGCGCCAGTGGAAAATATGTAACAATTAGATCAATCTGTTATTGTATAATGTCATATAGTGTTGTTAGTGTTGCCCTGACACCTGGTCAGGTAAAGAAATTGCAATCGGAATCAGCTAAAAATAAATGTGGAACCACGATAACGCTGAAACACAATCAGATGTCTGGTAGTCAGAATAAATTGTCGCTGACAACTCGCCGGATAAAGCACTTCAATGATGCTTTCAAAGATAAAAAGGGTGTTCAGATCAAATTCTCTGCGTCTGGTAAAGCGGAATGGGCCTGAGACTAGGAATGATTTACTAGTTCGATAACCTTCAAATTTTGATTTACTCGATGCTGTTAACGCACTAACAACTTTAGAGGTGTCTTTATGAAAGATCAGTTGCCGGCACAACCAAAAAACGTTGAAACAGGTATCATTAATCTCGATAACAGTAGCGGACCCAAAACTCACTGGGTTGCAAACGCGATTGATCGACGTGCAATTGTTTTTTTCGATTAATATGGGTTAGCGTCGCCTAAGGAATTTATGAGTTATATAAACCGCTTAATCACCCCTATCTGGTATTCTACGCTACCAACACAACAACTGAATGACCCCCCAATATGCGGCAAAGAAGTATTAAATATCCTTGAATCAATTTCAACATCTGGAAAACCACCTCATCTGGTCGTAAATGAATATACTAGTAATCGCTTTTTAGAGAGAAATTATATAAAATAACATGATTGATATTTGGGGTAGACCTCTATCAGCGCTGAAGAAACCCGATGCCGATGGCACTGCAACCGATGATATAAAAAAATAATCGAAGATAAAATAGCTGAAATGTTGAACTTAGCAAGTGTTGATCCCAATGAAATAGTTAAGATCATCAGGGTGAATTGGAAACGAGTAATTTTTTCCTTGACGATATCTTACTTAAACAACGCGGTGTAACGGAAAATGCTATCGCGGTATTTTCCAATCAGGGTAAACTCAAACCAGATGTACTTGTTTCGACGCTCACAGATAAATTAACAACACTCGGTGATAATTATTCATCAACGATAGAATCATTAAAAGACTACGCGATGAATATAACACTCAAGTAAATCAATTTGATTGTTTACAAAAATCCGTCACTGAAGTTCAACTCCCAGTTAATAATTTCTTTGATGTTCCACTGGTGACCGCACCGAAGCTCACAGAAATAAAAACTTCTATGTTGGAACTAGCAACACTTCAAGTTAGATATGCAGATCACGTTGAAAAGTTTCATCGTTTCGTAAAATCCTCATTGAGAACTTTTTTACAACCCCGCTGGATAAACTTGATATAAAACTCCCTGATATTAAAAATTCCATCGATGATCTTAAAGAAACCATCAATGAGACGAAAAACACCATCGAGACAATCAAGGATAATGCAATAAGGATGATAGCAATCGTTGAACAAACAAACATTCCTCATGAGAAAACCAACAAAGTAGTATACATTATTCGACATGGATCATTTACGTGGACATCATCCACTAATATATTAAATATCACTGCAACCGTCAAGGGTATTTATCGATTAACAATAGTGTCGCCGGCTCAATTGAATATTTCATCAACCAGTTCATCTGGGGTCAGCAATACAATATCAACGACAAGGATACAACTGAACAGTTCAGCAATCGATGGTAATCAAGCTAGGGCACCAATAACATGGTATGTGGAATTCGTAGTGGATTTAAGTGAACAACTTAATTGAAATCGTATTTGAAAACGCTGGCGTTTTTTAAAATTAAAATGTCATCACCGATTATTTCATCATCGCAATATCGCTATATTTAAGATAGAGAATTTCAAACTAAACACAAAACATTCACTGAGGAGCATTAAATAAAACAAAAATAAAAAAATACCGACGAAGAATCACCGCAGTTGATGTTACCGTGTACTCGGTGAGTGGTGTAATCACCGTAGCCGGTATTATACTCTCCTCGGTGACAATGATTGCCCCGACAGTTGTTCCAATTTGTATATCTGAGGCAACATCAATCGCGGGAATGATCTCGATAATAACAAAAATATCATCATGCAGCCAGCGTAAACTGCAAGATTATATAGTTAGGTTCCATGTTGTGTCAACCGCATACTCGCAATTATCCTCGATGATATCGTCGTCACTCGATGATACATTAATATCAGATAGTGAGTTCTCAGCGATGGTACGTGTTTATGATTCCGCGATGTCAAAATTATAGTGACAACATGAGTATAATAACAATGGCAACATCGCAAGAACTACTTCAACGAATAGCGGAAAACACCAACCCGGTGAAAACACACATGATATCAATAACCTCAACTAATCCTGAATTCAGTGTGAATTTCCCTACTCCAATTTCCGTTACGGATTTCCCTTCTGCGATTCCCGTGAAAGAAATAGCGTTAACAAAGTTACGAGTGTATCAGAGTTGGCCTAATATTAGGTCGGTAGCATTTGGTGGTCAACAACCGAATAACTCCTTGGTGTTTGCGAGTAAAAATAGAGAAGACAGGACTCCAGACTGGAACGTTGTTTCAATACCATCTGGGTCCTACCAAATCGAAAAAATCAATTATGAATTAAAGCGTAGAATAAAATCCATTACTGGAAAAAAAATCGAAAATCGCTATAACGGTTCGTGAGCCGACGCTATCATCTGCCATTGAGATAAACTCACCCGGGTACGTCGTAGATATTTATAAGAGTTCGATAAGGACAATACTGGGTTGGCCTGAACTACCACCTGAACAAGAAATCATTAATATACCCGAACCACAAAAATCTGATTATATTTCCACGAAGGAAAATTATCACGGTTATGATAAAAATTATATTGGCGTAGGCTTGGTACTCTTCTTACTGGTTATCTTCTTGGTGGTCTTCGTGCTATTACTTTTCATCCTGATGGCATTTCCAAATTAACATTAGATACTATTTTTAATATTTTCAGAGAAAAATAGAAGCCACTACTGGACCTATTGAAATAAATGAATCAGAAATTACTAAACAATACACAGGAATGAGTAGTGATGTTGAGCGATTTAGAGGTTATATTAATACAGCAATTAATACAATCCCAACACCTAACCGAGATAAAATTATCAAATACATGGAAGTGTGTAATAAAATTATCTCCGACATGGAAGAATTTAACTTGCGAATGGTTCAATTTATTCTCGCTGATGATCATCCTGTAACAAGAAAAAATTTTGCAGCAAAACATAAAATCCGTGTTGAAGATATTCCCACATTTAAATTTCCAGGATATAACGTAGCAGAGATGAAAAAATCTCATTGATATCATCGATTATGGGTTTAAAAAAATTACGACACATGGAAAAAATACCGATTTTACTCTTAACGAGGGGGCTGTGAAGTGCCAAATTGTCGGTCAAATCCATGAAATAACTCTTAGTTCTAGCCAGCAGCCATTTGCTAGATTTATGGGACATTCTGCACTTAGAGATATTTTTCTAATCGGTTCTCCCAGTTAACTGTGTTGGTTTAAATTATACTGACCGAAAGTGACCTCCTGGAAGGGGCATTCTCTCACGAACATGTCAGAGTTAATTTGAAACCACAGCGTGGCATCTTGACACGCTGACGAAAAGACTTTCAAGGGAAAGCGCGAAAAATTATATTGGTTGTGATTGGTCACTGTGGAATAAGGGGTGTGTTCTACACAAGGAAATCTTAGAATATGTATATCCACTAGTTAAAAGTTACCTCAGTCTTGGAAGTACCTTTGAAAGAGAGGGCAGTGTTGGATTATTCTGAAAATAAAGACACCGGAGGTTAATTTTTAGAGCAGTACCTAAGAAAACTATAGGCAGAAAAACCGCAAAATTCCAAGTGTGAGAGGCATACCAAAAACACGAGGAAAATAGTTTTTAGTTGGAGAGAGCAGTAAGAAGATCGATGACGTACAAGACGGGAAAAAGGAATTGGGAAGTCGGAGTTGCAAGGAGCATACATTAACACAGAGGACAAGTCAGAGTTCGAGAATTGAGCAGAGAAGCACTTCGACGAAACAGGTCATGAAAAACGAACAAAGTGGACGAATTTTATTGAATTTTATTGAACACTCGATTCTGATGATGAAATTAGCTATCAGCCATAAAACGGTTAAATTTGTTTACTTCTCTATGCCATTTATTTGAAATTCAATTAAAATAACTTCTGAAACCCTGTGTATTCAGAAGGAAAGGAAATTTCACTGTGTATGTTTTTTTTTTTATTGTTTTTTATATTAAATTGTTTATTTATCTTTACGGGGGCTCGTAGTTTCTTTGTTCAATATATTATCTCAGTTTACCATATACATTCTATACTCGAACCAGTCGATTACACCGTGGGCGGTCATCTCCTAGATAGCGAGTATTAGGGAGAAGTGGTTTAGAGTGTTTTTCTTACAAGTTGTGCAATACCTCTGACAAGTGGGCTTGTGCAATATTGTACGAATAGCGCTCAGGACCGGAGACCCCTGTCACAATGGGTATAAATTTATAATCTCAAAAGTTTCAAAATTGCTATACAAGGGTAGGGATGGAATGCCTTTTAAATGCCAGTTATATGTGTAAATTTGTCATTTACATTTCAAGAAAGTCTGTGTTACGGTTGTTTTGTTAGTGATCTCAATATTTTTTATGATGTGACCCAGGGGATACGTATTTTGTAGGGAGGGGATAGACATCAGGTTATCACCTCATGTATTTGTATAAATATTTGGTCCACAGATCACATATGGCGTGAGTTACTTGAAACTTATGTAGAATCACCGCTACTCCATTAGCCCAAGTTTATTCTGAGCATTTAGTTTTATTTTTTTTAAACGTATTACTAGCAGCTTGCAGTAACAGTAATAGTTGCAAAAAAGTTACAAATTGGCATCTATACAATACAAAAAAAAATGTTATTTTAAAAGTATTTTTATATTATTTTTATTACTTGCAGTTACAATCACATATGGCAATTAATAGGAGTTACTTGAAACGTACGTAAAGTCGCATCTTCCCTTTTTTAGTCCTTCTTTAAGCTGAATATGTTTATCGTTTTTGACTCGAACATATTTTTTATAGTTCGTTCTACATATCATAGCTAAATTTCATTCAATGTAGCCACACACAAAAAATGTAATTCGTTTTAAAAGCTTCGTATGACACGAAGTAGGAATTTTTTTAAAACGAACTATAATAGCAATAATAATTAAATAAAATAAAACTATTACGATAATGGTGGTGGTCTGTAAACTTCCGACTGTATAGTATTGTTTTTAAGTCAGAAATAGATACAAAGATGTAATAGATTTATAGATGTGTATAAGTTTGTTTTGCATTGTTTACTAAAAGTATATATGGCTGTATTTTGTGTATTCCGTATCCTGATGTAAGTTATTTTTTATCAACAGCCGGCCGTAAACCATACTACTATGACGTTGTGATGATGGAAGGCATGTTGGTAGCCGTAGATGGGATGGCGAATAATCTTCAGGTTAACAATGGTCATGACGGTAAACTGATTACATCACACAGACTGGAGTCTAGTCCCATCGATGTCTGTCTTATTAGCAAGAATGAAGTCGCTTTGTGTCTGATGAACGGTAGGGTTGTAATCCTGTCATTGAAATCGATATATGACGTAAAACTCGTCAAAACTTTAGAGACAGGATTTGATTATTGTCATTCACTGGCAAAATGGAATTCAGACAAACTCATTGTCAGCGGTGGGAAAGACGGCGGCATGTTGTGTTGGGGAATTTTATCGATTACAGATGGACGTATGGACTCAACTCACGATATCTCTAAAGGAATATGGACTCGCATGGCCGTCAAAGATAACACCGTGTACATCTCCTGTAGGTCGATAGATTTCATTACTAGAGGTGTTCATGCTTATGATATCTTGAATCCACAAACACAAAAGTTTCTGTATCAACACCAGGAATTAGAAAATCCCTGGTCAATAATGGCTGACAGGGATTATGTGTACGTGTGTGACATGAACCTTAACATAATTCATCAGCTGACAGGCAGCTGTCAACTAGTGACCATACACACAGTGTCATCCAGACTGGATGGAATATTCTTTGATGACCAGCATGGATTACTTTACACCACAAGCTGGTACAGTAATGTGATAACTGTTTACAAAATGGAGTCTTTACATCAACCAGGTAATTCTATTTTGTTTTACATTTTCCACAACGAAAACTTCATTTATTAACATTTCCTAATATCATTTTTGCCCCAAAATATGATTTATGAATATTTTAGTCATAAATTTATTGTAAGACAAAAATGTATAACAGATTTAAAATAAAATAAAAGTGGAATAAATATTATTTTATTATTTTGGAAGTTTGATAATGTCCATTTTGTCGTGCATGGTCATATTTATCGACTTATAATATAAATAAAATATTTTTGCTATTTTAAATATTATTGCAAATTATATTATAGTCATGTCTATTCATTAATGAATGTTCAGTCGTCTGCTCGTTGGTTGTGACTACATAATTTTCATATCAAAATATTAAATTAGTATGGACTATCAAAATGGCGGCTTCGCTGCAAAACTCGCATCATCAACAGTTCGAGGCAGTGCATATTATTTTCCCAAAAGGTGGCGCTTTCATTGATAAATCAGACTCCTGTGGTTTATCCATATTATCTGTAATTACAGTTCTCTAGTACACACAAGTCAGTTGTAAAGATGCTGGAAAACCAGTGTATTGGATTCAGTTGTACAATTTAGTTCGAATATATATTTGTTCTTCTATTTTTTTATTTTATATTTTATTATAGGTTGATATAACTGGTTGTTTTTTTTTCTTCTTCAAAACTAGCCATTACGGCTTTTCCAGTTCTTATGATTTTAGTATTATTAATTTTCCGGTTTTCATATAGATTGGTTTCTTTTATGATTTCATGAAGTATGAAATTATTAGTGTGCTGATCAATTGATTTGTCATTTATTTTATCAGTATTAAGAAGTGAATTTGAGGTTAAAGTGACCTGTTAGGTGTGACAATTTTTCTTTTATTTCTTTTCTTTTATCATTTAGCGTTTCACACGTTAGGATCATGTGGATTTTATTGGCAGTGTATTTTTTGCATAGGGGACATTTTCGAAGGGGTCTTATAACTTTGTTTGTACACCAGTTCTCCAGCCCACCATGCATCATGTATATATTCATAAATTTGTGATAGGTCATTTGGTTTTTTAATTGTTTGCCATTTTTTCCATATAGCAATCCTGTTTAGGTGACGTTTACCTAATTCTATTTTATTTGCTGGTAATTTTGTTTGTTTTATTATATCATAAATTTCTTTACTGTTTTTTGTTCACATACCCTACTATTTGTTCTGTGTTCCCTTATTACTTGTGTTTGTCTGCAAGTTAATTTAGGTGTTTCAATCAATTTAGTGATGTTGTTATATTGATTTGTTGCGTGCTAACAAGAAGCCAAACCAATTAGCATATATTCCGTGGCAAGGTTGAGCAGGTGGGTATTGTAATTTGTTGATTCTTTTAAGGTATAAAGATGTTTGCTTTAGTTTTAGATTGTGGAGATTCATTCCCCCTTTATTCTTAGCTTTTTTTAAGTGCGAAATGTGACAATTTACATATTTTGTTCCACAAAAATGTGTATATTGCTTTTTCAATTTCTTTAATGTAATATAATTCATAAATTCATTTGAAATTGAGTTAAAAAGGTATGTTAGGTTTATTTGTTTTTTTTCTTCTAGAAACCTAAAGTTTCTGACATTCCATATCGTTTTGTTTTATTTTTTTTGTGATTATTTGGTTCAAATTAAGTATTTTACTGTGATGGCCTAGGTATACGCCTAGGACTTTTAATTTTTGTTTAATTTTTTCTCGCGGTAGTTGTGAATTATTTCTTTTCCAGTCTCCGATTACTAGGATTTCAGTTTTATCATGATTAACATCTGAAACTTCACTGAAGTGTTTAAATAGTTTTAGTAAGTGATTACATGAGTCAAAGGTAGTTATGAATTTTGATAAGCCATCAGGATGTAGAAATGTTTTAATTTGGTTTTTATAATTTGGAATGTTAATGCCTTGTATATTGTTATCATGTTGGATTAGTCTATTGAGAGTTTTAATCACAATCACGTACAGTAGCATTGAGATTCGACATCCCTGCCTTACTGATCATATTATTTGAAAGGTGTCATTTTGTGCACCATTTATTTGTACAGTAGATTGAATTTTGTTGTATAAGGTTTTTATCCAATTTATAAAGTTTATTCCAATTTTATCAAAAGCCTTTTCTTGAACAAAAAGAATAAGGGCACAATTTTTATTAGTTGTATACATGAATTCTATTATAGATAGATAAAATGTTATCTGATATCTGTCTTCCTTCCTCCCTGCATGATTCATTGCTCAGGACTATATCGCTTAGCGCCGTTTTGAGTCTATAGGCCAAGACAGCGCTAAGGATTTTATAGTCGAGGTTCAGGAGGAAGATTGGGCGCCAGATTTTTTAATTCAAGCATGTCGCCTTTAGTTTTCAATATCACAGTAATGAGTCCAGTTCTCATAGTTGGTGTCATTTCTTTGCTTACAAGTATTTCATAATATAGGTTTAGTAAGAATGGGCTTATTATTTGTTTGAAATATTTGTAAAACTCTGCTGTTAGACCATCTAGACCAGGCGCCTTGCTGTTGGTTAACGTGTATATGCCTGTTTCAATTTCAAATAAGGATATTGGCTGTTCACATAATTCTTTTTCTTATGTTTTGTAGTTGGAAGTTAAATTTTGTTTCAGTAATTTTTAATATTTTCATTTGAAATATTTTTATTTTTGTGTAGTGATTGGTAATAAAGTTTTGACTTTTTGTAGAATGTCGTGTTTCTCTTGTAATATTATGTTATTTGCTCTCAGTTTAGTCATTGATCTATCGTTTCCTTTTCTAATTTCTTCCTGTTTATATATTTTCTTTCCAATATTTTACACATCTTGGAATAAACCACTTTTTTGTTTTTCTCCATTTAGTTTGTATAATTGTAATTGATCGAGATATTTTTTAGTTATTGTTTTTGTTCTTCGCTTGTGTTATTGTTACTTAGTATTCTTTCAAATTATTTTTCAATCAATTTGTTGCCCTGGCTTTGTAATCTAGAATATTTGTGACACATGGTTTAGTTTGATCTTTTATTGTATCCAAAATTGCATTATATTTAGGTTAGTTGTGTTTTGAAGGAAGTTAGCTATTTCATGTTGTAGGTCTAAATTTGAATTATTGAGTTTCCAGTGACTCTTTCCCCATTTGGTTGTAACTGGTATTTTATATTATATTAGTAACTGTTTTATGATCCGCTACATTTTCATTTATGATTTTGCATTCAATTATATTTGGCTTGTTGTTGTTGCTGACATATATATGGTCGATTCTTGAGGCATAGTTGTTGGATTCAAATGTGTATATTCTTTCTTGAGGGTGTAAGTATCGAAAAGCATCTATGAGCGAGTTGTTTTCTGTCATATCTATTAAGGCTGTGGTTGATCTTCTATCAATATAGGGTGTAAGTCGATCTATTTCATTTATGCATACGTTGAAATATCCTAATATAATAATGTTTTCTTGACCTTAATTAGATAAATAATTTGAGAGATCGTGTAGAAAAGGTAGATTTCGTTTATGTCTTGCAGGTGTGTATACAGTTATGATGTGTTTTTTTTTGTTTTTATGTGTAAATGTCTTGCTCTGAAATGTGTGGGTGTGGTGTAATGTTTCCAGTTGTTTTGTATTTGTTTATTCTTAATAATTAGTCATATTCCTCAGTTAATGTTGCATGGATCATTTTGTACTATCATGATGGCATTTAGTTCGTCTTCAGTAAAATTGATGGTTGTTTGGAATGTGTTGTGTATTGTCTGTAGTGCATTGATGTCATGTGATTGTGTTATTTCTCGGAGTTCTTTAGCTTTTGATATGTCTAGTCCTCTAGTATTCATGAATGCTAGTTTCAAAATGTACTTATCATCCGTTTTAAGGGTAGAGGTTGTTGTAAATTGTGGTTAGTGTTATTTCATTATACTTTGTTGCTTGATTTATTGACTAGGGTTGTCACCCATGATTGTCTGATTTGGTTATTGTTGGGTGTGATGTGTTTTGTTATTGTTGTTTTTGTTGCCTTGGTTGTATTGTGTTTTGTTATTGTTAATGTTGCCTTTATCGTTGCCTTTTCTTGTGATTCCTCTTGTGAGGGCTTGAGGGCAGAGTCTTAAATTCACTGTCATTATTGGTTTGTTGTTTTTCTTCAGTTTTTTTTCTGGTACTTTGATTTTAGGTTTGTCTGTTGTTGGAGTTGTCTTGTTCTCTTTTGCGTAGTTGTCTGCATCGGATTGTAATGTAGCTTCGCTTTGTTCAGGTACTTGACTTTGTGGTTGCTTTTTCATTTGGGTTGTTTTTCTTTACACTGGATCTTGTTGGGTCATTATGTCTTCACTTGTTTTTAGGGGTGTTTAAATCATATAATTTAGTATTTGTTTGAAGGTTGCGGTGATTGGAGTATATGGAGTTTCTTCAAAGGTGTTTGGTTCTAATTGTTCAGTTGTTTGGCGTGTATTTCCCTCATTCTGCTTGGGTAAAAAGGCCTTTCTCTTCTTTGTTTTCGGGTTGGGTGTGTGTTTGGTGCTTTTTGCCGGTTCCAATTATGTTTCCATTGGGTTTTCTGGTTCTGGTTTTGGTGCTGGTGTCTTTCCTCTTGTTGTGTCTTCTTCCTCAGTCACCTTTTCCATTAGGCTCTCTGGTTCTTCATCTGTTGTTTGTCTGAATTTTTTTCCTTCTTGTGATTATCAGTTGTTCCGGTGGTTGTATTGTTGTTGGTTCCTTAGTTACGCCGCTTTTGTTGTCGGTTATTGGTTCCCCACTTTGGGCCTCTTCCTCCCTGGTAGGGGTTTGTTTTGATTGCTGGGGTGTGTCAGTTATCACCGATGCATCATGGGCATAGGACAGACTTGCTGGTATGAAGTTGTTTGTGCATGAGTGTCGTTTGTTGTTTGCGCTGTTGCACACATTTCCATTTGTCATGGTCTGTTTGACTACAAGTACTGTATGGTCGTACCTGTATAAAACCATAAACCATGTTTCGACTGGTAATTTAAAAAATTCAGGGACTTTTGTTTGCGTCCCTTGTATCAACTCTTACTATCATTTTGCCAGTATTAATTATTGGCATAGGTTTTTAAGTTTATTTCCTGATGTCTAGACACTTGATTCCAATTCTTTGTTCAAAATCCTCCCGAAATGCTGTGATGTTCTGACGAATTTTTCAAATTCTTATACAAACACCATGGTTAAATCCAACTACATCTTATCTCTGCTGTCCCTTTTTTTTTCTGAGCCTGCTTTTCTTTCATCTTTGTGTCCTTCTGCCTTTTCCTTTCTCTACCTGCACACTATATGTTGTACACATATATCGTAACCCCATACCCTTTCCTCATATACAGACTATGAATGGCAAACCGTTATTAACACATATCTTAACCCTACACCCTTTCCCCACATACAGACTATGATTGACTATTACTAGATGAATGACAGCTCCCTTCCCCCAGGTCATACCATTATTAAATAGCATGAATATGACCCAATGATCCTGATATATTATGATACTGACAAGTTTGCCCAGATTTGTCAAAGCCTTCCTGAAACCAAAAACTTCAATTGATATGTTCTTACACCCAAGTTACATTAGTTTCTGTGATGTTGACCTAGAAGCCCAGATTTGTATTGCTTCCCTCACATCTGTCTCTGACATTGCCATAACCCACCAACCCCCACCCCCCAACCCCTACTGCCACCAACATCTTACTAGATAGAAACCTAATATTGATACTGCTATTTATTTTACTTTTTCCCACGTATTACTAGTTATAAACCTGATTTTGGTACTGATATATATTTTACCTTTTCCACTGCTATAAATTTTACATTTTCTCTCATATTACTAGTTAGAAACCTGATATTGGTAATGCTATATACTTTACTTTTTTTCACACTAAAATCCTTTAGGTCATAGAAAGTATCAATGCTGGTGGCTAACAGCTTTGTTAATTTGACTAATGACTAGTTCTATCTAACATTTAAGACTGTACAATACATACTTAATGTGCTAATAGCCCCCATTGTGTAATATGTCATTGAATTTAGTCTGGTTTTCTCTTCTTTATTTATTTGGTACAACCACATGCGGTCTATAACTTAACTTGGGATCAGAACCATTGCTCGAGTTACAGCATAACATGGTACGTGATGCAATAGCCGAACATATTTTAACTTTTGGCAATTCAAACATAATTTAGTAATATGTAAAAGATTGAGTCAGTAATTTCTTTATACAATTTATGAAAATTTACAAACTGCACATATGTATTACTCACGTTTGTTTGTATATTCCAAATAAAATTGTGGGTTTGCTGGAACTGTGGACGTTGTGAGTTTTTTTCGAGTCTGGGTTTTGTGAGCATTGTGAGTTTTGTCGAGTCTGGGTTTTGTGGACATTGTTGAGTTTTGTTGAGTCTGGGGTTTGTGGACATTGTGGGTTTTGTTGCGTCTGGGGTATTGTGGGCGTTGTGCATTCATTTTGATGCTTTTGTGGATTTTTTGGTGCTGTCGGTTTTGTTGGTTTTGTTGGCTCTTTTGGTTTTGTGGGCATTATGTGATTTATGTGATTTCCCACATTAGAACAGGTTGCTGCAACACTTAATAGCTTATATTTTAATTGATTGATATATGTTTATTTAAAACTATGAATTCATTATGTTAGTAGTGCTCAAGAGTCCCTCCAAAGTCTCTTTTAAGTTTAGGATTTCTTGTTCCATTGTTTCCTCAAGTTCACACTTTCTGTGTTAAGCTTTAAATAGTATTCTTTTGAAGTCCATTGCTTCTTGCACATGCATGATTATGAAAAACATCATTGTTAATATACATACTCATATTTCATCTTTGTCTCATGCTTTCATTATGTATACTTATGTTAAGTTCTTCCATTCAAAGTGAATAGAATATGAACTGGTTGTACCAGATGTCAGAATGATCTGAGCTAAAAGGATCCAATGTTCCACTTTTGTTCCTCTTGTTCCATTACAGTACTGATGAAAATGAGCATTCTGTATATGTCAATCTATAATACTACTACTACTACTACTACTACTAATAATAATAATAATAATATTCAGCATATTCCTTAATATTTAAAAAAAATGCATACACCAACATCAAAACAAATGAAAACTATACTACTAATACTACTACTACTACTACTACTACTACTACTATAATAATAATAATAATAATAATAATAATAATAATAATAATAATAATTCTAATAATCAACATATTCCCTAATACTATTATTATTATTATTACTTTTATTATTATTATAATTATTATTATTTGTATTATAATTAGTGTTATTATTATTATTATTATTTTTATGATTATTATTATTATTATTATTATTATTATTAGTTTTATTATTATTATTATTATTATTATTATTATTATTATTATTATTATTAGTTTTCAAGCTATATAATAACTACTGCTGCCAGGTGGAGCTTTCATTTAAACTTTTAGCAGGCGATGTAAAAACCGGTTTTTACTGATTCATACAGATGTCTAAGCCTTGCCTAAAAATGGCGGCGTACGTGTACTGTGGTGGTGTAAGTTTTTCCGCAGACCTCAATGCTAATGTTTTTAGAAAAAATATATATAATTTCTATCCTACGTCAGCATGCATGTCACACACTGGCATAGAGAACAATGTTAGATTGTCAATTTGACTAGGATAATCAGGCTGATGTTTATTTCTGAATTAGGTACATGAAATGTATGATAAACTATTGTAAAAATAATAGGCTACATGACTTCTTGTATATGAGGGTGGAGAATGTATCAAAATTGTTAAACAGTAAATAAAACATATTGTATGATAGTCAGCATTGAGTTTTAAAATAGAGGATAGATTTTTACTTTCCATCACACATTATGATTCGTTATGTGGGGTGGGGGTGGGGTGTCAGCAATGCAATATAGGGACGGTCCGCCGACAGGAAACATCTATTTTATCATCAAGGAACAAATACTTATAATACTATCTGGTTAGCAAACTTATATTATAATTGCTTTTAAGTATATATCATAAGTTACTATTTTAATATGATTAATTGTCTATACTTATTATTAATGCAGATTTAGATTTATTATTAATATTAATTTTATATTGTTGATTTCACAATGCAATAAGTTGTATAAATTGTTATTGTTTATTATTGTTCTTCACTTATTGTCCAGCGTGTGTGTGTGTGTAGTAACATTGGCATAGTGTATGATCATAATTGTGATTAAGCTGGCATAGTGAATTATTATTGTATAGTGAACACACCAGTACCGGTAATGTCAGCTGGCCCCCTTGGCGTAGCAAGGGTGTTCCGCACCCGATGCAAGGTTTATGCTCCCACGTCCCCCTTAGGCATAGCAGAGAGGATTTAGCGCCATAGGTGACAGGATAAGTACGCTTGACCCAGATTCAGTCTGAACCAGAGTTGATATCAATCATCCAAACATCCAGGCACGGACTTCGTTGTTTACTTAATTGTTTCTTTTGAAGCACACTTTGTAAAAGTATACACTGAATCTTCCAATCCTATTCTTCTGATGCCCCCCACCATGACACCCGGTGAAACTTGCACCCCCTGCATCCCCTAGCTATGCCACTGACTTGCCTATGTACATCTTCATGATATTACATTGGCATGGTGTATTGTTAGTGTATAGTGAACATTTCATGACATGCCAATCATGTCAACTAACCCATGCACATCTTAATAATGTTACATTGGCATAGTGTATTTTTAGTGTATCGTGTACATTTCATGACACACCAATCGTGTCAATTGGCCTATGTACATCTTAATGATGTTATATGGCATAGTGTATTATTAGTGTGTAGTGTACATTTCTTTTCTTTAAACTAATTTACAAGCTGCCAGAAACAGCCCATCGTGAGTTAAATACGGCTTTAAATCCACATTATCATAAATCGGAAACTAATATCTTTCAAGAGAAAAGAAAACATATTGATACAAACCGGTAATGACATGCAATGCACACATTATTGATGGTGAAAATAATGTACAACAACTTCAATTTAAATTTGAAATATATTACTTAATATATTACTTAAATGATATGTTTGCATGTGTAGAAAAGTAGAAATCACAGCAAATACAGATATAATTTTCCTGTCTTTTTAAATTTTAATTGTTGGCATTATTCTTCTCATGATCAGTGACATGGTTAGCAAGCATGACATTGTGTTTAGAAAAAATCTAGTCTAGTATTGTAAAAGAAGAATTGAAGGAAAGAAAAATGTATAATTGTCAAACATGAATGGCACCTGACGTGTCTTCCAGTCTATTATTTACACTGTACACAGGGGTAATTCGTATCATTCAAACAATGAAATTTGAAAAATTCTTATGTTTTAAGGAATCGGTTTGATTCATGTGTTAAGCATGAAATAGTTCTCTATGTCTCTAGCACACTAGGATTATACGGTTTAAATAGAAAATATGGTGTTCAGTCATATATTGATGTTAAGTATGAAATAGATCTGTATGTTTCTAACGCATTGGATTATCATAGGCTTTAAATAGAAAATATGGTGTTCAATCATATTTTGATGTTAAGTATGAAATAGATCTGTATGTTTCTAGCACACTGGATTATTATAGGGTTTTAATAGAAAATATAGTGTTCAGTCATATATGTTAAGTTTTTTTGCAGCTGATTTAATATATTCTTAAGGTACTGGAAAAAAAGAATTGAAATCCGCAGGTGAACTTTATGCAGAAAAATGTGGACTCTGTAAGTGAAGAGCTCCTAACATTGACAAATGGAAGCAACTCTCTGATATATACATGTGGCAGTGACATTACGTAGGAAATGTTTGCGAGTTGTTTTTTTAACAAGTTCCATCCTCATTGTACTTGCCTAAATATTGCTTGAAAACAAATTAAATGTATATTTTATTTGCAATCTCGCTCTATGATCCTGTTACCTTTAACATAGTGCATACTGTTATTATCTGCCTAAAACAAGAAATGATTATCTGCGTTGCAAAAGGAATGCATGATTACTTTATTGTACACGTTGTGAGCAATTTGCTTTTTTCTTTTCTTCATTGAGATTGATAAATGTCAAAATATTTTAATTTCAGACCCACTCCTTCCCATGGAGATCCTCAGTATGGACGATAATTCCATTCAGCTGTACAAAAATGCTCTGCACGCTGGAAAGGAGAAGGTTTACAATATAAGAGTGATGGTGGTAGGGCAATTTGGGGGTGGAAAAACTACCTTGATAAAGCGCCTCCTTGGTCAGCCAGTTGATATATCTGAGAGGAAAAGCACGGAAGGAATTGATGTGCATAAACACTGTTGCGAAATCTCTCTGGATAAAGGGGAATGGATACAGCAGGTTGAAGGTAAGCCATCACTATCCACGAAATTTTTAAATAAAAATAATGTCATGATTAGGCCTGTCCAAAAGTGCATGGTTAATGTTGTGTATTACCTTTTTAGTATCAAAATTGCAATTGTAAACATGAGATATTATAGGTGTTAACTGGAGATAAGTTTTGACCACTCCACCAGTGAGGTGTAAATTTGCTTGTATAATCTCCAGGAAAAAATATACATTAATTATTCTTAAATGATTTTCATATACTATATATTTGGGGTCAGTCAGTCATGGGTCACACTTTTGTTACTGCACAATAACAGCAAATTGATCCCCATGTGTTGAACTTTAAGAAAATTTTATTTCATAAATATAATTATCATATGAAATGTAGGTCCATATGGGGTTTGTTCCGGTCTCCTTACCCATCTCTCTGAAACATTCCACAAACGTATTGCTGGTGACGGATCATATGTTGGAATGTCATTTGTATGGAACATTATAAAGAGTAGGTTCAACAGAACCCAAGGTATCAAACAAGATCTCCAGTCACTCATCACCATTTTCATCTCCGATTCAATATTAAAGTTCGAACAACCTGCACCAAACTGGATGTTTCTCTGTGTTTGTTTTTATGAATTCCATACACCAGTTACACCGCATAACGTTCTTGTTCTCATCATAATTCAGCCATAATCTGTCTTTTGTCCATGTCTTCTGAAATGTCCAATAATGCTTTTCCCTATTATACTAATTGTTCCTATCTTTTATTTCATTTTCATTCAACTTTTGCTTTTTAGAGTCTGAACACTTTCTATAACACGTCACGTTTTGCATGTCTTATGGCGGGAATTACATCTCTTTTTGAAATATGGGATGTTACAGTATAGCTAACTCGAATTATTTAAAGTAAGAAAATGAATGGCAGTGACCTTTATATAAGAAAGTCTGAGCAAGACACGCTTTTCAAAATGCCTTTGCCCCCCCCCCCCTCCCAAGTAAATGGCCTCTCCCTAATAAAGTCTTGACTTCTGCAGGATCAAAGCAGTGGCTATTGTAAACATTGTTATAAAATATTAACATCAAAAGATAATGTTAGTGTCACCTTAAAAATGTGTGTTCCCATCAAACGAAGCCATCTGACTCGGCGTGTTGCATTCAACAGCTCCAATTACGGTCTCATCATTAATAGTGTAAGTTTAGTAAGTGTTCGTAATTAATCGGACCGCAATGTATTGTTGAAATTAATTATAAACGGACATTTTTCAAATCTTAGTTGCCCGTGCTAAGAGTTTTAATTCCCAACAAATGTATGGCATTCTGCTTGGATATCTCCACATGTATTCAATTATTTGTTCAATCTTGTATGGGAATTTTTTTGTTGTTTTAAAAATTATTTTTATTGTCACTGAAAAATTAGTTGTATGGAAATGATGTGTCAGTAATGTCATCATACTAAATTAATCTAAGTTTTATAATTATTTCGATGCAAACGTAAATTATTCAGTTCCCTGTTTGTGACTGTTAGCGCGTTTGGCTAGCAAACCAACACACACAATTTTTTAAAAAAAATTAAAGGAAACAAACAAGCAAGCGTGCAATCTAATTTATTTGATTACTTGATACCATGTGTTGTTGTTTTGTAGTTTGTTAATGTGGTCGCGTGAATAAAGTGTGATACCAGGTTCTGTTTCATTTAATTCGATGTCAGATTAATTAGGGTATAAATTACCAAACTTCCGTTGTTTGTTAATGACGGGACCGTGATTGGCGCTGTTAAGCGAAATGCACAAAATCACATGGCTTCTTGTAATAGAAATATACATTTCTGAGGCAGAAACTGACTTAATCTTCTCATGCTAATATTTTATAATTGAGTTTACAACGGTCACTGCACTGATTCTACAGAATATATGCTGATGTCATGTCTTTATTATGGTATTGAGTAATCAAACGCTGTCTATTGATACATAAAACTTTCTAGCCCATCGGACTAAGAACATTATGATAGTTACTAGTCCAACAGGAAATACACTAGCCTCGGACTAGCAGAATACCGCTAATTTTGAGCCCTGAGCTATATGGAATATTAGATTGAAGATTAATAATAATAATAATAATAATAATAATAATAATAATAATAAATGTTGATGATCATTGTATATTTTGATAGTAGAATATCCTTCCAGAGGGCTCCTGTCAATGCAGTTTGCTTTCCACTTTTCAGATTCTGATCAATTGCACACACTAAATCGTCTGATTAAACTTTTACCTGTACCTGATCAAAAACCAGACATCAGCCGGGAGCAAGAAGGTATCAGTCAGGTAATCTATAAGAGGGAGATTACTACTGAAACAGATGCCACTAAAAGCAATGTGCCATCAACCACTTCAGTGTCACACCAAGAAGTTCAATCCTCCACTCAAGTATCTATTACCAGGGGGTATGAGATTCATCATGTGGGGCATTTAGACAAAGAGACTAACATTCTTGCTGTTCCACTGAGTGATGCAAAGTCCAGTGAGAGTGAGAAGAAGACGAAGGATGCAACGATGGAAATCCTCCGTTTGGTCAATGTAAAAGCTGACAAACTAGTGAAAGATATAGAGAAATATGCAGCATTGTCAATATGGGACTTTGCAGGTCAATATGCTTTCTATACTACTCATCAAATGTTTCTCACAAGTCGAGCAATTTATCTCTTGGTCATTGATTTCAGTCAACAAATCACCGATGACATAAAAGATGACGACAAGTGTTTCCTTGATGCAGATGGGATCATACTGCGCCAGGTTTTCGGTAAGTACAATATTTTTAGACAGGAGAGAGAAAAGATTAGAAGTGTATGGCAACATAGTTAATAGCAGAAAGTGTTCTTAAAAATATTTGTACATAAAAGATACATATGGCTGTTGTCTTATAACAACCTGAGAATTTATATTGGTACAAGTTTTAAAATGGAATAAGGAAGCCCTTAAGTTCAAATAGATCAATATAAGCTATAGTAATACTGCTGAAAACAATAAAATGTTAAATGGGGATTGATTTCAGATACCAAAAAATATTCACAACTCGTACAGGATAAAAACAAAATATTGAAATTAACCACAGATGATTATTACAACAACAAAACTCCCCCAAACCAAACTGATGATACAGACGAGATAATTACAACAACAAAACTCCCACAAACCATACTCTGATAGCGACAGTTGATAATGAAAACAACTGAACTCCCTCAAACCAAACTCTGATGATAGCTACATGGGATAATTACAACAGAACTCTTCCAAATTAAAATTCGATGATAGAGACGTGATAATAACAACAACAAAACTCTCCCAAAGTAAACTGATGATAGAGACAGGGGATTATTACAACAACAAAGCTCACCCAAACTAAACTCTGATGATAGAGACAGGGGATAATAACAGCAACAAAACTCTCCAAAACTAAACTCAGATGAAAGAACCAGGGGATAATTACAACAATAAAACTCTCCCAAACCAAACTCTGATGACAGAGACAGGGGATACTTACCACAACAAAACTCCCCCAAAGCAAACTCTGGTGATATAGTACAGTTATAGTTGACATCAATTAATGTGTTATAATAAATGTGACATTCAGCATTTATATGGCAGAATACTGAGATCAGAAGTGATTAAATAATTAAAACAAGTATTTTTGTTATCCTTGTTTTTTTTTACCTGATACAATTATAAACAGTGTATTAATTTCTATTCTTTTCAGACATGTTCCAGATTTGGATGAATTCCATCCATTCCATTGTAAAATCACATAAAGACATCGTTCCCGTGATTGTGGTTGGCACACATGTAGATAAGATTCCAGAGGTATTCTTAGCTGTGATTTAATGATTAAAGTTCATTTTAAAGATTTTATTAAATTAAGATTTTTTTATATTATCAGGCACGGGTATCAGACCAGTAAAGATTGTATTAAATTAAGATTTTCTCTATTAGCAGACATGATCATCCAAATCTATTCTAAAGATCTTTTCAGCGGATATCTCCAGAAAATGACACTCAACATATGCATTTAGGTATTGCTTCCAGAAACTTGGCATACCAAAAAAGAATCTTGTACTAGACTCTTTTTTCGTTCTAATATAATGTCATGCTTTGAAATAAACTTTTTAAGACTGTATGTGAAACATCTACATTCATTTTATTTTATTTACAGAAATCTCGAAAAGACGTCATTGACAAGTACTGTAAAGAACTCCGGTACATGTTGAGAGAAAAGCCAGCCATACGTCACCTGATGGATGATATTGCCATCGATAACACCCAGCCTGACCCCATACTGGAAGTTTTGAAAAGAAGAATTTTCGAACTTTCATCACAGCAGCCTCATTGGGGGGAGGAAAGACCTGCCCGATGGCTTCCCTTAGAACAAGCTATCATGACACTAAAAGCTTCTGGTACCAAGGTGCGGTTAGCAGACAATCTAATGACAAATTTACACATATGCAAAATGTGTGCATATAAGTGTGTAATGATTTTACCCACATACCCATACACAAAATGTGTGCATAGAAGTGTGCAATGATTTTACACATAAACCCATACACAAATCGGTTGCCTTTTTTATTTCTGTACTATGATTTCAATTTAAAATGATCTACATTTACCATACTTTGTGAATGGCTTGCATTTGAGGTAAGTCGACTGAGTTTAGAGTCAAAAGATCTAAGGTCAAGGTCGCTGCAACTGAATATTGAAAGATTGCTTTTGTACATAAATGTCATTTTATAGCCGTAATAAATTATATGTTAATATTTCATTACTTTTCAGTTCCAATATACCAATGTCCCAGTCAAATCTAATTAGCTTCTCCTCTAAAAACATGATCCCAGTTTAATTTATTTGTCATAGCTAACATAATAATTTGTTCTCTTAGCTCCTCCTCTAAATACATTATCCCAGTTTTAATATATTTTTCATAGCTAACATAATACATTTCTCTAAAAACATGATCCCAGTTTAATTTATTTCTCATAGCTAACATAATAAATATCTGTAAAAACATGATCCCAGTTTAATTTATTTGTCATAACGAACAGAATAAATTTCATTTATTTGTCATAGGTAACATAATAAATTTCAGTTATTTGTCGTAGCTAATATAATAAATTTCTTCTCTCTTTACTCTGACTCTTGCAAAAGTACATTTTTGTAAAGTCACAAAACGAAATGTTCCTTTCTTCTTAGAACTTATTTTGTATAATCATGTCTTTCTTGTAATAATTGTTCATTCTCCAAACATTCCTTGCCAAGTTTAAAAGTTTTTTTTTACCTTGTTCCACAAGTGGTGCTTCTGTTAATTGTTCCCTCTTAAACAAATGTGTTAAGGAAGAGCACTTTAAAGCTTGGTCCGGAATGCCAAGATGCCTTATGACTGGACAGTCTCAATTGATATTCAGGCTGTACACTTTCCTATAGTGTCTTCACCAGGTTGAGACCGCTCCGGTGAGCTAGTGGTTAGATCATCCACCGCGGAAGCAGGAGGTCGTGGGTTCAATCCCCGGCCACATCATACCAAAGACTTCAAAAATGGTACAAACAGCTGCCTCGCTTGGAACTCAGCATTAAGAGGTTAGTGTTAGGCTGGTCAGCCAGGTGCCACGATAATGTGACTAGGTGGTACATCATGCTACATGTCTGCGGCATGATGCCCCTGTGCTAGACATCACTATAAATTGCCTCACTGCAGAACATCGTAGCGATATGACTGAACTTTTTAAAGCTACGTTTAAAATCCTAATCAAACAACAAATTGCCAGGTTGATGGGGGCCAGTAAAGCCTTGCCTCTGCCGGTAAAGTCTTTGCTTGAATAATGTCGGTAATTAATATCTCACTTGAAATCTTTAGAGATCTCATTCCTACAGTATTTTGATGACTTGTTGATAACCTCATCAGAGATACTTTTCTGAAGACCTGTACCTCTGATGAACAATGGTGACAAGCAGATTCCCAATTTTGACTAGTATGATGTCTTCCCATCTCAGGACTTCAGATACATGGGTATGAATTTTCCTCACCAATCTATTGATGGTTTGAGTTCCACATGATGGCAAAATGTTATCATTGATAATGGATATTATCACCAAAGTTGTGGCCTTTGCTTTTTTTGTTTTCACACTTCTGTTCAGGAATCTCTGAATTCAGCTTTGGAGTATATATTTGTCCAGCTTCTAGTGAACAGGAGATCACATAAATACTTTAGGATTCATATGTCCACCACCGGATTGGCTATATTGTAGCCAGCTTCTGACTTTAGTCATAAACACTATAATGAACCAATCCCATCTCCTTTCTTCTTACAAAAACATCTGGTCAGGATGAAGCAATCACCTGGAGCCATAGTCAGTATTTCGTCAAGGATTTGCTGTCAGGAAAAAAAGCAAGCCTTAGTATCACCCACCTTGTGTTAATTAATAATCCTTATAGAAAAAATCAGGGTGATTATTGACCAACATGTCTCAATAAACACACCTCTGGTTAATGTTAATTGACTTAAACTACAGTCATTCTGAGCAGAACCTTTTATGTTCCTACTGGATTTACCATCAATCAAACATTCCAAAATCTAGATTTGTTTCATAAACTGAGTGCATCCATCCACATTTATTGATCAGAGATATTTCATCCATTGCGCAAAATGACGATTTTTAAAGTAAAAAATGCCTATGGGCACTAAAAAGGCAACTACGAGTTTCGTTCGCATTATATTTGATATTCATTCTTGAAGGTGAAAAGTGATTATTTGAAAATGTCTCATTTTTCAACACTTCATTTGATATTTACTATGAGAAATTTATGAGTGAAGACTATTAATTAGGGCTTGCCAAACTTCAATGTGTTTTATATATGTTAAGACTGTTGTCATATTAATTAGGGCTTGCCAAACTTGAATGTGCTTTTCTTATGTTAAGACTGTTGTCATATTAATTAGGGCTTGCCAAATTTGAATGTGCTTTTCATATGTTCAGACTGTTGTCATATTAATTAGGGCTCTCCAGTAATATTAGTGGGATATGTACAGAGCTTGAATGTACTTTTCATATATTCCACCCCACTGCTTACATTTTAGATTATAATAGCTTTGTACATTTCTTTCTTTCAGATTGTACCACTCAGTCTCATTGAAGAGATAAATATGTATGGATCTGTTAAGATTGAGGACAGAAATGAATTGGAGCTGTTCCTTAAATTTCATCATGACATTGGCACAATCCTCTATTTCAGGTAAAGCAAGTGTGGCAATGTATATTAATCCTCTCTCAAGTGTACAAAAGATTAAATAAATTGTATATTTACATTATCCTACTTTTGTAAAGCAAATTAATCAAAGTATACATTGATTTATACCGTGAGACTATACTGTATAAATGTTGTTTTTAATGAAACCTGCACCATGAGATGCTGAGGAAAATTGAGATATTTTAACACAACTTGGATGAAATATGAATTAGAATCCACAATGTTTTAATGATCATTAATTTGAACAATGTTAATAGTGGTATGCCTCAATGCTTCTAGAATAGTGCTGCAAGTTATTATTGTCATCCTCTCATACAGCCACCTCTTCCATAGGATAAAGGTTGGCCTTTCCAGAGAGGGGGTATTTGTGAGGTGTATTTGTGTATCTCTGTGTGTGTATATATATATATATATATATATATATATATATATATATATATATATATATATATATATATATATATATGTATGTATATATATATATATATATATATACATATATATATATATATGTGTGTATATGTATATGCATTAAGAAAGGTAGATATAACTTAAAAGCATTTAGTATCTTTATATATCTTTATTAAAAGTTGGCATTAACTTTTTTTGAAAGGTTCTTTTTGTTTTAAGAACAGACGTCATTCAAGTTAAATTAATAGTTCCTATTATTAAGCATGTAATGAGATTGGGATACAGTTGTCATGTGCATTGCAAAACCATTCAGAAACATCATTAAATCAGTGGATTAAAATGATATGTAAACTAAATAATTATCATTTGGAGGTACTGACCATGTACGAAAAATAGATGTGCAAAGTAAACACATTTTCTGTCTCATTCAGCTTCCAACTCAAGAATCTCATTACAATAAAGATAAAAATGCTCAAAAGGAATTTTGTTGTTATTAATGAACAAGAGAGAGAGAGGACTATGTCTCAGTGTGCAAGCTCGTCTGCATTTAGAGAATATGTAGCTCTTATGTTGTGTAATGTTGGCAAAATGTTTAAGATTGTTTGGACATTAACAAAAATCTGGGAAAAATCTGGAATAAGATCATTATGAAGTTTACGGATTATGTGAACATTGTGGATTAGCAGTCATAATTATAATGGACTTGCAGTTTCAAGTTTTTTTTTATTATAGGAAATTCTCTTATAAATTTTCATGGCTTTAAAGAATTAACTGAAGTTTAGTGGTATTTTATCTGTTTTTGAGATGTAGTCTTGCTTAACACCGTTGTTATAAAACAGTTTACACCTTGTCTACAGGCACTCCTAAGTCATTATTGTTAAAATGGATTAAATAAATATCAATAGTCACCGTTTTTTGCATATATGTTGTGAAACTTGATGAATATTTCACTAAATTTAAAGAGAACCACACAAAAACGTTCTTAGTTTTCACAACCTTGCACACTCATATATAGATGTTTAACAATAGTTACATTCTCTCTGTCTCTTTCACACAGCCCATAGATGCTTACAAAATGATATTGTATTTACACCTACAGAAACCCAGAACCTTCTCGCAGACAAAAACTAGATCTTGGTTCCATACATTTTCTATTTTGAGGGATTTTCTGACACAAGTTTCTTCTAATAAATTTTTTCTGTAATTCATTTGATTCTTATTTGAAAAACAAAGATTCTATGGAATACCTGCCTTGCCATTTTGAGACTTGCGATTTTGATTGCATTATCTTTAACATTGACTTGTATAAAATTTGTAGCACTGTGTTGAGGCTGCTGCCAACAAAAGGTTAGCATCTCTGAATTAAGGACAGTTAGAAACCTATTGGATGTAGTTGCATGTAAATTGATTCAAGCAACTTGTATGCATCATACAAAAGTAGATGTATGTAAAACATTAATCGAAGGCAATCAGCCCTGTTATTTTTTGAAAGGCCTTACAAATAAAAGTACATATCACTACTTGGTGTCTTATATGGAAAAAGAAAATCAGTTTTATTAAGTGTTTGCTGAAACTATCCTTTTACATTGTTTTCAGTGTGGAAGAATTGAGGGAGAAAATTGTTCTGGACCCACAATGGATGATTGATGCTTTAACGTCCCTCATCACAGCCGAGGCTTTTATCAAGAAATATCCTGCCATCACTAACAAATTGTATGAATTCATAGAGACAGGAAAGCTCACCCATGAACTGATAGGTTTGTAATTATTTGCTTTAAAATAGGAATCATGGTCTGCTTTTAACATTCCTATATTAGTGTGTAAGGAAATGTTGGTGCATTTCTTCAGTGATAGTCCATGTCTCCATGTCACTGTTCCGGTGATGCCTATGGAATCATTCATATTTTGCAATATAGCAAATGATATTTGTCATCTTTTTAATTTTGTCTTTGCTTTGTTAAATTATATTTTGAACCACTAATGTCAAACTGATTATTTCATTGAGTTGATATGAAGATAAATTATCATTCCACCTGCAACGAGCCTTAAATTGGTTTACAAATATATATTAATAATTGATTTATAGATTATAGATTAATAATTGATTTCTCGTGTATGTCATAACACATTTGACTTTTCTTGTAGCAGTCAGCAAATAAATTCTCACTGCAAACACAGCTGAGTAAGGTGTAAAACTTAAAGAGATACTACCAACATTTCATGGCAGACATGGAGGATATGCGGGTATTCTCAGTTGCACTCTACTTGCTCTAATTGAAGACGAATTTCTGCTTCCTTTAGAATGATTTTTTAAAAAAATGGCTTGCACTTCTGTAAAAAAATAAAAAAAATTCAGGAAAAAAGTTCAAATATTAAGGTCACTAATACTAAAAAAACGAATTCAGGGACTTGTAGACTTGAAGATAAATTCTAGTTCTAATGATATGAATTATTCAGGTTGATAAGTTAATTATCATTTACATGAACTTTTTTATGTATCAAGCAGGTCTTTCACCACTGGTTTTAATGGATAATCCTTGATATTTTAGTGGATTAAAGATGCATTACCAGATGCCATAAGTAAAGTCCTTATTTATAAGGTCACGGTAACATTTGGGTTTACTTTTGGACTAAAACCTGTTATGAAAAGCAACTGAAATTTCATTCGTTTTGATTAGGCAAACTGTTACTTTCTAGATGTCATCTGGAGTAAGGAGAAAAACCTGGAATTCCATAACAACAAGGATCACATTTTAGGTTTGATGGAGCAACTCAATATTATTGCCAAGCCAAGAATATTTAACGAAGAAGGAAACGAAATCAAGGCAAGTTTATGTACGGCATGATTTAATTAGAATGCAATATAATTGCCATGGCTGTTGTATTAGATTTTCGTCACTATATCATTGTTTAGATCAATTCATTTTGTTGATGATAGCAGATCATAAAAATGTTCCTATCTACAGCTGTTCATGACTAGGTGAAATGCTTGCATGATAGCGTGATGTTTGTGGTTTGGATTTTTAACATATCTTTAATACATTTTAAGTCATATGATTATTAGTGAAGGAAAAGAAACCAATGGAAGTTTATGTACAGCATGATTTGTTTTAGTAAGCTTGCCTTCAGCGTTAAATTCATTTGGTATAAGTGTGAGCTGTGTCTCATTTAGGGTTGATGTTATAACACTCGCTTGTCGATTGTGGGATTTATTGTGAGATGTAATGGTACGAAATAATCCTAAAATGATACAAAGCGCATACTTAGAATACAAGACAAATACAATACAGAATATAACCGACACAAATACAATGTACAATACACAACCCTCACATCAGCATTTATAATTTTATCACAGAAAAACACAAATGATAAATTACTAGACTCTATTGGTATAATTTGTCCAAATTATATTCAATCCCTGGTCTTTCACTTGCGTGAAAGACAAGTGCCCTTCCTCTTCATAACTCGTACTGCTCGAGGTGTTGTCTGTCTCAAGAACTATAGTAGAAATGCCAGAAGTTTTTTGTTAGTATGGTGGGAACTTACTTTAATACTTGTGAAGCACGAGAATCGTGCACATTTATCGATCACTCACTCACTCATGACAAACACTCAGATTGGTACACGACACAACTCCTGGGTAAAATATGTAAATAATGATGGTAAAGGTTTGGAAATTACTTTTAGGAAGCATTTGGACGAAGGAGCTAGCATATTATTTGCATTATGTGTAATATATTCTTGGTCAAGATTTTGTATTTGCTTATTACCATGCTGTTATCTACAACCACTATGCAAACATAGCTGTATAGAATAATGAAACGTGATGAAAATACCATATATGCTCGCATATAAACCAAATAATTTAGGAAGAAATAAAGTTCTTGAAAAAGAGGGTCAGCTTATCAGCGGGCCATAGTCTAAACTGTTTTAGGTCTTTTTGTTTAGTAATGTAATGGTGGTAAATCTTGGGACACGAAAAGATCCTTGTCCTAAGACATAGGTGTGTAAAAAATAGCTTTTTGTGATCCTACTATTGTTGAACTGTTATAAAGTACAACGATTGAGTTTTTTAATATTTTGCATAAGTATGTTTTCTTCATAATTCGTAGGATGGTTGTGTTTACTTAAGAGACCAGGTTGTTGAGTAATCTATATGGTTGATTGCGCGCTGAATTACGTACATCGCTTGGAGTCAAATCATGGACATCATTGCACTTGACTTCAATGATATCTGCAAAATACAATAATGGAGTTCAGAACAAATGCATCAAGGTTATGCTAAAACCATAAAAGCTGAGTTGTAGTTTGCTTTCATGTAAGTTACCTTGTACCTGTGAACTATCATGCCGATTTTTTAGTTCCTTTAACGCCTACATCCCGATTTCATAATCTCTTTCAGAGAACGTATTACATTATATCTTTGACTATGATTTTTTCTAAACAAGACAAGTCATACATGTTCTGTTCTGTAGTATCTCCTGTGAATTATTGTTGTGACAAAATAATTACTTTACTAGAAAGAATTCGCTTCTTCACTAAATAGAATGTTAAGTTGAGAGATTATTCACATAAATTCTACCTCTACATCAACACAAAAAATTAAAAGTAAACCACAACAAAATAAAACCCACAGCAACAAAATAGTCCACATTTAATTTCAATCCCAAGAATGATCACTAAGTCCATATGCTATAGCGACTCTCCCACGAAATAAATAAATTTACACGAGTGAACACATGTCATTTGTATACCATATGTACCAGTGTTACCATCATTAAAATTAAAGGAATGAAAATACATACCATGTGCAAATGTGTCCTCAAAGACTAATTCAGAATAAATGTATTAAAGTAAACAATACCAAATGCTTTATGAGTTTACAATAAGGGAATAAGGACGGATATAAAGTGAGGGGAAACATTGCTGCCACAAGTACGTTACCATGATTTAGGTACCTTTAGATCAATACAATTGGAAATACTTTAATTGCCAATCAATTGCTGGTGCTTACATAACACACAATATTGTAGAACGTGGTTTATTTCATATTGTTGTTCGTTGTGTTATACTGGCATTACATTTTAATGAGTTAGGTATTTACAATTTTAAAGCAAAGTAAAAACGTAATTACGGGTACACTGATATAAAATGTCCAAGTTTATACCATTTCTTTTTAAAAACCATGCACACCAACCTCTAGATAAGTATGTATGTATTTTTTTAAAATTGCCTAAGTGAATGCATTTAGAACTTACCTCATGCATCTTGAGATGTTTTGGATGTGTGCGCCAATCAGCTTTTATGCAGGTCATTCCCTTTTTATACCTGTTTGGTTTGGGGGTCGGCTTATATGCGAATGGACTTGTATACAAGTATATATGGTATGCAAATTGGCAAGTGCAACACCTTTATTGCAAAGGTAGAACACTCTGATATATGCAACTTAAAAAAAATACAAATAAACACATCAGCAGTTTTCATGCTGACCATTCCTCAGTGTACTAATTCCTATTGGACAAGGTAGATAAATTAACTTGCCTGTTAGTCACGATGGTCCAGACATTGACATGCTCTAAAACAGCTTCTTCACCCATGTCACTGCTACATATCTCAACATTTCTGCCAACTCCCTATACTGTGCCCCCTCAGGGCATCAAATTGATTCATATTTTGCAACAGTGAGGGGCGGAGCTAACATACAGCCAAGTTCCCTCTCACTCAACAGACATACAGATTATATGGACTAAACATGCCAACTGTCCTAACAGATGATCCTTATGATGTCCTCTCAAATGGATAGCCTTTTCCTGTTGACACCAGCCTTGACCATATAATAGGGATCACAAGGGACTGAAATGTCTATTTTATGAGCTCAATCAATAAACAACCCAGCTTCCAGTATGTCGACCCCGACATTTGCAGGTACGTTCAGGACCAGTCTAACCCTCATACCACTTCAAGTTCAAGACACTCATTCATCACAATATCAAAAATTGTTCCTCACTCAACAGATGTGACTTCACTTTTTCTCTACAATCTGACACGAAAATAGACTCTTTACATGCCAACAGTCTGGAGGTCATAGTTTCTAATCTAGTTAGTGACAGACGTTGGCACTCTTTATCATAATGGTTCTTGTTCTACAGTGCTGTCATTTGTTCTACACTATCCAATGTTACATGAAGATTCGGCCTTTGGAGCCTCCATTGATGACATTACCCCTGGAGTTTTAGCGTTCTCCTTCCACTCCATCAACAACCTGGACCAGAGCTGCAGCATCTGTTGAAATTGTGATGGAAAAGAAAAGTCTGACTTCAATTTTTTCCATATTCTAGTAGAGTTGTAGACATTCTGATCATGCTATTATCGTCAGTTTGTTGGCAGTTCTTACTTTGCCACACACCAGTTTTTAATTTATAAACCCCAGCCATTGACAGTGATATTGCCGCTTTGGGAATGACAAAGCGACACTCGATACAGATGGATCAGATGGCCTTTGATGACACACAGCAGTTAGTATGCAATATAATTGTGAAGGCTGTGATGTTAGATTTGTGTCTATATAGCCATCTTCCAAGAGGCGGAACATAGCTTATCTCCTCCCACTGCGAATACCTCAAGAATACATGGGCGTCTGTCTCAAGAATGGACTTAATACTGAACAGAGCCACTCAACACACTTTGGCCAATGCCATAAGTACAGCGACAATTTGCAATCGGTGGAATGCAACTCTGGTGCTCTCTGCCTGCATATTCCTGAAGGACCACCATACAGCCAAACTAAAAGCACATACTTTATCCTTGAACCTTCTGGTTAATGCCAGGTTGAAGATGTCTGCATACGAGCTACCTTAGAGAACAATTTTCGTCTTTCCCACAACCACAGTATCAATACAGGTGAGTACACAAAATCGTCAAAATGAACCAAGGGCACTGCACACAAATCTCAGAAAAATACCCTATCAAAACTCCTACAGCTAAAGCCACAGTTCTCACATACCAGACTAAAAATTAAGCCTTCCACAGAAAGGTTTTAATCTGTAGGTTTCTCTGCATTGATCAACTACTATGTCACCTTGCAATGTGTTTATTATTGAAATCCGAAGGATTTTCAATCATAGACTTTTCATTTATAGGATTTTAGCTGATACATGGCTGCGATTAAATAATCATATATGTGATAATATATGGCAAACATCGGAGAAGCACAGATCACTAGATTAACCAGAGAGAGGTTGGCTGCGATTAAGAAATTTCTTCCAGTGAGGATATCTTTTATAGATTATCTACAAGCGAGGCAACAGCAAGGATTTGATTTTACTGCTGATACTGAACAATTATTTAAGCAGGTAACTACAGCTACAGAAAAGGTTGTTGCCGCTACTGAACAAGGTATAATACCCGCACTCGAAAAAATAGTAAAACAATCTGAACCTGAAACTTCTTGATTTGGTCCAAGAAAAACAGACAAGGAAAGAGTTGATGAATTACGAAATAGATTTACCGAGGAAGCTTTAGCTCGTATTGATAAGAGTGATACAATTTTTTTTGTTGAGTTTGCTGTTATGGACTATTATTATGAGAAAAACAGGTACTTAAAACCAGAACATAAATATTTTATCAAAAATGTGGCACATTGGGTTGATGTGGTTTATAAGGTTAAAAATCAAATAAAACAAATTAACAAACTTGATCCAAAATATGTGGCATATATCAATGCAGCGGGGCAGTTATATGATAAACATGAAGCGGTAAAAGAACATTTAAGAAAAGATCAACGAAAACAAGAACAAAAACAACAACCACCAAGACAACAAAAACAACAAGAATATTATATCCCATCTGATCGAGAAGAAGATGATACACATGGTGCAATATCGATCAAAAGTTCAAAAGTATCAGAAGTATCCCCTGTTCGCGAAGTATACCCCATTATATCACAATTGGAAGTTCTCTTCGGGGGGAAACGAGCTGGAAATAATTCCAAAGAGGTAATTAATGAAACAGCTGATATCTGCAAAAGGCTATTTCAAGGTGTTATATTGAATATTGGTTTATATTGTGGTTTCATTGATGAAAATTAGTTGATGACTATCACAGCGATTAATCTGATGACTTTGTCATTTCGATTAGATAAATCACATCTAAATAAAATGATCAACTCTCGTAACCATAACAAGCCAACTACTTTTCACGGCATGCGCTCGAGATTACCTGTATACAGAGTATACTACGGAGATGGATTGGGTAGTATCATCTCGGGGTTGTTCACTAGAATTGCTCCGAAAATTATACCCATCGGTAAAGAATTAGCATCAAAGGCTATTGGTGTTATTCGTGATAAAGGTATTAGTGCAATTGGTGATCTCGCATGTTAGTACATTTAATGCTGCCAAGGATAAGCTTATGTCATTATTTCGAAGAAAACGGAAACTAGAACCGGTAAAACTACCAACTACTGAATTGATGCCACCTCAGGTAATTAAAGTAGTAAATGATATAGTAGATCAAAAATTGGGTTCATTTGTGCAATCATCAATCATAAATCAGGATGATGATTCCCAAAGAAATATTATTGCTAATTTGGTTGTTGGTTCTGGTCTTAGAAGATTATTATTTAGATCAGCAGCTATATAATAAAATGTTCCAGTCGATTTCAGATGAGGCTTTTGATTTGGATGCGCTAGTGCAAAGAAATCGCGCTGCAAAATAAAAACAAAGTAGGAGATAATAAACAGCAGCGTTGTCATATGATATTTGATAAACTAGCTGTCAGCGAGGTATCATTGCGAATAAGCAATCAGCAGGAGACCGCCGAAAATGTTATTATCGATTATCCTAATAAGCAAATAGGTCACGTGTATCATCGTTTGTGATCCTAATATTGATACCGGACTACATATATCACAGTTGGATTTCCAAAATTTGCATCTTGATTTATCTAAACGCACCTTCGTCGACGTAAAATTTCAAGCTCGCATAGGAGAACTCCCTATTACCTCTGCGTCTGGGGTAGATCCACCTGTACGTGGGTCATATGGAGCAATAACTGTTATTATTAGTGTTAAGTCGATGATACTCGAGGGTGGTGGTGGAAGAATAAGAGTAGTTGATGAGCCAATAGAAAACATACCGCAGAATCAAAAACATAACTCATTTAGATAATCTGTTACTTAAATAAAAATGTCGTACAGTCATTTTAATGTCACCTTGACATGTGGTCAGATAAAGAAATTACAATCGAAAACCTCTGCTACGTGTGGAGCAAAGATAACTTTGAAGTGTGAACATATAGCTAACTAAGGACCAAATAAACTATTCCTGACGAAAACTCAGCTTAAAAAGTGTAATAATGCTAAAAAGGCGGGTACAGGAGTAAAGCTGGAGTTTTCATCCTCCTCAATTTCCAATACAATCAAATCTGGTTGTTTTCTTCCTCTTCTCGCCGCGATGGGAACAGCAATCGAAACCGGTGCTCTTTCTGGCGCCGCTGGTTTTGGTGTGAATGTGCTTCTAAAAAAGATAACCGACAAAAGCAGGAAAAGGCAGCCGATTCACCAGATACGGAAGCATCAGATAATAACGCCGATGTCAAATTTTGATTTAATCGCAGCGATAAAAAACTCTCCGATAAAACATTTCAGAGGTGTTTTTATGAAAGATCAATTACCTAAACACCCATCAATCCCAGAAACAGGTATAATTAATCTTGATGATAACACCAGACCTTTGGGTAGCTTATGCTATACATCCTAAATCAATTATTTACTTTGACTCGTATGGGTTAGCACCACCAAATGAATTTCTCAAATATATATCCGAGTTAAAATATATCCTGTTTGGTATTCAACGTTGCCCACGCAGTCATTAACTGATCCTCCGATATGTGGTCGAGAAGTCGTTAACGTGTTAACGGCGATTTCGAATTCTCCCCAACCACCTCATAAAACCGTGCACGAATATACCAGTGATATTTTTTTAAAGCGATCTTAAACGTATAATGGTAGATATTTGGGGAAGATCACTATTGCATCCAGGAAAAGTTAAAGGCGTTTCTCTCGAAGATGTAAAAAAAAAGACTTATATCGAAAGCGTTATCAGAGATATTAAATCTTGTAGGGGTAGAACAAAATGAAATAGTTGTATTTGGAGATCGTCAGGGTAAATTGAAAACGAGTAATATTTCGCTTGATGATACTTTGACGAGACAACGTGATGTAGCTGAAAATGCTATCACGGTTTTTACCGACCAGGGTAAACTTAAACCGGGTGTTCTTTTTTCAACCATCTCAGATAGACTAATAGCACTAAGCGATAATTATATATCTTCAGCGAATTCATTTAAAAAACTCAATGACAAGTATGAAGCCCACGTAAACCAGTTCGCTTGGCTACAAAAAAGCGTTACAGATGCTCAACTCCCTATTTTTAATTTCTTTGGGATACCACCAGTGACCACGCCAAAGCTCGCAGAGATAAAGATGATCTAAAAAATACTACGTGAAGATTATAAGGAACAGTTCGACAGTTTACACATCTTCGTAATAACTTTGGAAGGGTTGATGACGCTCTTGACAATTTTTTGGGGAAACCGGCGATGGTTCCTATGACACTTTCTTGGATAAATACAAAATTACCTGAGATTGAAATGAGATTCGCTAGAATTGATAAATACGTAGGGTATATTAAGGACGGTGAGTCGGTTTCAGGAATTCAGGAATAATTTCAAATATAAGAAATGATCTACATCCATCTATGAAATCAAGGATGATTTTTCGAGAATGATTAACACACTCAATAAAACAAAACTTTCTCATGAGATAGCAAATATTGTAAATGTGGTATACACCATTCAACATGGATCATTTGCTTGGACACCAGAAAATAATACATTAGATATTACCGTGACCGTTAAGGGAATTTACAGAATAACATTGGTATCTCTGATCCAGTTTAATATTTCGGTATCAACAATACTATATCAACTATCATCGAGAGGGACTCAACTGTGCGATTCACGATAACTACTTTTGACAGAAATCAAGTTAGGGTATCAATAACATGGTACGTAGAATTTGTAACTGATTTGAGTAAACAACTTAATTTAAATCTTTTTTAATAACAATGACAGCTCAACAATATCGATATGACCAGGGAATACAAGTACAAGCTAAACTCAAGTTGTTAGAGTATGAAAATAAAGTGAAGAAATATCAGCAAATAATTACCGCAGTTGACGTTATCGTGTATTCGATTTCAGGTGTAATTACCGGGTCGGGTATAATACTCTCTTCGGTGATAATGATTGGTCCGGTAGCTATTCCAATTTGCATAACAGCAGCAACAACTATCGCGGGAACAATTTCCATAATAACAAAAAAAAATATCGTGTAGTCAGCGTAAACTACAGGACTACATTGTTAAGTTTCACACGGTGTCTACTCGCAATTAACTACTTCAGCAAATAGCGAAACATACCATCCCGATCTCCAATAAAAGCAACATTGATATCAATGTTGTCAAAGAAACTGGAATTCGTAATTGAATTTCCAACTCCGATTCCAGCAAGAGAGATCGGGTTAACTCATTTTCGAGTATACTACAGCTGGCCTAATAACAGATCGGAGCCATTCGCGAAAAAAATACCCAATAACAGTTTAGTGTTCTCGTATAAAAGTAATCAGGATGGAACTCCTGATTGGCAAACATTATATCTTCCAAAGGGATCCAATGACATCGAAGAGATAAACGCTGAACTTCAGCGTAGAATAACATAAATAACTGGAACATAATTTAAGATCGAGATAATTGGTCATGAACCATTCTTATCAACTGCCATTGAGATACACTCACCTGAATACGCCGTAGATATATATCACAGTTCAATTAGAACAATATTAGGATGGCCTGAAAAATCACTAGGAGAAACAGATGTTGACAAAATGCATTTAACCGAGCCCAAAAAATCTGATTTTATTACAACAAATGAACCTACTCTTGAAATTGACTTTGATCATGGAAATCTTTTTCATATTTTAAAAACCGAGACAAATTTGATATATGATTATGATGTTTATGATGAACTAGGAAGCTATGAAGAGATAACATACAGTAATATAGTATGGCATTTAAATTTGCCACACCCTCAAGAAGTAAGGTTTACGATTACATTAAAATCTTTACACGATATTTTTGATAATATCAATAAATTATATCAAACAAAATTACAACAACTACGATAATTTTTTCAACTATCTCTCCTTATTGATGTAATAACTCCACTCGATAAAATTATTAAACAGGTTGAGGTATTAAATCAAATTATATCCGATATGGATTATCTCAATAATCGATTACTTAAGATCTTTTTTAGATCTAGTCTTTTTGTTGTTGACGACAGATCATTCCAATAATTCCTATCTACAGCTGTTCATGACCAGTTGAAATGTATGCATGATAGTGTGTGATGTTTGTGGTTTGGAATTTTAATGCAGCTTTAATACATTATGCGTGATAGTGTGTAGTATGCAGTTCTGTAGTCTACAATGATGCCTAACACTGGGGCATCTTGCCTCAGACATGTAGCAATACTGAAAGTCTTGCAAAGCAGCTGTTAGTTCCATTTTTAAAAGTGTTTGGCATGATTTGGTCGTGGTTCGAACCAGCTCCCTCCTGCGTCTGGGACTGGTGCTCTAACCACTAGATATATGAGTATGATATATGATGCTTAATTAAATCATTTTGTTCTTTTGAATAAATTTATGAATAGCATCAAATTATGAAATTTACTTCATATGAAACATTGTATTATTTATTTGGTTGCTTTCTTTTTTCTGAAAATGTATGAATGTGCAACGGTTTATCCACCATGCAAGACAAGTTTATGATTGATTAATGAATACCTTGTTGAGATGTTAGTAGTAGTTATCTTAAACAAGCTTAGGTACTTGCATCATTTTTATTATCACACATTTTTAAAGAAAATGAACTCAATTATCCACGACGGCATCTATAGATTGTTAAAGTATTTTATTTCACAATGGTGTTTTGTATATTATTTCGGGCTAAAAAATGTAATCTCTGCCTTGTATCCCAATTAAAATTGAATCAATTTATTTAACAGGAGGAGAATTACTTTCTTGCTCCATTCATGCTTCAGCAGAAAACGCCAGAGGAAATCATCAGCCCAAAAGCGAATAATCAGATGGAGAGTTCACCAGTACTGTGCTATGTCTTCACAGGTAACTTTCTACCCAGTGCAATATTTCACAGACTTGTTGCTGCCTGTATTGCTCACTGGCCAGTTGCCAAAAAGAAGAAAGAGCATATAGAAGAGAATATGATCTTTTGTGGCTGCTGTGTTTTTCAGCTGAAAGAAAATCACAAACTGACCCTACATTTTAGAGAGCATGTTATCTTTCTGAGACTTATAAGAATGGGAATCAAGGACAAGACTCCATCTTCAAAGCTGTGCATTGAGGTGAGAAAGTTCATAACCACAAACCTCGAAAAGATCATTGGATACCTAGGCAAGGGTCTGAAGTTTGAGTACTTTATACAATGTCCTGAATACTGTGGTGGCAGTATCAACAGCCTGATTCCTTTATCCAGACTGAAAGAAGAAGAAGTATGGTGTGAGTTTGACGACCATAACCACATGATCGAGTCGTGCAAAGTTTTGAATTTCTGGTTCGAAGATCAGGTGAGTGCTAGAAAATTAAGGTGTATATAACGTTTTATAGGAGACTGAATTTAACACTTAACAATCTAAAGTATTATGATCTCTATGTTATTTAATGTCAGTTAGATTGTGACATTTTGCTTTCTCTCATAAATGAATTCCACATTTTACCCTAGTCTCTGGCACTGAATAGGTGGAACTAATCAAAACACTGTTATACATCTGGAAAAATATAGGAGACTGAATTTAACACTTAAAAATTCACAGTATTATGTTTTCTGTGTTATTTAATGTCACTTGGATTTACATTGTACATACCACAAATGAATTCCAAATTTTACCCATGTCTCTGGCACTGAATGGGTGGAACTAATCAGAAGAGTGTTAATTATCAGAAAATGCAATTGTTTTACATTTTTATTTTGCCACAATGATGATGTATTAGAAAAGAATGCTATATGTTGATTTGAATTTTGTGTCATAGTGCTGAGAAATAAACATTACTCTGTAGACAAAATAATATTAAGATTATTGTGTTCATGTATTACATACGTTTGATATATAATACAACAGATGTCAAATGCAATTTCCCTTGCATTGATTAAAAATGACTCACATATGTTTTATCAAAACAGTTTACGGTTCTTCCCTGGCAATAAAGCAGACCCACCTCTCCTGGCAATAAGGCTATGTGATCTTCCTTGGCTATTATATTCTCACAAACTGACATACTGTTTTCATTCCAAACAAGGAAGAAAGCATCCTAGCATTGAAGTCTTTCACATCTGTACAAATGATGCCATTCCACTTTCAAATTTAATAAAAATAGTTACACCATAAAACCGTTCTTTATCAAAATCTTGTCAACACAATTTAACCACATTTTGAAATAAACTATATCACCTAAAAGTTATGTCAGAAATGCACATTGACTGGAAATTGAAATTATAGCTATTTAAAGTGTTTTGGACAAAAGTACCTTATGGTAACCTGATTAAAATTGTCTTAATAATTATCATAATTTATGAGCTGAATGCTTATATTTTATGTTAACAAATATTTAACCAGTTTTATCAGGAACAGACTGTCATCGAAGGCACTGAGGAAGGAAAAGAGTCCAAAGTATCTGAAAAAGGAGAGGATGCTTCAATGGATACTTCCATTAAAAAAGGTATGTCTAAAAGATTTTGTTGAGGCAGAGATATATCATGTTCTCTTGTCTGTCTGTCTGGACATGCAATATTGTTAGCACACCTGGTCCTGTTGTGATTGATGGATTGCTATGAAAGTTGGTAAATATACTGGTAATCAACTAAAGATGTGCAGTCTGACAAATCAACTAGCTCCTGCAATTTCTTTTTGTGTTATTGCCTTAATACCATATGTAGGTATCACTAATTATTTTTCATCCAGAGAATTAGTCTACTGATAAGGGAATAAGAAATAGAGTTCTAAACTGAGATGCATCCATCGATTAGTTAGTATAAGATGGATTTAATGGGTTGTTTATTATTCTTATTATTATTAACTGTATTATTATTATTATTAGTTGTATTTGTATTAATTATTATTATTATTATTATTATTATTATTATTATTATTATTATTATTATTATTAGTAGTAGTAGTAGTAGTAGTAGTAGTAGTAGTAGTAGTTGCTGTAGTAGTAGTAGTAATTTCATAAAGTCTCTGTTCTATAGTTGATAACAAAGACTTGATGTCCTTCTTGGTTTTCCGCTGGATGCAGTTTTTAATGAAAATGTTATGAATGTAACTACTTTTGCGTAAGGCTATGTGAGCTCGTTGCATGTGTCTGCATCAGTTGTGCATCATGTATTACATATCATCTGTCATCCAAGCATCAATAATTGCTTTGTACCATTCAGGATTACAACCGCTCCGACCAAGTCATACAAAAGACTTACAAAAATGGTACTAACAGCTGCCTCGCTTGATGCTCATTGTTAAGAGTTTACCGCTCCGGTTGCCTAGTGATTAGAGCATCTGCCATAGAAGCGGGAGGTCGTGGATTCGATTCCCAGCCGAGTCATACCAAAGAAATACAAAAATGGTACTAATAGCTGACTCGCTTGACGCTAAGAATTAAGAGGTTAGTGTTAGGACTGGTCAGCCTGGTTTCAGTATAATGTGACTAGGTGGAACATCATGGTACATGTCTGCGGCATGATGCCCCAGTGCTAGACATCACTGTAAACTGACTCACTGCAGACATCGTAACGTTATGACTCAAAAAGTCTTTAAGCTATGTTAAAAATCCTAAACAAACAAACAAACCATTCAGGATTCCATATTTCGGATTCAGTTGCAATAACAATACAGTTAAGGTTTTTATATTGGATATATATGTTTTTGTATTTACATTAAACTACGAGTTTCAAACATGTCTAATTAGTTTTTATGGTCCTGAAGTCCATCATGCATCTTGATTTATGGTATATTCATGTGTCCATTGCGGGTCATGTGTTGGCCATAATATATCTGATTTCATTTTATTGCATTGTGTCCTTAGTTTGTCATGCTTCTGTCCATAGTAGGTTGTGTGCTGTCCATCATGCATCTGTTTTTATGGCATATTCATGTGTCCATTGTGAGTCATTTGCTGTCCATGATACATCTGGTTTTATTTTATGGCATTATTCCCATAGTAGGTTGTGTGCTGTCCATCACGCAACGCATGTAAGAATGGTGGCTTTGTAGATCATCAAAATGTCCCAGGTCTAAAATAGATTCAAGTTGTAATGTAAAATAAAGATATTCAGATCTTCCTGGATCATGGGAAAAATGGCTTAGTTATATGTTGTGAGTGGTAAAAAGGGTTGTTGGTTATGTTTTGCTCAGTATGCATGACATACAACCAGTGTTTCGAACGCTTTTTTCAAATGACACATCCAATTATATTACTTATTGATTAATAGCAAGCAAAGGTAATATTACTTGCAACAGACAGGTTTATTAATTATAAATAAGCATACCTCTATCTCTCATCAAGATTCTGTTTCCCTGAGAGTTTACAAATATTGTGCATGACGAGTTATTCACCATGTCACCAAGTTTGAGAGATAGTAACCTAAATTGTGATTTTATAATATTTCATTATCCTGCTTATTGAAATGGTCAGCTGTTGATTATTTTGTATGTGTAATGAGTGATATCAGGCCCACTTTGGGCTGTTGTTTTTATGCAGCATGCATTGCAATCACATTTTTCTATTCATCTTCAGCATTGTGTAGTTTACCTACCACTACATTAGGTTTAGTCGTTCTTTACAATCGTAGGTTTGCAATTTTATTAATGATATTATATGTGTCGCTCATTGCTAAATTCTTCATTTGTTTAAAGTGGTTACTTGATCAGTTGACTATATTGTTGCTTTTATTTGAAAGTTAATTGGCATTTTATTTAATACAGGCTTAGTGGTTTTTTTAAAACGTTTATTGGTTTTTGATTCGATACAGGAATAGTGATTGTATTTGAAAGTTTATTGGCTTCTCATTCAATACAGGTTTAGTGTTTGTATTTGAAAGTTAATTGGCTTTTCATTCAATACAGGTTTAGTTCTTCATTGTGTGAGATACTCTGGTCATTGGTTACAGAGAAAAATACAGCAAGTTCAAGACTTAGTTATTTTACTGCAAAGAAATAGCATTACATGATGAAATTCAAATAATTGCATTTGCTACAAATATTTAATTATGTCGATTGGAAAGTATCAACTCGTTGCATGAGGGACCTAAAGGATCATAATGTTGGACTTAAAAATGACATTAGCATTCACCATTGATCACATATCGTATAGTTGGAACTTGCAGTTTAAGTCATCATCGCTTTATAATTGCACGGGTCCTAGATTAATTAGCTTCATGTACGAGTGATCAGTGTGGTTCATTGACAAAAGTAATAATCTACTTTTTACATGTGATTAGCATGGCTCACAGCCTATAATTGACCAGTGTAATATATTAGCTGTACATGTGATAAGTGTGGCTCAGCCTATCATTGACAAGTGAAATAAACTACCTTTCACATGTGATTAGCATGGCTCATAGCCTATACTTGACAAGTGTAACCCGTACATGCCATTAGTGTGGCTCACAACCTATACTTTGCAATTGCAATAAAGTATCCGCACAGTTGACTAAAACTAACGGTATGTGTCTGGTAAGATATTTACACAGTTGACTAAAACTAACGGTATGTGTCTGGTAAAATATTTACACAGTTGACTTAAACTAACGGTATGTGTCTAGTAAAATATTTACACAGTTGACGTAAACTAACGGTATGTGTCTGGTAAAATATTTAAACAGGAACAAAATTTAATACATTAAATTTTGTTGTCAGTAAAAGTACTATAAGTGGAATAAATGCAGTTATGGATTAGGTATTATTAATATAATAACTGTCAGTAGAATGAAACAGATGAAAATATAGATCCATATATATATATATATATATATATATATATATATATATATATATATATATATATATAGTCAATTTGAGACGATGCAATATGCAAAGACATGGCTTACCAAGCTCCAGACAATGAATTTCGCAGTCCATTTAAAATCAAGGCAATATTTAAAGACTCGGAATCTCAAGACAGTGAATATATATAAATTAATTTGAGTCAAAGTAAGATGTAAAGATATGCTTTAAAATTCCGGATAGTGAATTTATAAATCAATTTGTGTTTAGTCAGTCTTTAAATATGTGGTTCATGGCCTCTAGATATTTACGAGTCAGTTTGTGTCCAGGAGATACATCAAGAAATTGTTTCGCAATCTAAAGGTAGTTAATTGCTTTGTCTGTACAGAAGTTGAAGTAATAATAGAGACTGTTGACAGTTATCCTAATGAGATTCATACTATTGAAATAACTTTCGTCGTTTTATATAATTACTATTGAATTTTCGTTTCATAGAAAATTAAGATTTTTCCACCTAATATCATCTGCCCTCATTTATGTTTTCCATTTGTCATTGGCAATGACCATATTATTAGTCTTCAGTGACCTATAATTTGTAATGGCAACTAAATTTTCAGGTAGATTTTCCTATGGATACAATATAATGATAGGTGTTTTGAGAAATGTTGCAGTAAAGAGCAATTTTGAATTTCAACTATAGAACCTCATGGTTCTGTGTAATCAAGATAAAATGAATAGGCACATGTACAATTATCTTTGCAGAAGTGTCTTGTTCAGACACTAATATTGTTGTATCATTATCTAGTGTGGAAGAATATATACAGTTGTGTGTGCACTATTCCCTTGTACTGACCCAAAGTTATTGTGCCAGATTATAATATGCACAATTTTATATACTTCTGTTGGCAGGAGTGCCTTGTTCAGACCCAAAATTGTTGTGCCAGCTTCTACAGAAATCACAGCAAGCTGCGTTTTCCAGCCAGTCTACGTTGGAAGCAAACTGTCAGTCAGTGGGACTGGTACTTCATGGTGAAATACCTGCCAATGGGAACTGCTTTTTTGAGGCTGTCTCTAGTCAGCTTCGGCGATTAAATTGCGTTGTACAAAAATCCCCACAACAGCTACGCCAGGAAGTAGTTGCCTTCATGAAGACTAATAGAGTGATACAGGTAAGTACAATTGTATGCCACCTAAACCAAGAAAGGGAATATAAAAGGCATTTTGATCTTTTCTTGGATGAACCATGAAGGGGGAGCTGAAAAGACATATTTTTTTACCTTTTCCCAGATGTACGTTAATGGCTTGAATAACAGAAATTGTAAGCATTATAGGCAATCCTAAGCAAGTCGCTTCTATTGTGACTGTACGCATAAATACCAATCATTACCTTTTGGTGGGGGTCCCGAGTAGCCGAGTGGTCTAAAGCGCATTCAATTACAGATCACTGCTATCTCGCCTCTTTTTGCATGGGGTTTGAGTCTTGGAATCAGCCAATGTTGGCATTTGAGAATGTTTGCCAGTAGCTTCCCTTGTGTCAGTGGTTCTTTCCAGGGTTTTACCAGGTTCTTCCTCCACCATTAATACTGACCACCATGTGTAGCCTATCTTGTGCTGAAACATGGCATTAAACCCTACAAAAACAAGTAAAACAACAACCTTTTCTCATAATCATTATACTTGCACTAAATTACGCCTTACACATAAACGTATATGGATTACACTTTTTGGTATATCCATGTTTAAAAAATGCAATTATTTGCTTTCTCGTTTCCATTAACATTCCATTAATGTCTATTACATGCCATGTGAAAATAATCTTAATATTTGGTGCTAAAAGTCTTCATATGGATTCTAGTCGATGTGTGTGTGTAAAGCTAAAAGTGCTACAAATGAAACATTGAAGCAGTAATGGATGTTAAAAGATGAGAGGGGAAAATAAATCATTTTTCATTGAAACTTTAGCATGTTATATGTGAATTATGCTTTTTCTGCAAGGATTCTGCTTTTTGACCACTCGTATTACACGTTTTCCTCATCAGGGGTAGAAAGAGTTTTGTTAGGGTTTAAGGCCATTTCTCAGAACAAGATAGGCTATACCTGATGGCCAATATAACTGGTGGAGGAAGAATCTAGGAAATCCCAGGAAAGAACCATGGACCCACGAGAAGCAACTGGCAAGTTTTTTCAAATACCCGTGTTAGCAGAGCCTGAGACTCGAACCCATGCAGACAGAGCTGATATCACGTTTAATCAATCCAGAATGGTTAGCACTTTAGATCATAAAACCAATCAGGGTAGAGAGAGATTTATACAATCTGAAAATATTTTTGCATTTCTGCTCTATCTATGAAGTACTGGACTTAAAAAAGAAAAGTATATGCAATACAAATATTAAAGAAAATACGATTCTGTTAGACACCTGGGCTGATCTCAGTGAATTTAATTACTCTGTACCATTCTATACCAGATTTGTATGTGAGTCGCTGGACTTGTACTGTGTTAGTTTGAAACTTACTTAGCAATGCACTTTCAGTATGCTCAGGCAACATACCATGCAGTCAGTGACCATATCAGTCATTCCATTTTGGTTTTATTTAAGTAGATGTTATAGCAACAAACCATGCAGTAGTTGCCTTCATGAAGACTAGTAGAGTGATACAGGTAAGTAAAATGGTATGCCACCTAAACCAAGAAGGGGGATATAAAGGGCATTTTGATCTTTTCCTGGATGAACCATGAAGGGGAAGCTGAAAGGACATTTTTTATATACCTTTTCCCAGATGTATGTTAATGGCTTGAATAACATAAACTGTAAGCATTAAAGGCAATCCTAAGCAACGCTCTTCTTTTGTGACTGTACGCATACATGCCAACCATTACCATTTGGTGCGGGGCCCCGAGTAGCCGAGTGGTCTAAAGCGCTTGCAGTTACAGATCACTGCTATCTCACCTCAGTCTGCTTGGGTTTGAGTCTTGGAATCAGCCAATGTTGGCATTTGAGAATGTTTGCCAGTAGCTTCCCTTGTGTCAGTGGTTCTTTCCAGGGTTTTACCAGGTTCTTCCTCCACCATTAATACTGGCCACCATGTATAGCCTATCTTGTGCTGGAAAATGGCATTAAACCCTGCAACAACAAGTAAAACAACAACCTTTTGGCATAATATTATAAATTTTTTGCACTAAATTACGCCTTAGACATAAACGTATATGGATTACGCTTTTTGGTATATCTATATTCAATAAATTAAATTATTTGTTTTCTCGTTTTTATTAACATTCCATTAATCTCACAGACCACATTTTAGAGAAGACGGCTTCTACGTAACTACGATATAAAAGTACACTTGACCGTGGACTTGCGTGCACTTCCCTAACAGTATCATATCCTGTTACCAAAAAACATCCTGGTTCTACTTTCACACTTTTGATCTCGTGTTCTATTTATAGCAGCTATAAGGCAAAGTGAGGAGAGAACAGACTGTTTTTTCTAATTTTAATCTTAACGTGCAGATTCATTCTTCTAATTGATATTTAGTGCATAACCAGTCATAACGTATTTGGCGCTAGCAAGTATATTTTATTTTAGTTTATGCGTATATGAGAGCAAAATTATCACCTTTCAAATAATTTCACAGACGGTTTAGAAAAAACAAAAAATAAATGAATACAAAAATAAATAAATCCTCCAAATATGAAAACATGAGGGCAGCATCACATGACGTCTATTACATGAAATGTTTAAATAATCTTAATATTTGGTGCTAAAAGTCTTCATATGGATTCTAGTCGATGTGTGTGTAAAGCTAAAAATGTTACAAATGAAGCCTTGAAGCAGTAATGGATGTTAAAAGATGAGATGGGAAAATAAATTATTTTTCATTGAAACTTTAGCATGTTATATGTGAATTATGCTTTTTCTGCAAGGATTCTGCTTTTTGACCACTCGTATTACACGCTTTCCTCATCAAGGTTAGAGAGAGTTGTTGTTATGTTAGGGTTTAATGCCATTTCTCAGCACAAGATAGGCTATACCTGATGGCCAATATAAATGGTGGAGGAAGAATCTAGGAAATCCCAGGAAAGAACCATGGACCCACGAGAAGCTACTGGAAAGCTTTTTCAAATACCCGTGTTAGCAGAACCTGAGACTCGAACTCATGCAGACAGAGCTGATATCACGTTTAATCAATCCAGAATGGTTAGCACATTAGATCACAAAGCCAATCAGGGTTGAGAGAGATTTATACAATCTGAAAATATTTTTACGTTTCTGCTCTATCTATGAAGTACTGGACTTAAAAAAGAAAAGTATATGCAATACAAATATTATAGAAAATACGATTCTGTTAGATGCCTGGGCTGATCTCAGTGAATTTAATTACTCTGTATCATTCTATACCAGATTTGTATGTGAGTCACTGGACTTGTACTGTGTTAGTTTTAAACTTACTTAGCAATGAACTTTCAGTATGCTCAGGCAACATACCATGCAGTCAGTGACCATATCAGTCCTTCCATTTTAGTTTTATTTAAGTAGATGTTATAGCAAATATGAAAAATGTTTAATCACTTTATGATAAAATGATGTTTTCAACTGACCCACATTGACTACTCAGAGGTTGGGTAATTAACGATCAGCATCCTTGTCTTATGATGATGAATTTAATGTGGAATTTATTAACTAACCTATTACTTCACTGATTTAATATGGAATTTATTAACATATTACTTTACTGATTTAGTATGGAATTTATTAAGTAACTTATTACTTTACTGATTTAATATCGAAGTTATTAACTAACCTATTACTTTACTGATTTAATATATAATTATTAAGTAACCTATTACTTTACTGATTTAATATCGAATTTATTAACTAACCTATTACATTACTGATTTAATATCGAATGTTTTAACTAACCTATTACTTTACTGATTTAATATGGAATTTATTAACCTATTACTTTACTGATTTAGTATGGAATTTATTAAGTAACTTATTACTTTACTGATTTAATATCGAAGTTATTAACTAACCTATTACTTTACTGATTTAATATAGAATTATTAAGTAACCTATTACTTTACTGATTTAATATTTAATATACTAACTAACCTAATACATTACTGATTTAATATCGAATGTTTTAACTAACCTATTACTTTACTGATTTAATATCGAATGTATTAACTAACCTATTACTTTACTGATTTAATATGGAATTTATTAACTAACCTGCACTTCACTGATTTAATATGGAATATATTGACTAACCTATTATTTTACTGATTTAATATGGAATGTATTAACTAACCTATTACTTTACTGATTTATTATGGAATTTATTAACCTATTACTATACTGATTTAGTATGGAATTTATTAACTAACCTATTACTTTACTGATTTAATATCGAAGTTATTAACTAACCTATTACTTTACTGATTTAATATGGAATTTATTAACCTATTACTATACTGATTTAGTATGGAATTTATTAACTAACCTATTACTTTACTGATTTAATATCGAACTTATTAACTAACCTATTACTTTACTGATTTAATATAGAATTATTAAGTAACCTATTACATTACTGATTTAATATCGAATTTATTAACTAACCTATTACTTTATTGATTTAATATTTAATGTACTAACTAACCTATTACATTACTGATTTAATATGGAATGTTTTAACTAACCTATTACTTTACTGTTTTAATATCGAATTTATTAACTAACCTATTACTTTACGGATTTAATATGGAATTTATTAACTAACCAGCACTTCACTGATTTAATATGGAATATATTAACTAACCTATTACTTTACTGATTTAATATTTAATTTATTAACTAAACTATTACTTTACTGATTTAATATTGAATTTATTAACTAACCTATTATTTTACTGATTTAATATTTAATGTACTAACTAAGCTATTACATTACTGATTTAATATGGAATGTTTTAACTAACATCTTACTTTACTGTTTTAATATGGAATTTATTAACCTATTATTTTACTGATTTAATATGGAATATATTAACTAACCTATTACTTTACTGATTTAATATTTAATTTATTAACTAACCTATTACCTTACTGATTTAATATGGAATTTATTAACATATTACTATACTGATTTAGTATGGAATTTATTAACTAACCTATTTCTTTACTGATTTAATATCGAAGTTACTAACCAACCTTTTACTTTACTGATTTAATATATAATTATTAAGTAACCTATTACTTTACAGATTTAATATCGAATTTATTAACTAACCTATTACTTTATTGATTTAATATTTAATGTACTAACTAACCTATTACATTACTGATTTAATATGGAATGTTTTAACTAACCTATTACTTTACTGTTTCAATATCGAATTTATTTATTTAATATGGAATTTATTAACTAACCTGCACTTCACTGATTTAATATGGAATATATTAACTAACCTATTACTTTACTGATTTAATATTTAATGTATTAACTAACCTATTACTTTACTGATTTAATATTGAATTTATTAACTAACTTATTATTTTACTGATTTAATATTTAATGTACTAACTAACCTATTACATTACTGATATAATATGGAATGTTTTAACTAACATCTTACTTTACTGTTTTAATATGGAATTTATTAACTAACCTATGACTTAACTGAATGTTTCTGATCTACTCAGGCATCTGAAGGCACCATACATTTTGATAGTTTCATCTACAACGAGTCGTTCGATGTCTACTGTTCGCGTATGGCCAGGGATGGTGAATGGGCTGATCATGTGGTGGTGGTTGCAATGGCTAGGATGCTACAAATTGACATTATGATTGTAACTAGTTCACCTTTATCAGGTCCTGAAGACATTGTTTGGGTTGTTGGACAAACAGCATTTCAAGAGAATCCCATTCTTCTGGGACATGTCTGGGAATCCCATTACATGTCATTACAACCCATAGGTAAGTTTCGGACAAAAAAAAACTAGAATGTATATTTAGTTCTGCTTAAATCCATTTGTTCAGCAGGAGAGTAGTTAAGTAATGTGATAAGTTTGATAATTGTACACTTAATTTTAATGATAATGAGGTATTGTCACACTCCTTTAAACTACAATTATACATATATGGATGGAAAACCACCGAAATCTGCTAGCAGAAAATAATCTCTCAGGACTAGCAGTCTGTCATAAATATCGTATCTCATACTGAATTAAGACATGCAATCCATTATACCGATCATGTATCATACTGTATTTAAGACATGCAGTCGGTCATACAAATCATGTATTATATTGTATTAAGACATAGAGTCAGTCATGCAGATCATGTATCAAACTGTATTAAGACATGCAGTCAGTCATACAGATCATGTGTCATACTGTATTCAAGACGTGCAGTAAGTCATACAGATCATGTATCATACTGTATTTTTAAGATAAGCAGTTAGTCCTACAGATCATGTATCATTTTGTATTCAAGACATGCAGTCAGTCATACAGATCATGTATCATATTGTATTCAAGACATGCAGTCAGTCATACAAATCATGTATAATACAGTATTCAAGACATGCAGTCAGTCATACAGATCATGTATCATATTGTATTCAAGACATGCAGTCAGTCATACAAATCATGTATAATACAGTATTCAAGACATGCAGTCAGTCATACAGATCATGTATCATCAAAACCAGCCCCGACCCAGTGAAAACCCAATAAATGCAATTGATAAGGCGTGTCATGCTCATGATGTTGCTTATAAAAGCAGTAATCTGCAACACAGACATATCGCAGATGTGAAATTGATTCATGCGTTGAATTCTATCATTGATAAATCCTTCAAAGAAAAATTGGCTTCATGGTTGATAAAATCAGCGATGAAAAGTAAATTAATGCTGGGTGCTTGTAATTAATAACAACATGGAATATATTTATTATTCTCCAAGAGAATACTGGAGGGGTAAAGCAGCAATCAGTAAACTCGCTAGCGCCGCAAAGGTGAAAAATACCACTGCAGCAGATTGGTTATCCAAACAGGCGATATGGCAAATTTATCTACCACCGATTAAACAAATTAACTACTCGCATTTTGATGTCAGCGCACCTAATGAAGTTCATCAGGCCGATATATTATTTCAGCCGCATAATGTTTTTACAAGTATGCGCTAACCGTAGTTGATGTTGTGAGTCGATACAAACAAGCAGAACCGCTAAAGACGAAATCATCAACTGAGTTCACTTCTACGTTTAAAAGAATTTATCGACGAGGTCCTCTGCATTGGCCAAATCTATTACAAGTTGATCCTGGCAAGGAATTTCAGGGTGCAGTGTTATCAACAATGAAGCATCATAATGTCACCATCAGACGAGGACATACTGCATTACATCGCGATCAGGCAATTGTTGAACAATTTAATCGGACACTTGCTGAGCAGTTATTTGGATAACAATACACGAAGGAATTTATTCAGGATAAACGATCCCGTGAATCGGTCAAGAGATTACCAGTTGTAATTACCGCGCTGAATAATAAGATTACTCGAACAATTTATATGAAACCTAACAACGCGATTAAAAAAAAATATATACCCGTTAAAACCACAAAATGATTTTTCAAAACAACCAATACTCGGCAATGACACTGTTAGATATTTATATGAACCAGGAGAGCTTGAAGGTGGCAAAAATAGAGCTACGGATGCTGTTTGGACTGTTTCTGCACATAAAATATCTAGTAAAATGAGATGTACGGGTAGACCGCCAGTCTATAGCTTGGATTCAACTGCTCCTCAGCAAGGATTTACTCGTGAACAACTACAAGTGATACTCGAGGATACTCAATTACCGCCACGTGGTCTTAACTAGCACCTCCGCGTCTGTTGCACTCAAGAGAAGTCAGCATCATATTATCTCTGGTATGACCAATACTGCTATTCCTTATGTCTACGATAAATTGGCAGGTATCTTTATCCGACCAACACCAACGCATTATACAATTGCAACTTGCGCAGTGATTATTCTGTTGTTGCTTCAGTGTGATTATTAAATCGGCATCAGTGTCAAATTTTCAGTTAATTTTTTTATCCTGCTGTTTATAACCAGATAGTTTTTTCTGATTATATCAACGCTGACAATATCACTTATTGTAGTATCATCATAGTCTAAAACAACTCTTCTCGTTGAAGCTGATTTATTCTTCATACTCTGGACAGCACAAGATAAACTAAATTCGACCACTCAATGTGATTATCTATGATCCAAACAATTGTATCATATATAGTCAACCCTTGCAAAGAATGTATCGTCTCTGCGTATCCTAACTTCCATGGGGATTTATCAGTGCGCAATGCATCTTCGACGACATTGAAATCAACTAACACAATATCATTTAACATGATAATCTGCTTCAATAACTCCATCTGAAGTGTATCGCTGACTATCTTTATTCTTGCAACTATCAAATCATTTGATCTCCACGCTTCCCAGCAATCATTTAATGGGGTTTCCGAAATTATTTCACGCGCCATTTCACATTGGATTCTATCCGGTTGTAATCTGATTAGTTTTTTGAACTCGCGTAATTCATTATCAAGTGCTCTATGATCGGTATTAATTTCTTCGTAATAGTCTACAAAATTCTTTAGCCAATCATGTGGAGACAAACCGACAAATGGTGGTGGTTGACCGTGATCGCCATACATTATCACCTTTGTATTCGCTATGAATAACCAATCAAGAAACCTTTGTAATACATCTAACGACACCGTGCATATCTCATCCCAAATGAGGATTTCATGAATATATTTCTCGCTCATTCGATCAGGTGTCCATTCGTCACCTTTCCATCGAAATAAACTGTGATAAGTGCAAGCATTAATTCCTCTTTGTTTCATCTCTCTTGCAAGTCTGTGTGTTGGTGTTGGCACAATCATGTTTGATTTCCCTCGAAATAATTCGATCGCACGAGTCGTCTTCTTTGTCCCACCACAACCGTTTAAGTAACTGGTTTTATATCTACATACTGGATCGGAACACGTCGGTGCATTAGATAGTTCTGATATCTGATTATTTTTCAAGTAATTGTTTTCAATTGTAACATCTGCTGATTTGGAGTAATCACGTAGTATTTCCTTTTTAATTCTCCATGATCCCCAACTCTCGTCTGAATTAGTGAATTCAGCCACTGCTTCTTTATATTTTACTTCTATATAAAATGAATCAGTGGCGACTCTAACCGCGGTGTCAGGAAATCTATTTATCATCGAAAGTAAATTAATAGAAGCATAAGCCAGCATATACGACCTTAGATGAACGTGCTGAGGGTTTTTTCCATCTGTGTAAGTAGCAATTGTACCCAATTTGGTTCCATCGGACAAGAAAGCGTCTTTACAATCGACATATATACCCATAGATGTTACATCTGCGATTATAAAGTCGTATTCAGCATCATCTATAATCAACCGCGAAGAATATCGTTTGTGATCGTATTTTCCACCTTGTGTGATTTTACCATTTATTCTTCTACCGAAATCTTTTGCGTGTTTATCTCTAACTTCAAAGATTTCTTTGGACCATTTCACGACATACTCTTCGTCGAGATTGGGGAATTGTTTTTTTTTTTTTGTTTTCGCTGATTATACTATCTAGACTATCGGGTTGAGGTAACCAGACTTCAGTCTGCGCTCGATATGATATAATTGCTTCACTGACAATCAGCATTATCAACATTTTAGAATCAATCATATAGCGTAATAACACTATTGGCATCCAGTGTTTTTCAGAGATGTGTCTACCAGACCAAACATAACAACACGGATGAAGTCCTTTAGCCAAATCAAATGATACCACACGAGCGAATCCGGTGAGATCAAAATCAGGCAGTGATCCATTAATCGCAACACGGGTCATCTCATGTGTGGGATGTCCAATTCTTTTGAAGTACTCGGAGCACTCTCCGTACCCAAGAAAACTCCCTGGATAACACACAATCATATCAACCGAAATAATACATTTAGGGTCGTATTTTGTATTCCATAATCCACCATGGTTATATTCTACTTAGCTTGATTCGATATCTGAGAGAAATTCTGCGCGTGTTGGTTTCAATAGATTTCTTATTCTCGTGAAATGAGCTGCAACTGATGAAATTGTAAAACAGTTTGTTAATAATTGTTCGTCGTAATCCATTGAAACACCACTAGCTAGTTTTTTTCATCTCGATGTGGAGGGCTTCAGTACGGTATAATTTGCCATTGGGTCTTACAAATTGATCGAATTTACCCTCATCGTCTTCAAAACTGTGAAATAACCACACTGACACAGGATCGTTTTTACTTGACTGAGAAATAAAATCAAATAAACTTCCCCCAGAGTTCTCTGGGGGTAGATATTTTATGGTTCTATCCCGCAGAAATATTGTTACCGCAGGTGTCCATGCATGTTCGTTATGGTCAATAATTTTGATTGGAGATCTTCTCCATTTATACTCCGGTTCATATAATATTTTGCCTGTTACCGTCTCTATGGATATTGGGAATTTTTGTATCCGTTTTGAATTGTTGCTCTGCACTCCTTCACTGTTAATCCTCATTCATTTATCTTTTTAGATCCGTCAATTTGTTTCCACGCAATGCATTTGTGAAGTGTTCTATTATTCGTTCTGCTGCACAATTCAACGACGAATATTTCATTGGTTTTAGTTTTTCAATACTCGGTTTATCATTTATCGGATAGATTCCATAAACAACTGCTGTTACAGGATAGGATCTCTCGTAATACAGTTTGTCAATCCCAGTCAGAATTTCTGGTTTGGAATCCAGACTCACAGTGACAGTTCTTTCAGAATGGGTTCAAATTTGTCGCGTATAATCCAATTCCCCGTTTCTGAGCGGATAATGAAGTTCACTCTAAAAAAATACTTTTTCTGGTCAAGATGCGAGATTATCACTGCTGCTCTTTCGTCGTTCATGGTAACATCAACACTACCATCAATTCGAAATGTCGACCAACAGTGAGATGCTCTATCGTGCTTGAATTCATTAAAACCATCACGGATTTTACCCAACATGCTTCTATCACTTGTTAGACTCTTTTGTACAACATTGTAGACTCTATCGAGATTGAATTCAACATTTTTCCAAGTGGTAATTTTCGAAAATCTCTCCAAATCCTCCATATTATAATTAAAGCAAGTATTTAAATAAGGAATTTATTATATAATGAATCATTGCAAATGGCTTATGATATGATCAGTAACCGCTTGTAACAAATCGTGCAGAAATGAATTCTGTGGATATCATTTACAAAGTGTACGTCCGGGAAGCATATGGCCATTACCTTGCATACGATGTGGAGTAGGTGTGCGTGGTAAATCGCAGTTGTGTCTCAATTGTGGTGGTAAGCGATACAGAGAGCTAAAGCACTATTATGATAAACGAATCAAAGATTCCGTCAATGACTCTGACTCTGTCCCTGACAGCGTCAAAGACCAAATCATAGGAACACCTCAAGACTACATTGAAAGGTTCTCAAGTAATAAAAAAAACCAAATAATGAATTAGACAAATAGTATTTAGTATATAAATGAACCAAGAATTTCAACCACATCGCGTGATTACCAGTTATAAAGCATCTCGTGACGGTATTGTCAGAAACCGCAGGCTGAAGAAACCAGTTGGTGCTGACAATGGTATGGGGTATTAGATGTTTAGTGCTGGAGGGAAAATGTATTTTAATCACAGAATCGTCTATGAGGTATTTACTGGATTGATCAAGGATGGTCTTGTTATTGATCATATTGATTCCAATCCTAAAAACAATTCTTTAGATAATCTGCAGGCTATCTCACAAAGTGAGAATTCCAAACGAGGAGGGAATGGAAAACACGCGAAAAATTCGAGGCCTATAAAATCATTTAATACAGAAAATAACGAACAAAGAGTATTTCAATCAATAAATGAAGCTGGAAAGTATTTCGATATTTGTAGATCCTCAGTACGATATATTGCATAACAAGTATATCGATCGGATTTTCCTAAAAAAATTAAAAACAGAATTCAATTCATTTACATCTGAAATATTTTATATATATATATATATATATATATATATATATATATATATATATATATATATATATATATATATATATATATATATATATATCACCAAGGGGAATAAATCGTGTGTGCTTGTGTGTGTAGTTTGAAACGACGATAACTCCTTTGTTGTAGGCACGTATCTCAATGGGATATTGGCTTTTTTATGTGGTTTAATGTTTCACCAGGTAGAAGTTTTCCGCATAATGCAATCTCTTGTCATCAATATATCAATTTTACCGCAACCAGATGGCATCTTTGACCCCAAACTGATGATATGTAACAAAACGGCACTCTGCCTCAAACTAAGAAACTGATACAATTCCCCATACACTACGGAGTGAAACAACACAACCTTCATCTGCCCTACATTTACCCAAATTCCTCCCTAACATGAAAAGAAAGAAGGATAAAGAAAGACCACAACAACGACAATAACGGATTTGTCGAAAATAACAAAGTGGATACAAAAATGGAAAATATGCCACGGCATACAGACTGTGATAAAACCCTTCACATGATACACATTTATCGTATTCAGAATTATGGATTTATAGATTACGATCACTAGTGTATACAATACACAGAATGAATATCGTCCTGGGGCCCATCGTTCGAATCTCGTGGCAGGCATTATTGTCGACGGTACCGATTTGGAGGTTTTTCTATATAATTGAGGGCGCGAGCCCAAAGGTACTTCGTGTACACCTCCCGTCACGTCAAATACGTGACGGTGTGATTTTACACCCCGGGAAATTAATTCTTAGGGGAGGTGTACAAGATCAGTGGTGCCCCAAAATAAACAATATCATGGATGCAAGAAGCTCTATGTCACACTAGGGTAACCCACAGGATGGTTCAGAATGAACTATTGGCTAAAAGTAACGGTCATAGGGTCAAAGAGATAGAGAAATCTCAAAGAGAAAAATCTCTAAGAAAAAAAAGAGAGAAATCTCAAAGAGAAAAATTCTCAAATGAAAAAAAAGAGAAATCTCAAAGAAAAAAGAAAGACACAAAGCCAATAAGGGACCCCGTGAATGATAACCGCTATTGTTTTTTTTTTAAAATATATTAAATATTAAATATTTTTTTGTATTAAATACATAATATTTCATATATGAATTTTGAAAATATAAATGTCATTATTAACGAGATTTCAAGTTTGAAAAATCAAGGAATTATCAGGTAAATTAAATTGTAATCAAATTCTTTCTGAATTTAAAGATATTGATTATATTGCTACAAATAACAGGTATGTGTTATCAAAATCCTATTAATTTATAAAGAGAATTCAACACGCTTTTTATGACTCCCTTGCATTCTGTAATGACATCAATAAGTTCGTCCCGTTATTCTCTGCTGTCGAAAAGGTCAGAAACGAATTGGGGAAACAATATGAAATCAAACGCACAATTAACTCGAAAATCAAAACAATAAAAGAGATTATCCGCCAAAATGAAAATCCCCCCTTGATTGCCTCAACACACCATACATACATGAGTAATACAGGGTATGTGGAACAGAAATACTATAGACAGGTATGCACTTACTCACCTAAAACAGAATTCTATAGACTGGTGTCACTGGTGATTTATCACTACGCGGAAGTATAAGACACAAAAGAATTTCGGGTGAGCTTTTGTTCACTTACAATTTAGATTGTATATTATATTTATAATGGTAGGTTAAGCACTGACAACTAAATTAGCATGTGAACGATTAATTTAAATTAAGAAGTTTATTCCAGTTCGTGATTCTGTTCGAAATATGCTCCAAACGAGACAGTAATTTCAGAGTGATTTTGCTGCTGATGCTCAACAGTTATTCAAACCAGTAACCACTGCAATGGGAAAAGTCGTATCAACCACTGAAAAAGCCATATAGGGAGATATTCCTGATAAACAACGAGAGAAAAAAAGACCAGCCCTTCTTCCTATACTTGAAAAAATAGCAATGGAAACTGAACAAACACAAAAGTCTTTAAAAACACTTCCTGGTGATAATAGCTACTGCATGACTTCAGGAACAACAAGGTGATATTGATATTATCCCACCACATTATGACCCGCCTGAACTAGGTGATACTATTGAAGAAGAAGAAGAAGAAGGTGATATTGCTAGTGGACGAGTTGCATTCAATGACAAAATTTGATTCCGGGTAAATTAGATGAAATTAAAAAGAAATTTAATACTATTGAAGAAATAGCCGAATTTGTCGTTGAGAGTTTTTATCGCAGAAGAAATTATTACCACGATGATCGCAAAACAGTTGTCAATGAAAGCTATTGATTTTATTCATGATAAGGGTATTAGCACTGTTGGTGATGTTGCAGGGAGGGCATTTTCCGCGGCTAAAGAAAACCTAGTAGCGTTAGTTCGGCGGCGAAGGAAACCAATGACTTCGGTGACGAAGTCACTAGGACCAATACCATCTACGGAAATTATGCCTGCAAGTATTAGTAAAATAATAAATAACGCAGTGGATCAAAAAAAGCATCAGTGAGCAGCATCCAGGATAAAATAACTGATAATATGACAGCGGGAAGTGGCTTGAAATCGCGAGCGAGATCACAATTTAGATAAAAAAATATATAATAATATGTTCAAAATCGGCTCCTGACACAGCGTTTGATTTAGATGCCCCAATGCGCAAAGATGATTCCGTATTGAATTATCATTATTTTTCCTATAATGCAGTACAACCAAAAAGTTGATCAAGAATCGAACTTAAAGTCCAGGATACCAGCAAATACTTTCTACCCTCTGAAGCGTTTATCGAAGTAGAAGGAGAATTTGTAACAGCTGCTGATACTCCTGCTGTACCAGCACCATATTCACTTGGTACCAAAGTCAGATTTGTCAATAATGGTATCATGGCGCTATTTAACATACAGAGAAATCGAGTCTATAGAACATGATGTTGATGTAGCCACAACAATAGTGGGGTTAGCAAGATACTCTGATGATTATACAAGATCGGCAGATCCAGCTATGATGTTCGCTAAAGATATTAATGATCGCGCTGGACCGAATCCATATATTAGAAGACAACCAAAAAATCAGGCTGGTGCTACTAATATTGATACCGAGAATATGATTATAAATAATGATCCTTATGCTAGAAAAGTTATCTATGGAGCGAAGCATACAGTAGCCTTAGTGCGAAAAGGTGACAATAATGATGCAATTTGGAGGATTCCAGCAGATCCTGTAAATCCGGATAATGACCGTGGCAAGGTGAATATAACAAAACTAATACTGTGGATGCCAGTAATAACTCCATCAATCATCATAGAGCAAAAATTACTATCATTTATGAGTACAGGCGTCAGATCATTACTAAGTTGGCTAGCACCTACCACGGATACCATGGATAGTACTGTTAAATGGTACATTTACTTGGCAACTGGCATCAAAACAAGGTGTTTCTGCGCCGCGGCATATATTTGTTGTGCTACATGATAGGGCGCGATTGGGTTTACAATTACACAGCCATATGATATTTGATAAATTTAATGTTAATGAAGTCTCGTTGAGTGTAAACGGCCAACATGACCAAATGAGGATATTTTACTTGATTACAATCAAAACCAAATAGGACGCGCGTATCATCGTTTGCTATCATTTATGGGATGCGATACTAATGTAGATACCTGTCTGCAAATATCACAATGGGATTTTAAAAACCTATATCCCATCTACTACTTGTCATTGGAACATTTGACTTAACCAGACAATCCGTCGTTGATATATACTTTCGAGCTCGTGTAACCACTGCTGCTGGTGGTTACAGAGCTGTTGCTATAATTCTCTGTGATAAATCAATGCTACTTGAAGTTGGTGGACGAATAAAAGTAGTTGATGCACCAGTGGAAAATATGTAATATTTTCAAAAATATGTAATATTTTCAAAAACATGTAATGTAGCAATAAGATCAATCTATTATTAATAAAATGTCATATAGTCATGTTAGTATTACGTTAACTTCTGGTCAAATTAAAAAATTGCAATCGGAATCAGCTAAAAAATGTGGAACCACAATATCGCTGATGCACAATCAAATGTCTGGCGGTCAGAATAAGCTGTCATGAACAACTCGTCAGATAAAACACTTCAATGATGCCATCAAAGATAAAAAAGGTGTTCATGTCACACTCTCTGCGGCCTCGATCATAAAAGTGATAAAATCAGGTGGTGTATTCCCACTTCTCGCTGAGATTCTAGCATTAATTGCAGCTGGTAAAGCCGCCGCGTTAGGAGCTGCTGGAGCTCTTGGTGCAAAAGCAGTACATAGTATTGCTCAATCATATGAACCAGAAAAGGGGTGGGGATACAAAAAAAGGGAAAGGGTTAAGACTACCAGGAACTCCGTATTCATGGTACAGCGGAAACGGTCTGAGACTAAGAACAGTTTACTAACAATAGTCCCCATGTCAAATTTTGATTTACCCGATTCTGCTAAAAAATTAGCGATACAAAACTTTAGAGGTGTCTTTACGAAAGATCAATTACCACAACAACCAAACTGCGTTGAAACCGGTATTTTTAATCTTGATAACAGCACCTGACCTGGAATTCACTGGGTTGCATACGCGATTGATCCGCGTGCAATTGTTTATTTCGATTCATAAGGGTTAGCGCCGCCTAAAGAATTTACGCGTTATATAAACCACTTAAAAACACCTATCTGGTATTCTACGCTACCAACACAGAAAATTAATGACCCACCAATATGCGGCATAGAAGTATTAAATGTCCTCAACGCTATTTCATCATCGGGAAAACCACCACATAAAACCGTACACGAATATACGAGTAATCGCTTTTTAGAGAGATCTTAGAATATAATGATTGATATTCGGGGGAGATCTTTATCAAGTCTGAAAAAACCCTCCGCGGAAATATCTGCAACCGGTGATGTAAAAAAAATTAATCGAAGATGAAATAGTTGTATTTCAAGATCGTCAAGGTAAATTGAAAACTAGTAATGTTTCCCTTGATGATATTTTGACAAAACGACGCGACGCAGTAGAAGATGCTATCTCGTTGTTTTCTGATCAGGGTAAACTCAAACCAGGTGTACTAGTTTGGAAATCCACCAGTGACCACACCGAAACTCACATAGATGAAAAGAGTTATGTTAGAATTAGCAACATTACAATCTAGGTATGAAGATCATGTTGAGAAATTTTCAGCTTTTTGGAAAATTCTTATTGAGAAATTCTTTGGAACTTCACTAGATAAACTCGACATAAAACTCATAGATGTTAAACAATCCATCGAAGAGATCAAAAAGATCAACGATGTAATCAAAGATGATTTACCGAGGATGATAGAAACACTTGAAAAAACAAAGATTCCTCATGAGAAAACCAACAACACGGACCATTTAAGTGGACACCTCAAAATAACATTAAATATCACCGCGATCGTCAAGGTATTTATCGATTAACACTAGTGACACCGACTGAATTTAATATTTGCTCAACGAGTTCATCTGGAGTCAACAATATGATATCAACGATCATCAACAAGAGAACAATTGAACAATTCACAATAGCATCCACTGATAATAATTTGGCTAGGGTTTCAGTAACATGGTATGTGGAATTCGTAGCGGATTTAAGTAAACAACTAAACTGAATTCACTAGCGAATTTAACTTCAGCAATTCAAAATCTATTACAATAAATAAAATGTCATCGTTGGCAACGTCACAGCAATATCGCTATGATCAGGTCAGAGAATTTCAAACTAAACTCAAACCACTTGCTGAAGAGTATCAAGTATAAAATAAAAATAAATATCGACGAAGAATCACCGCAGTTGATGTTACCGTGTACTCGATATCAGGTGTAATCACCGGAGTTGGTATTATACTCTCCTCGGTGACAATGGTTGCCCCGATAGTTGTTCCAATTTGTATATCAGCGGCGACAACAATCGCGTGAATTATTTCAATAATAACAAAACAAATATCATCATGCAGCCAGCGTAAACTACAAGACTACGTAGTTAAATTCCATGTTGTGTCAACCGCATACTCACAATCATCCTCGATCATATCGTCGTCACTCGATGACACATTAATATCCAATAGTGAGTTTTCAGCGATGGTACTTGTTTATGATTCCGCGATGTCAAAATTAGAAAAACAACACGAGTATAATAACAATGGCGACATCGCAAGAACTACTTCAATGAATAGCAGAAAATACCACACGGGTGAAAACCAGCATAATCTCAATAACCTCAACGAATCCTGAATTCAGTGTGAATTTCCCTACTGCGATTTCAGTTAAGGAGATAGCACTAGCAAAACTACGAGTATACCACAGTTGTCCACATATTAGATCAGCACCTTTCGGTGGTCAGCAACCGAATAATTCCCTGGTGTTTGCGAGTAAGAATAAACCCGATGGTACTCCAGACTAGAACGTTGTTTCGCTACCATCTGGATCATACCAAGTTGAACAAATCAATAACGATTTACAACGCACAATAAAATCCATTACTGGAAAATAATCGAAAATTCCTATAACGGTTCATGAGCCGACGTTATCATCCGCGATTGAGATAAACTCGCCCGGGTATGTCGTAGATATCTATCAGAGTTCTATAAGAACAATACTGGGTTGGCCTGAAAACCCACCTCGACAAGAAACCGTTAATATACCCGAACCGAAAAAATCTGATTATATTTCAACTAAGGAGGATTATCATAGTTATCGTAGGTTTTATAGCGGCGGTGGATACGAAAACAGTTTAGGTTATTATGTTGAGCCACTAGATCATTCTGGTTTTGCTCATGGTTTTTCTTGCGTTAGAAGGACCCAGGGACGATAAGTATTATGTAATAAAGGAATTCAACATGAACAAACAATTACGGATAGGAATTCCAGTTTTGTAAACTTGAAAAATAACTTCATAGAAGAAATTAGAAAAACCCGACCTAACCGAGATGAAGCCAACAAATACATGGAGGTGTGTAATACAATTATCGCAGACATGGAATTTTTCAATTCGCAATTTGTTCGATTTATATTAGATCATAATAATCCTAAAACAATAACGGAATTTGCAAAGAAACTTAATATACGCATAGAAGATATCCTCCCCGATTTTATGTTGGAAGGCTATAATGCACCTGAACTAAAAAAATCTGTCAATGATGCCATCTATGATGGTTTCAAACGGATTCACGACACATGGAAAGAAATGCCACAACCACAATCAACTATCCTCATACATAATAATGACCCAGACGGAGGTGGGCGGCATATTGCTTCTCAAAACGTCAATATCCTCGGTGATTGCATTGAATTTAGAATGTGATGTCAATGAAGGAAGTTATCAAATAAATCTCGAAAGATCAAATCAAGCCCAGCAGGGATATATTTTATATTCATTTGCACCAACAGCTCCACCCGGATTTTTAATAATTGATGATCCAACTAATCCAGTCTATTTGCGATGTCATAATAATTCGTTAACGAGAATTAATTTTAAACTCACTGACCAGTGTAATAAAATCTAATTGAATTACAAGGTGAGGTTTTACAAATAAGTCTGTTTGTGAAATCCTAAATTGCTAGCAATTTCAAGGATTTTCAATTCGTCTCCGCAGCACCATCGGCGCCGGGTCTGTAGCGTGACAAACCGAAACTATTTCTCTTTTTTTTGTCTGCCTGAATTGGTTTCGGTTTAAAATCCTTTAGGATTTTGTTTGAAATAGTTTCGGTTAACTTGAAATAGTTTCGTTCCGTCCACTCTCCCCGCTGCTTTAACCAACATAATTTCACAGCCGCACGCCATTAAACATTTCCTTATAAACTATAGATATCCTGAGGTTTTAATAAAAGTATACAGTTAATTGGATAATTATCTCTTTGTTCCCTATCAAGAAGTTTGTAACTGTGGAAATTTCTCGGTATTTAAAATTGAAAAAAATCATTTGAGAATGCAATGTAACCACAGGGGAAAAATCCTAATGACAAATTAATAAGTTAAGCATGTTCAACATTCGTAAACTATTCAAAATTCATGACTATTTTGTTTGCAAATAGATATTTGAGGAAATAAACGACCAATATATTGACAAAGCAGATATTTATAATATTTATAATTCTTTATATTTTTATTTGATAAAGTTTGTTTCAACTGTAAATATGTTCAACTATTGTCAGTTTTAAATTTAAAACGTCTTTGTTCAGTCTTAGCTCCGTCAATTTGCATCTATAAAGTGTTTAATAGAACCAGTTGATGCTGCTAGGGGCTCAAAAAGGGATAAGCATCCATTTTATAAAATCGAGAATGTCATTTGCGGTTGTTTTTTCCCAAAGATGTGTTTCATTCAACTCGGAATATGCATTGTATTTTTGAAATTGTTTCTTCACTCAGGAAAGACAATGATGGGTGTTTTGAAACATTGTAACAGTTATAATTATACATTCCATGATTGTATCACCCAAGATGTACCCCCATCCATGCCGCGAAAATTCGATATTAAGCATCCTTTGTGCTTGAATTCATTGGCGCCATTTTTGGTTAAGCACAGCCTATTGTAATTTCATTTTCTATAAATATTACCATGTTTGCGTGCATTTTCTTTGACGAAGATGCCAGTTTAAGTGTGTTTGGAAAGGCAGACAAAAATATCAAGTTAAGCGAAGATTTTAAAACGGAGGAAAATATAGAGATGAACTGGGATAAACCAGGCAAGGGGAAAAAGCAATTGTGCCACGGAACCATAATCATAGTCAGCGGTAAGTTTAATACACTAGATAGCTTTTATCGTCCTGTAATGGGTCTGCATTTCAGTCTAAATTTGAATTGTTACTTTTTAAACAATACATATACATAAAATTAGTCCCACATGTAAGACCTGACGCTATTTTGTTTTGGACGTCACCAAAACAAAATCAACATGTGCTATGTCTTACATGTAGGACTAACGTAAAATGTGTGACATGTTTCGCTTTACTGCTTCTTCAGACCGAATTCAATGTTATTGTTTACGTCCTTAACTTTTTCTATGCGGTTAGTGATGTAAACGACGTGACTATGACGTTGTAGCTTAAAATCGTTCTCCTACGTTCTTATTATAATCTTAAATGCACATTAGTGGCCTGAAAAAATGCAAATAAATATGGATAAATGAGATTTAGATAGATAAAATTGGACCATAAGGATTCAAAAATTTATATTGAAAATTAAGGTAGGCATTATTGAACAAAGATAACGGTTTTATTACTTTTATTATGTATAACGTTATAATTTATTTTGCATTGACACATTACTGAAGATTGCTCATTATCTTTTATATTCCCGTTTTCTTTTTTTAAATTTTAATTTATGTCAATATCAAATTAGTAGATGCCAAATATGTTAGTCTTTCACCTATGTAAATTTGAAGAGTGAAATTTGAATTATGTCCCATATAGCAATAATTCAATATAATTTGTTTTAATGTATATAATAACTTAAAAATAATTGTTTAAAATAACACTTTGTTTAACTATTACTGTCACTACAATGCAAATAAAATTTAAAATCATGTAATGTGGGTTACAATGGAATAAACATGTAAAACTCTTATAAAATATAAACCTATGAACAGAACTTCAGAGGACTACTTCTATTCTAAATGCATTTTTAATTTATTAATGAATGTCTAGCATTTTTTTATTTTAATTTAGACCAGGGAATATTGTATTAAAACTGAAATTCGAATGTTTCCTTTAACAGATGTTACATCTCAGAATTAACTATACAGTATCACCAGGCTCAAATACAGAAAGTATTGAAACCATCATTAAATTATGCAGTGACATGAGATGAAAAGGATAGATAGATAGATAGATAGATAGATAGATAGATAGATAGATAGATAGATAGATAGATAGATAGATAGATAGATAGACAGACAGTTAGATAGATAGATAGATAGATAGATAGATAGATAGATAGATAGATAGATAGATAGATAGATAGATAGATAGATAGATTGTGTTATTTATATCAAACATCTTGTTTCATACATTTAGATACTTGTTGACTCATGTTTGTCCAATATATTGTATGCCACATTAATACAATATCAAATGTTATTTATTAGATGATCTGTAATAATTATAAGTTCAAAATAAATTATAAATTATAATGATAATAAAATGTGATTAAATTCTTTATCTCTGATCACAAAGATATACGTTGGATGTACAGTGTTTGTATAGCTGTTACTGTTGACTGGTAAACCATGAACATCCATCGATCATGTTTGCTGCAAAATCCCCAAGATTACATTCAGATAGAACTCTGCCATAGTTTAGAAGTATTATTTCATTTGTGTCAAGATGTCTATATGATTACCATAATGTTTGTCCAATTACAGTGCTAATTGTGACTTCTAAGTGGGTGCATTGCAGTCTATCTTTGCAACTATATTAGGCCCACAAAAATACGTTTCCTATTGAATTGGTTTTAAAATTAGGGTAGAGAGGTGTTTTCTTTTCTTCTCTAAACAAATACTAATGTGTTTTTGTTGTTGTTTTTTTAGCACGAGGGAAAAAGTATTAGGGTCAATGATGAGAAATGGGGATGGTCAGGCAATTGGAAACATTTTATGCCTTATCTGCCTGTAGGATGGACAGTATTATTAATGCAAAAAATAAAGAAAATACATTGAATACTTTTTAAAATGCGATATTTTTACACAGAATGTTAAGCCGACCTATAGACAGCTGGACACAGTGCTCCAAAGACCCATAGGCACTACTCCTCTACCAAAAAATTCAAAGGACTTTGCAGGCATAATACCGGATAAGGCCAGTTTCAAAGCAGCACCTGAAAGGTCTCCTAGAAAAGAATTTAGAAGCAGTGGACAAGAAGATGCATAGTCAAACATGGTAATTTTGCTTGCTTTCCTTATACATCCCACTGTGATAGTTGAAGAAGATTAATATTTCTTTGATGATGTCCATTTTCTCTGAATTAATTCCAAATTAACAGGATAGAAAAAAAACTGTTGAACTAGTCGTCACATTTTGTTAGATTTATATCAGAAAGTTTTTAATTTTTTTTTACATTTAACTTGTCTAGGGCAAGATTTCGTTAATTGAAAACAAATTGGAAATTGTAGCTTGCTCACCCCAGCCTTAATGGATAGGCATAAATGAATTTGGATTAAGCTAGATTTTTCAGGTGGGAGCAGCATATAACCTACCTTGAACTGAAAACTTAAACAATAATAGAAGTGCTCTAATTTAATTTTGACCATTTTTAATATATAACGTTTGTTTTATCTGCAAGGGAGAGTGTGATTGCAATGCTACATATGCAAAAATATCTGACCTGGAATTCTCCAGCTAAATTTACTCCATTGTTTCTTTTCTTCAGCAAGTTAAGTTACTTGAGGCCTATGATTTGACCATCCAAAAGGATGGGCTAAGAAAGGCCATTTCAGCTGCAAAGAAGACACAGAAGCCAGACTACACTCTTTGCTACAAGTTATTGCCTGAAGCTTTTAGTCTGGAGATACTGGCAAATGCAAGAGGACAGGGCATGACATCAGTGAAGGAAGGTGACCTTCAACCATGCCTTGACAAAACGAAAGTCTGTTCAATTAAAGGTAATTAAGACAACAGTCTGTGGTTTGTTTTCTGTGGATAGTTTATTCAAAGTCCTTACTTTTGCACAAGATTACGGTGCATGTAATATTGTAATGTTAGCTCAATAATTTTCATTGAAGCACACCTTGTTCTCTTGGCAGCTGAGCATTAAGCCAGAAATAATATCAGAACCCAGCGCATGCAAGAGTAAAACTGGTGATTCCGTTAAAGATTGTAGAGCTTTTATGTAGTGGAGTTGAGGCCGTAAGTAAAATATGATCACAAATAATTTGTTAGAAAAACATTACTCAACATAGTTTCCAGATTTACAATTATATATATATATATATATATATATATATATATATAAGCTTGTTCAGAAAAATAATTTTTGCTTTTATCAAGGGTGATAAGTTTGATTAACATTATAAGTATGATGAAGTAACCAATATAACATTAACAAGATTGTTTCATATAAATATATTGAGATTATGATTTTCTTCTTTGGGAGGATGATTTTCTCATGGTGTGTTTATTTTTTAGATTATGTTGTAGTTTGGTGTAAAAAAATGGCCACCCAACACCTCTGGAGTCATCTCTTAATGATGCAATAACGGAAAGGATAAGCTATGCCAGAAAGCAGATCAAAATGGCACTGAAGAAGCTGAAAAATTAAACTAATAAATGAATAATGATGGGGAAAAGATTGTTTTAATTTGCATGTGATTACCTTTATTAACTATAAGAATAAAAAGCATTTGTTTTTAAAATGATTAGTTTCTTTTTTTTAAAACAATTTCTTTCTTGTTTAATAAGGTTCATAAAAATGGAATTAAAAATTAGTCAGGAAAACATGTGACCATAACATTTTTCAAATGATACTCTAGATGCATATTTTAGGAAGGAGGTGGAAACCCAAATCATTTTTCCAGGCGTCAAGCTAAAATGTATTTCCGGGCGTCAGTAGGTGTAAGCTAAAATGTATTTCCAGGCGTTGCTAAGTTAAATATTTCGCCTCAAATTCCACCTGATTTGCATGTCAATTCTGCCTGGTTTACGTCTCTGATCAAGCTAAAACACTTCTCCAGGCGTCATCCTTGAGGTTTATTTTCCAGGCGTCAAAGGTAAAGCATTTTTCCAGGCGTCAAAATGAAGCGTATTTCTGGGCGTCGCTAATTTACATATTTCGCCTCAAATTCACCTGAGACCTGAGTTACGTCTCAATTCCACTTGGTTTAAGTTGGTCCCTTATTAAATTTTACGCCTAAAATCTTTATAAATATGACGCCTGGAATATGTCTAAATTACGGGTGACAAATTTCGTACAGGATTGTTTATTCTGGGTCTATCATCCGAATATGGATTTTTTAAATTTCTGATAAACCGTCATCCTGTTTTTAAAATGACCTCTAAATATAGTTTGCGATACATGATAATGCAATTAAAGGTTTAATTCCTGTAGCAATAGCCATGTCAAGTTTTGCAAATCCAACAGTTTTTGTTGTTGTTTTTGTGTGTGTTTTTTTTTCTATGTTTTGTATTTACCTTTGAAAAAGACTCATTAAGAGTCAAAAACATACAGGCTAGTTAGATACTAGCTTTGCACTGTTAATTCTCAGTTTATTGCATTTATATATACAACCATTAAAATTCAGGGGGAATAACTATTATATTACTAATATGCCTTTAATGATGGGCATGTGGAATATGTGTCTGCAGTATACCCCAGGTGTACACTGAGTGCCAAGTTTAATGATTTTCCTCTTAATAACTTAGAAGTAATAACTATAACAATCAACTGGAAATGGACACAGTATATTTGCTGGAGTCTTAGTTTAAGAGCAAAAGGTCAGGTCCAATTTAGTTTGCTTTCTTATCCACTAACATCAATTTCAATCATAAACTAAGAGCACAATTTGCTTGTCTCATCATCACCATTTTATTCATCTATCTATACATACTATACTTTGAGACATAATATTGTCATGTTCTTCAACATCATTATGTTTTACACAAACAGGGTCACTAGAAAACCATCAAGTATATGGCGAAATCGAGGTGTCTCGGAAAGGGAATTTGAAAGCTGTGTATGATCAGACTGAGGCAGTGTTTATCCTTAAAAAGCTTGCTGAACTTGCCAAGTCCATTGGCATAATCAAAACATCTTGTGGATCTGGCACAGGATTTCGTGTTGGACCCAATTATATCATGACAGCAAGACATGTCGTTGAACCTATTATGAGGAAGGGTGAGTATCTTGAAGTATTCATGGGTAGATGAAGCATGCCATTAAATACTACTTTTAAAGTATGAGGTTTGTTTCCCTTTCTATAAAAGTATTACATGCCACTGAAGGTAATTTGCCATCCATTGTTTTTGTATCTTTTGTTTCGTTTTTAGTTTATAGCTGATGCTTTAAGTTGTCATGATATAATCATCATTTTCCGGTCCTGATAAAGAAGTTAAATGGTCAACAGGGATTCTTGTAGCCAGCACAAAATGTTATAATCCACCCGAGAAAAAATTGCATCTAAAATTTCCACATGAAATAAAAATTCCACCTAAGGTTTCCGTCTGAAAAAGCCTGCTTAAAATATCCACATAAAAATCATCCAAGAAAAAAATCTGCTTCAGATTGCAATTAAACAGCATAATGATGCTTAGAAATCTTTTGGAATCGATGATACATAGAGAAATTTTCTATATGGGTCATTCAATTTATTTTTGCAGACATTAAAAAATGAATAGCTTTTTCTTGTCCTTATTTTCTTTTTTGCATACAAAACCTATTCCGTGATTGCATCAAATGTTTTTTTTTTCATTTCACTGAAATGTAGGTGAGATTTTTTTTTTTAAATTGACCGAAAATTTCATTGAAATTATGGTGAGAGGCTACTAAAATTTGGCTTAAATATTTGTGAGATTTATAAAATGTTGTACCAAAACTGTCACCTAAATTCTAGAAAGATTTCACAACAACTTTGGCAAACTTTCAATGAATGTTTGGCAAGATCTCACCAATATTTCATTGAAAGTTTGGGGAAAGTTTAATAAAATTGTGTTGAGATGTCACCAAAGTTTTGACCATTATTTCAGCTTTTACTTAACTTTCAATAATTTTTGCACATACATTTCAATAGGTTTTAGAAAAATAATGGAAATGAATTAAACAAGACTTAATTAATCAGGATAATATTTTGGTGTACATGAAACAAATCATACAGCTGTTATAATTATGATAGCCAAGAGACACGGAAGTTGTACTGCAGACTTGACATTTTAATGTTCAAACTATAATAGAGAAATTCTGCTTTAACACATCAACCCCTGGAGGTGTTTGCTGTTTATCCATGAAATCTGAGTAGGAAACACATTTCGGGGACTATTTCTGGAAACATTCTAATATATCAACTTCCTAGCAATTTTCCATTAGCCCAATGCCTAATTGTACAAAAAACAAAATTTTCCATCGGTTAATTTGCTCGCGCATGAGCAGAAGGTGAAAAGTTGGAGGGTTTTTTTATTGCCTAATGGACTGATATATTTTGTATGGAGAAGACTGTATTAAAAATGTCCACCTTATCCTACTTTTTGTACAGGTTCAACTGTCTGTATGCACTTTAGACTGAGGACATAAAGTCTTAAATCTGGACACAAAATCTAATTCCGACCATGGGCAAATTTTGTGTGGAAACAAAACAGGTCCCAAAATTAGGTTTTTCCCTCTGCATTTTGTAGTGCAACTAAAAGGTCCAGCTTATTTGGTATCATTGTAGAGATAATTCTGTCTGCCTGTCAATATTAGTACCCACTTTAGTGTATCATACATGACCTCAACACTACAGAGCTTGTCAGTAGGCTACTATCTCCTGCAGCACATGGGGTAATGATAATGTGTTAACAAGAATTTTGAGAGAAAAAATGCAAATTGTCACAGAATGGCTAAATTTGTCATTTGTGTGCAGTGTTGATGCACAAGTGATTAAATACGCAAGGAATATTCAAATTTGGTGACGTCATGAAAATGCACTTGTTAACACATTAACCATTGGAGATTTTGGCTGTTTTCGCGTGAAATAATAATAATAATAATAATAATAATAATAATAATAATAATAATAATAATAATGCTTTATTTATAGAGGGTGACTCATTAGTCAACGACTATTTTCCCAGTGGCCCTCTTAATGAGAGTATAACAAATGCACATTATATGAAGATAGCAATAATTAGTGCTTTTTTTAGCATGTTTAGTATTAAAATACTAAATTCCATTAACTATTAGAAACACATGCGAGTAGGAAACACATTTTGGGGACTATTTCTGAATACATCCTAATACATATAGAATCTATGTTGGGGTTTGGACCGAGACAATAAAATCCCAGCCTAGGGGTTATATTATTGGTCTCCCCACGAAGCTTGTGGGGAGACATGCAATGTATTCCCGCGGCTGGGATTTCATTGTCTCGGTCCAAACCCCAACGTAGATTATTTTGCTCACCCAATATTATCATTTAAAGTAAAAATAACTCTTTAAAAGTGTGCACCTCGCAATGTTTACATGTGGCGCATGAATACAAATAAGCTAATGAGGGCTGTGGTGTGACCGTTGCGTCCGAAGTACACTGTTCATACGCGTGAGCAAAGAAAAATAGCAACATAAAACGCCGCATAGTAATGAGGTATTATCACATTTAATATATGGATGTTATATGAAATGAACAATCAATAGTTAAAATTTATTAGAAAGAAACTGTTTCCTTTCATCATTTCCAATTTTGAGTACCCCACACTCCTGTATAATAGACCCTCATCACCGTCCAAATATGCGGACCCCAGAGAATAACAATGTGCTAAAACTTTGATTCTTTGAAAATTTATTTTTCTGTGTTGGAAATATGGCATGCGATGCAGTGAAATTTGCTTATGGATTAGTGTGTTGAGGGATAAACGATTCCTTCTGGCTGGTAAGTGTATTATTTGTCAATAAATATTGCAGGTATATTAAACTGGATCACAACGGAGATGTTTAACAAAATTATCATAGAGCATGTTTGACATAACACATTTCTGGCTGTTGCTAAGTTTTCCGTTGTTGTTTAGAGAGTTGGGGTGCTATGAAATGTATAGGTATATAGTCTTATGTGCATGGATCAGTGTTTTCTGACATAGTTCATTTCAAACACCATTGATAATTTTATCCTATCTGTAGCACAGTAAATTTTCAGGTCAGCTTCATTAAATGTAGCTAACAGTATATACAATGTTTCACGCGAAGTGTTTACAACTAATTCAGTTGCTTTAGCTACATTTAATGATCTGAAAATGTACTGAGCTAGTCCTGCATATAGGATAAACTTGACCATGCTAGTTTGAATGAACTAACATAATATTAAAACCTCGAAATAGTATGCGTGTGTGTATTTGTCTCTATCAAAATGTTTTTGTTTTGGTGTGTTTTTAAGACAGATTGACCTTAAGTAACTATGTTTTGGTTATATATTATTATTTGTTGTTGTTGTTGTTGTTTTATTTGAGAACAATTATGGCACAGCAGAGGACACAAAGTTTTTTTTTTATTAGGTTAAAAGTAGTTCTCAGCGCGTGGACACCATGACTGAGACGACTGGTCTGAGATGACTAGACTGAGATAAGAAAAGTAAGGTTAGCAAAACAGCGAGATTTCTCTGTCGCTTGGGTGAGAAATTGACTTCGAAGCAAGTTTTCATTAATCCAATGCCTAGTTGTGCTTAAAACAACATTTTCCATTGTTTTTTTTTTCCTCACGCATGAGACGAAGGTGAAAAGTTGGAGTTTTTTGTTGCCTAACGGACCGATATATTTTGTATGGAAAAGACTCTTTACTAAAAATGTCCACCTTATCCTACTTTTTGCACAGGTTCACCTGTCTGTATGCACTTTAGACCGGTCTGCCTTAGAACTGAGGCCATGAAGTCTAAAATCTGTACACAAAATTGGGTTCCGACCACGGGCGAATTTTGTGTGGAACCAAAATGTGTCCAAAACATTAGATTTAAGTAAACCTCACTTTATTACATTAAATACCTATTATACCAGTGGTCCATTATTTACGTAAACATCATTCAACTGTCTTAAAATACCTATTATACCAGTGGTCCATTATTTACGTAAACATTATATAACTGTCTTAAAATACCTATTATACCAATGGTCCATCGTTTATGTAAACATCATTTAACTGTCTTAAAATACCTATTAAACCAGTGGTCCATCGTTTATGTAAACATCATTTAACTGTCTGAAAATACTTATTATACCAGTGGTCCATCGTTTACGTAAACATCATTTAACTGTCTGAAAATACCTATTATACCAGTGGTACATCGTTTACGTAAACATCATTTAACTGTCTGAAAATACCTATTATACCAGTGGTCCATCGTTTACGTAAACATCATTTAACTGTCTTAAAATACCTATTACACCAGTGGTCCATCGTTTATGTAAACATCATTTAACTGTCTTAAAATACATATGACACCAGTGGTCCATCCTTTACGTAAACATCATTTACCTTTCTTAAAATACCTTTTACACCAGTGGTCCATCGTTTATGTAAACATCATTTAACTGTCTTAAAATACATATTATACCAGTGGTCCATCGTTTATGTAAACAATCATTTAACTGTCTTAAATACCAATTACACTAGTGGTCCATTATTTACGTAAACATCATTTAACTGTCTTAAAATGCCTATTACACCAGTGGTCCATTATTTACATAAACATCATTTAATTGTCTTAAAATACCTATTATACCAGTGGTCCATCGTTTATGTAAACATCATTTAACTGTCTTAAAATTCATATGACACCAATAGTCCATTGTTTTCGTAAACATCATGTAACTGTATTAAATGCCTATTCTACCAGTGATCCATTATTTATGTAAATAATCATTTATCTGTCTTAAATACCTATTATACCAGTAGTCCATTATTTATGTAAACATCATTTAACTGTCTTAATACCTATTACACCAGTGGTCCATTATTTACATAAACATCATTTAACTGTCTTAAAATACCTATTATACCAGTGGTCCATCGTTTATGTAAACATCATTTAACAGCCTTAAATGCCTATTACGCCAGTGGTCCATCGTACATGTAAACATCACTTAATTACATTAAATACCTATTATACCAGTGGTCCATCGTTTATGTTATGATATGCATGTATATTTGTCTGTGCCCTATTTCATAGCATATAGTGTTATGATATGCCTGTATATTTGGCTGTGCCCTATTTCATAGCATATAGTGTTATGATATGCCTGTATATTTGTCTGTGCCCTATTACATAGCATATAGTGTTATGATATGCCTGTATATTTGTCTGTGCCCTGTTTCATAGCATATTGTGTTATGATATGCCTGTATATTTGTCTGTGCCCTATTTCATAGCATATAGTGTTATGATATGCCTGTATATTTGGCTGTGCCCTATTTCATAGCATATAGTGTTATGATATGCCTGTATATTTGTCTGTGCCCTATTTCATAGCATATTGTGTTATGATATGCCTGTATATTTGTCTGTGCCCTATTTCATAGCATATAGTGTTATGATATGCCTGTATATTTGTCTGTTTCCTATTTCATAGCATATTGTGTTATGATATGCCTGTATATTTGTCTGTGCCCTATTTCATAGCATATATTGTTATGGTATGCCTGTATATTTGTATGTGTTAAGGAGTCAAAGAACAAACATTAATTAATTACATTAAATACCTACTACACCAGCGGTCCATTGTCAAAGGTCAAGGTCAAAGGATATCAAAGATAAATGGATTTTTCAGAATGGCATCTTCAAGAGTAAGTTTCATTCACAAATCCTTCGATGACTTGAGGTGTAAAGGTTAGATGTCATGGTCATGGTAAGTATAATAAGGAACAGTTTTGCAACATACGTTAGTTGAATTCTGTATACCTTGTCTCAAGGTAAGGTCATCCGAGATTCTTTGGTGAATAATCATTTGACAACCTTGCACAGCTATAGTGCCTACATTTAGTACTGCTAAAGATCAGGGAGGGCATATACTGCACTGTTCATTCTTGCATCAATGTATGTTCATCCTTATACTCAATTATTATAGAACTGATATAATTCATTATGTGACCTTATAGTAATTTTACAGAAGGGTTTCAATCACTGGCTCTATATGAATGCATTGGTCTTGTGTAGGTTACAAATTTAAAATATTCATCACTCAAATGGCACATTTTAAATTTAGTTTTTATAGTTCTGGCATTTTTTTACATAATGATCAAATACAAATTATTGGATTATCATTCCTTGAATACACTTGCTGTTTATTTCAATTATCATCCATTTTCAGTCCCATTTCTACAACAGCAGCAGCCTCAGCACCTTGAACAATATCAACAGAGTGATACTAGTTTGTTTATAGATTTCTGCTATGAATGGAATAGTCTACCATCTGATCCGAATCACCTGTTTTACTTTGAACCAGAAATAGTATATGAGAGTGCTTATCTGGATACAGTTATTCTAAAGCTCAAAGCTGATACCAGGGTGTACCCACCATCCTTGACCGAATTCACTGATGTTACAATGCGGTTATCCCAGGATAAAAGTCATGGCTACTTCATTGGACATCCACAGGCTGCTATAAAGAAAACAGATAAGTACCAGCATACTACACTGACACAATTGGATATTTATAATGCTAAGAAATGGAGCATGGACATTGTTAATGAGAATGGGTATGAGGAAATTGAGAATCAACATCGTGTTCTCTTTCACTGCACATTTGAAAAAGGTGCATCAGGGTCACCAGGTTTTTGGATCAACCTAAGCAATGGTCAAGCTTATGTTGAGCTGATGTTGTTGCGTGGATATCCAACATGGTACTATGACAAATGTCAAGGAAATAGTGAAATCTCAAAATATTTCTTTGTTGAACAGGGTGTTTCTATGAAGTCAGTCTATGATGAAGTGAAGGCAAAAGATAAACTGCTTTGTAAAACAGTATTTGGAACAAGTTGAAAACATTTCTAACAGTCACATCTGTTGAAATAGCATGATTAGCTCATGATATAGTGTGGATATAAATCTGTGTTGTATTTTTTCCAGTAATACTGCTTTTCTTGTGATCATTTGACTTTGAACTGACTTAAGAAAAGCAAGATAATTTAGCTACTAATTTCAAGTAGCATAAACAATTGACACCCCAATGATTATGTTGTCAAGGTCAGATGGCTTCATTGTTAATTTTATAGTTTGTTAACATGGCATATGCTATGGTGTCAGAAGTAATTACGAAAGGATTAAAGAGATTAATTAATCAACAATTACTAATGATCTCACTCAACACAAAACACTATCGGCTTGGCTTTAGTGTTAAAGTTTGTCAAGATGTCTAACAGTACAGTGTTTCTCAATGCAAAAGCACTGAGATCTCTACAATCAAAATATCAAACAAAATTCAGTGATAGATGGCAACTGGACAGTCAAAGGCTACATAATCAATGGGTAGAATCAAGTTCAAAGGTCACAAGTATTTCTTATGTCCTTACTACAAGCTAATTTTAAAATCTGCTACATTGGCAAGAATGATATCATAGAGCATGTAATGCATGACGATATATACAATGTCACTGACATCCGTATTCACAGAATCGGCATCATATGTGAATACAGATGGGACTGCTGATACACTGTTTTCAAACTTTATAGCAGAATATAATTTGTTTATGGCAGCAAGTTATTTATTAGATCTAATCAAACTAATGTTCACTATAACATTATCATACAAATGGACAAAAACTCCTCACATAATAGCCCAACCTTTGGATCCATATTTTGATGAGAAATTTGAAGACGTACCAGAGAGACAGAATTTGCTAATCTCATTGAAAATTCTACCTTTTTCAGTAAAATCTCTCATCTCTCAATTTGTCTTAATCTGAATTCTCTGTTCTGTCCCATTTATAATGTGTAGTGATGGAAGAAGTAAAAACAAGTAACAAGATATATATATATATATATATATATATATATATATATATTGCAGAGCAACATTGACAGAACCTGGAAATGTTATTTAAAAGTACATATGCATAAAAATGTTAGCTTGCCCTTAATATTGCTTTTTCCAATATTTTTTAGTTTTGGAACAGATTTTGTTTGAAAAGCTAAAAGAATAAAATTGAGGAAAATCATGATGGTATTATAATTAAATTGTTTACTTACAATAAAAGAATACTAGACTTAGTGTACAACGTGTTTGGAATAATTAATTGGCATTGTGAATATGCAGAACCCCAATTAATGAATGTGCTGATTTTGTAACTTAAAAACTGTTTTGCATACTTCATAACTTATTTATCTAAATGTGCAAATAATTTGAGACAGAAGACATTTAGAAAGAATAAATCTGTTATATATCAAGTTAAATTTCAAGAGTTTTTAAAAGGATGTTTGAAAATTAACTATTTTTGAGAAACAACTCCTGATACTTAAATAAGGAAAATTGTAGAGGATGCTGATTTATTTTATGAAATATATCATAAAAATGTGTTTCATGTTCATCCCCCCAAATTAAAACCACCTCAGAAAATCGTACTGACAAATCCATGTAAAACACTATGCATGATTCTAAACAGTGTTACAGATAGTTATCAACTGCGAGTCACATAGCTAACACGTGGAGTTGTAGTCGGGATTCTTCTTATGGCAGGAATTTAATTTTCCCTGTTAGTCAAGATTTTAGGAGGACTTCCTGATTGGAAAGAAGACTATTGGAGAAATGGAATATGTTTTCATTGTATGTATCCTTGTTTCACTTTATAAATAATAATATGACATTTTTTGTCCGTGTAACTCAATGTTGATCAGTGTAAACAAATGTTGAGGCTGTGACATCATTGAGAGATGTGTCCTCATGAGAAATGAGTGTGTATTACACTACATCAAAACTGTGTCAAAATAGAAAGTGGAATGATACATAAAAATAACCCGGTTCAATTTTTCTAGTGCATGGCAGATATGGTGAATGATTTCAACACTCAAAGAATAATATTTTGTTTTTTTATATCTTTATGTTTTTATAGATGCCTGTGCATGTGTTCCAGGCTTGATACATATGTACTTTGAAATTTAAAATTCCATAATTATTTAGTGTCGAGCCAGACTCTTCACATCATGTTGTATATATTATATATATTGTATATAACAGATAGAAGGCCTCTAGGTAGATTAGTTCTGTAACTGAGTTACCTTTTCTAAATAAAGTCTTTATTATTATTATTATTATTATTATTATTATTATTATTATTATTATTATTATTATTATTATTATAGTTTTGGGGAAGATGGACACATATGGAAAAGGTTAATTTGAAAACAATTACTGTTGGTGGTCCGTAATCTAATACCAGTATTTTTGTGCACATGTTAATTACATGAGATATTGGTAATACTCATGACATTTCTGAATCAATGCATTTGCAAAAGTCATTATTCACAAATCCTAGATTTGGTAGGACTACTGGACACTGTTAGTTGAGGAGAAAAAATATGGAATGTATCCAAGTTGGAGAGCTGAGGGTGTCCCAGTTTCATTACAAAAACATTGATCTTGCCATAACAGGAACAAAACCCCGCAACTAGAAATTACTCTTTAAACTGTACACCCTTTTTGTTTTGATAGAAAATTGTCATATATTGTAATCATTTTGCAGAATAAACTTATTCACATTATGGATATGGTGTCTTAGTGTTGTTATTTTATTGGAATATTTACAAAGTTAAGGTTTTTACATTTTGTTTCTTAACTGGTAAATATGGATTTCAAAATGAATAGAAAAATGCTAGTATAAGTTCATTTTGCACTTCATTTAGACAGGTTTTAACATGTCCCCTATTACTTTGGTAATGGCTGAGAGGTTAGAGTGCCAGACTAGTGATACTTGGGTTTGCTGGTTCAACTCAGATTAAACATGTTCACTGTTAGGTGTCTCTTGAACAAAGCACTGTACTTGCATTGGCTTGCACTGAATCATCTCATTATGATGGTGTGCCTTCAGGCATCATTTCCAGCCAACTGACTTTGGTAATTTAGGACCTTCATCCATGGCAGCTGAAGAAATATGACATATATTACTTTTAGTGAGAAAAATGTCTGACAAATAATAACATTAGATTTTACCAAATCATTGAAACAAGAAAGTATTTTTCCTTTCCTTATCTTAGTTTGGTTTAAATATACTCTTAAGATCTTTTGGTACTTTCTTTTTTGATGATGATGATTTTAACTATACACCTACACCTCAATACACCCTTATAAGAAATAAATATATACTACCCCTCAATATACTAATACAACAATTAACTATCCCCCTACCACTCAATACAACACAATACAAAATAATAATACCCCTACCCCTCAATATAAAAATACAACACATAATCATAACCCTATCACTCAATATACCAATACAACACATACCTATACCCCTATCACTCAATATACCAATACAACACATAACTATACCCCTATCACTCAATATACCAATACAACACATAACTATACCCCTACCACTCAATATACCAATACAACACATAACTATACCCCTATCACTCAATATACCAATACAACACATAACTATACCCCTATCACTCAATATACCAATACAACACATAACTATACCCCTATCACTCAATATACCAATAAAACACATAACTATACCACTACCACTCAATATAGCAATACAACAAATAACTATACCCCTACCAATCAATACATCCATACAACATATAACTATACCCCTACCACTCAATACACCAATACAACACATAACTATACCCCTACCCCTCAATATACCACTATAAGAAATAACTACCCTTGCATCTCAATATATCAATACAACACATAACTCTACCCCTTCCCCGCATTATACCAATATAACACATAACTATACCCCGTACCACTCAATATACCAGTACAACATATAACTATAACCCTACCATTCAATATACCAATACAACACCTAACTATACACCTACCACCCAATATACCAATAAAACATAACTATACCCCTACCACTCAATACAAAAAATAAGAAATAACTATACCCCAAACACTCAATATATCATTATAATACATAACTATACCCTACCACTAAATATACCAATACAACATATAACTATACCCCTAACAGTCAATATACGAATACAACATAAAATTATACCCATACAACTTTATATACCAAGAAAACAGATAACTATACCCCTACCACTCAATACACCACAATAAGAAATAACTCTACCGCAAACACTCAATATGCCATTATAATACATAACTATACCCTACCACTGAATATAACAATACAATATATAACTATACCCCTACAACTCAATATACCATTAAAACAGATAACTATACCCCTAGTACTCATTATACCAACAGAGCAAAAAACTATACCCCTACTACTCAATGCACCAAAACAACACATAAATATAGCCCTAACACTCAATATACCATTACAACAAATAACTATACCCCTATCACTCAATATACCAATACAGAACATAATTATACCCCCTACCCCATAATATACCAAAACAATACATAACTAGACCCCTAGCACTGAATATACCAATAGAACAATTAACTATACCCCTACCACTCAATATACCAACACAACACATAACTATACCTTAACACTCACTAAACCAATACAACACATAACTATACCCATACCCCTCAATAAACCAATACAACACATATCTGTACCCCTAACTCTCAATAAACCAATACAACATATAATTATACCCCTACCCATTAACATACCAATACAACACATAACTATATCCCTAACACTCAATATATCAATAGGGTACAAAACTATACCCCTACTACTCAATACACCAATACAACACATAACTATACCCCAGCCACTCAATATACCAATACTGCACATAACTTTACCCCTACCACTCAATATACCAATACAGCACATAACTATACCCTTACCACTCAATTTACCAATACAGCACTAAATATACCCTTATCCCTCACTATGCCAATACAACACATAACTATACCCCTACCCCTCAATATACCAAAAGAACACATTACTAAACCCCAACCGCTCAATACTATTTCAAACTCACTCGGGAAGCAGCGAAGACCCCGAGTTTTGCGAAGTTCATGGGCTACTAATCCAAACGTTGTTTTACGGATGTGCGAACGTCAGACCTTGCAATATTTGCAACAACGTAGGTCATGATAAGTGGAAATGTCCATTATTTCACTCTGGTGGCAGCTCTAATCATCCTCACACAACAACAACAACAAACAAGAAACATCAGCCTCACACAAAGACAAACATCAACCTCACACAAAAACACCAGACCTCAACCAACTAAACAAGAACATCCAGTCTCAGTGGAGATGAAATCATATCCACAGGCGGTTTAATCGTTCAAGCAACCCCAGGCAACGAAAGAGCTTGAAACAGAATCATCTACTGTCAAACAAAATGAAGGACAAGAGGCATTAACATCTAGCCCAATCCAAATCACCAAGGCCCAATCTAAAGAAACACAAATGGAAACAACTCAATCAGAAGAAGCTCAGATGGATTCATCTCCAAGCCTATTTCAAACTCTTCAAGATGAAACACAATCAGCATCTACCTCAAATTTGAGAAAAACTATTCAGGAAAAAGAAAACAACCAGGACTTGAACCCGAATCCGAATCCGACTATAAATCCACCAAAATCTGAAACAATAATTTTGACGCAAGATAAACAAGAAGAAACCCAAGAAACTGAAAATCCTCATGATGAGAGCGAAGAAAAAACATCTACTGAAGCAGAACAAGAACAAGAGGAAGAAATTTCAGAACCAGGACTAAAAATTGTATGGAGATTCACCCCAAAGAGTAAAGCAAAAAAGCAGAATAGAAAAGCAAGCTTTCATTGAGAAAATGGACAAAGAAGACTAATTTCAGACAAAAAGAATTACCAAGAAAAACTTCAGGATCCGGATACACCAAATACTGCAATTATAAAACAAATTATGCGTGAGATTACGCCATGCCCCCTCTAAACACCCCTTAAGGATCCTATACCAACGCAAACCTTGACAGAATCTTCTGATAAAAGCCCCACCTCCAACCAGAAGAATGACTTCAGAACACCTCCATCAAGTCCTAAGAAATTGAACACTGTCCCAGCAAGCCCAAAGAAAAAAGCTCACCAAAAGAGACAAAATGAGACTACAAACACAACTTATACAATGACAACATCTGAAAACACTAAACAAAAACAAAAATAACTTACAGATATAACATTCTTTCTAAATTTTTAACAACTTTCCTTTTAATAATAAAATATTTAATATTTATCTTCCGTTATATGAATGGCTGACGCTCGCACTCTGAGAATCGCATTCATTAATACCAGGGGTCTATTTTCAAACAAAGCAAAAAAACTTATTAAACTTATAAATATGATATTATTCCTTTACAAGAATTACACCAAATTAATCAAGAAACTATAAATTATATTGAAGATAAAATGGACACTCTGTTCCTAACACAAATTAATCCATCTTATACTACTTCTAGAGTAGGTATCATAATTAATAATAAAGAAATCCAAAAATAATTGGAAATACTTTACCACTCCTAGAAATTTAAAGGGAAGACTAATTCCCATTCAAGTTTACAAAACTCCTATAATTAACATTTACTCACGATCTAAAAGAAAAACTAAAATACCTTTTAATGAATATCTTACTGAGTATACTTCTAATTATAACCAGGAAGACGTATTAATTTTAGGAGACTTTGATGCTTGCACAGATATGATAGACAGATCATCACTTCGATTATATACACCAACAAGATAAAATGTTAAAAGACTTTATACAAAACAATAATTTGATTCATGCATTTCGGTACCTACACCCTAATGAAATAAAATATACTTTTGAAACTATTAATGGAAATTTCGAGAATTGACCATTTTTTATGTTCAAGAAAACAATGAAAATAACGTGTTAAAAAGTGAAATTTTACACGAAATTTTTGCAGATCATAGAACAATTGAAATTGAATATAAAACATACTCATAACTAAATGCTAAAAAGCTATTGGAAACTCAATAATACAATCTTAAATTTACCTGAACTTAATTATATACAATCTTAAATTTACCTTAACTTAATTATATACAATCTTAAATTCACCTGAACTTAATTATACAATCTTAAATTTACTTGAACTTAATAGTAAAATCTTAAATTTACCTGAATTTAATTATACAATCTTAAATTTACCTGAACTTAATTATACAATCTTAAATTTACCTGAACTTTAAATTGAAATAAAATACATTATTGAAAACATTGATAATTCACAATTACTGCATTGGGACTCAATTAAAGACAAATTCAAAATAAAATGTCAAAAATACTCAAGACTTCAAAGTAAAAATAACAAAATTATTGAAGCTGATGCTTAAGAATACTTAAAAATAATGAAACCAGCGATGAACAAAAAATAAATGCACAAAAAGTATTTGATAAACTCCAAAACTAAAACAAATGGAGAAAAACAACGATCTGTTTTTTACCATGATATTTATAATATTGGTAACAAAAATTACAAACATGAAGAAATAATAAAAGAAAATGAGAAAACTTTAACAAAATTGAAAGTAAATAATACTATTATTAAAGACAAAAGAGAGATCTTAAAAAATGTTAAAGACTAATATAAAAATCTCTGTAAAAGAAAAAATATAACTTCTGAAAAATTTAATAAATTCTTAGATAATATGGTATTACCAACTACATCTAAAGATGATAAAGATTTTTGTGAACAAAATATAAAAATTCATGAAATTGATAAAGCGACTTATAGTTTGCCAAACCACAAAGCCCCTGACTTAGATGCTCTAACTGCAGAATTTTATATAGAAAAAAAAAACTTAATTTGTCCTACTTTATAAAAACATTTAAACAATATTTTTCAAAAAGAATTAATGACAAATTCAATGAAAACTGGAATCATTACTTTACAAAACTTGTTTACAATATTTTTCAAAAAGAATTAATGACAAATTCAATGAAAACTGGAATCATTACTTTACTTTACAAAAACTGTTTTACAATATTTTTCAAAAAGAATTAATGACTAAATTAATGAGAACTGGAATCGGTACTTTACTTTACAAAAACTTTTTAACAATATTTTTCAAAAAGAATTAATGACTAAGTCAATGAGAAATGGACTCATTAGTTTACTTTATTTTTTTTACAATATTTTTCAAAAAGAATTAATGACAAATTCAATGAAAACTGGAATCATTACTTTACTTTACAAAAACTTTTTTACAATATTTTTCAAAAAGAATTAATGACTAAATTAATGAGAACTGGAATCGGTACTTTACTTTACAAAAACTTTTTAACAATATTTTTCAAAAAGAATTAATGACTAAGTCAATGAGACCTGGACTCATTAGTTTACTTTATTTTTTTTACAATATTTTTCAAAAAGAATTATTGACTAAATCAATGAGACCTGGAATCATTACTTTACTTTACAAAGAAAAAGGTGATATAAGAGAATTAAAAAATTGGTGACCCATTTCTCTCTTAAATATTGACTACAAAATTATTAGTTCTATTCTAGCTAATAGATTAAAAAATACATTATGCGACCTAATCATACAAAACGAATCGAATCTTGTGGAGAAGAAGGTAGACAAATTTCAAACAACATTTTAGCAATAAAAACCATACTTGAATACATGAATAAAAATAATAAAAATGGAACTCTAATACCTTTTGATCAAGAAAAAAGTTTTTAATAAAATCGAAATAAACTTTATAATAAAAACACTTAAAAAAACGGTTTTGGAAAAAAATTCATATAATGGATAAATATCTTATACAACACTATCCAATCTAAAATACAAATCAATGGTGCCCATACAGATACATTCCCTGTAACAAGATCGGTATGACAGGGGTGTGCAATTTCAATGCTGCTTTATGTACTAGGAATACAGCCCTTCAATATCTCTATCCAAAATGATAATAGTATTAAAGGTATTTCCTAACATGAAACTACCAACCAAAACTTTTTTACATGCTGATGACGTATCTAATTTTATAACAACTGAAAATTCCTATGAGAGATTGATAAAACAGTTTACTAAAGCTTCTGAATCTGAAATAAACCATGAAAAAACTGAAATTCTTCTGATTGGTCATTGGAAAAATGACAAATATTTAAAACTTTCAAAAGATAAAATTAAAAAACTGAAATCCTTCTGATTGGTGATTGGAAAAATGACAAATATTTAAAACTTTCAAAAGATAAAATTAAAAAACTGAAATCCTTCTGATTGGTGATTGGAAAAATGACAAATATTTAAAACTTTCAAAAGATAAAATTAAAAAACTGAAATCCTTCTGATTGGTGATTGGAAAAATGACAAATATTTAAAACTTTCAAAAGATAAAATTAAAAAACTGAAATCCTTCAGATTGGTGATTGGAAAAATGACAAATATTTAAAACTTTCAAAAGATAAAATTAAAAAACTGAAATCCTTCAGATTGGTGATTGGAAAAATGACAAATATTTAAAACTTTCAAAAGATAAAATTAAAAAACTGAAATTCTTCTGATTGGTGACTGGAAAAATGACAAATATTTAAAACTTTCAAAAGATAAAATTAAAAAACTGAAATTCTTCTGATTGGTGACTGGAAAAATGACAAATATTTAAAACTTTCAAAAGATAAAATTAAAAAACTGAAATCCTTCAGATTGGTGATTGGAAAAATGACAAATATTTAAAACTTTCAAAAGATAAAATTAAAAAACTGAAATCCTTCAGATTGGTGATTGGAAAAATGACAAATATTTAAAACTTTCAAAAGATAAAATTAAAAAACTGAAATCCTTCTGATTGGTGATTGGAAAAATGACAAATATTTAAAACTTTCAAAAGATAAAATTAAAAAAAACTTAAAAGTACTAGGAGTTTCTTTAGGTAATAATTGCAAAACAAAAAATTTATCAAAAATTAAAAACCATAAAGAAAAATGGAATATAAGAGAATTTAGTTTCATGGAAAAAATTCATATAGCTAAATTATACTTATTTAATTCTATTTGGCATGAATTCAATATTATGGATTTTGAACTATACTACATAAAATAAATTGAAACAACAATACACCAATTTCTTTGGAAAAAAAATATATAAACTATCAAGATTTACAAAATGCTAAAGGTAAGGGAGCTGTGAACATTCCAAACCTTAAACATAAACAATCGGCAAATTATCTTGAAAGAATTAAAACACTTGAATTCCCCTCCACCCACCCACCCCCGTGGCAAGGAATTTAATCCATTTATAATAATAACAAGATATCAAAATGAATTAAACCACCAAATGTCATGTGCAGACAAACTATGACTTTAAAAGAATATAGATCAATAAATAAAATTTGGGAAATACATAATAACCTTGAAATATATGATATCATAAAACATTTGAAAGTACCTAAACACAAAATTGAATTGAGATTGACAGATTTAACCTGGTACTCAATCTGGAAAAATTGGTCTAACATTAGAAATTTTAGAGAAATAAATCTAACATTGTTTTCTACATGATGTTTGGTGGACTATTGAAATAGACCACAAAAGGATATTAATACCTAATATTCCAAATTGTCCCTTATGTAAAAAAATTTACAGATAGTAAAAGGAAAACTTTTGCATGCAAAACATCTCATCATGGCCTATCCTTCTCCACTGCCATGAAAAATAATACCAAAACAACGAAGGATGCTCAAACACAGACTGATGTACCCGAATCAACATCAAGTACTAATATCCCCAATCACAGAAAAACACATCATCTACTCAAATTACTTTCAATAACACCCTTCCACCGAAATCAGCAAGGAAGAAACATAAATCACTAGCAAATAAGCAGCAAAAGGGTCCTATCATCCCATCAAACTCTACAAAACGGTTTGGAGACATTGCGAGCATGTCATTAATCTTATCTGTATACAGTAGCAAATTTATTTCAAAAGTACCTATTTTGTTTATTATTTTTTGTTTCAATACTTTTCTTTTTATGTTAAAAACTTCGCATTGTAGAATTAGATGTGTCTTACTATCTGTAAAAGGTATGATAGTCTCTATACACCCTCACCACAAATATTAATACAACAACCAAGTATAAAGAAGAGGAAAATTAACACCAACACTCTAACCAGACTTAAATCCAGTCACAATGTTTATCGCTTTAAACTTAGCGTTAGTGTTCATGCATATATTTAATTACACTGGGTTATTATGTATAAACAAGATACAGACAACAAAGCGGAATCTGGACACTCCCTTAAATTATTTAACAAAATACCTGATGATATTATGATATGTTATATATATTACTGATGTTATCATATGCAAACGTTTTATCATTGTATTCCCCATAATTTGAAAATATTCTTTATTTTTATAAAACGTGTTTGGTTCATATAAATAGAGGTTTTGTTAAAAATTTCAAAATTCACAGTTCAAAGTTCAATACTCACAGCTCAAAATTTACATTCTTTGAAAACAATTATCCTGGAATTGATACACCGTCCATCTGAACTCAATGGTTACTTGTAATTCCATTAACTTCTGTATGAAATGCATATATCTTTCGAATATCAAGGTACGGAACACCACATCCATGTAATGTCCTATGGTAATGTGTTGCCGATGTGATGCTGATTCTCCTTGTCCTTACCATACTACCCAACATTTACTTATGTTGCCAACAATATCCCTCTGTTTTCCTGTTGTCAGCTATATTGCCATTTTGCCATTTTGGCATTTTGGCAACAATGAGACCTTGTTGTCATTTATGTTTCCCCTTATCGACTCCGAAGCCCTGCTGATAGCCCTTAGATCCTTATGTTTCAAACAAAATTGGGTCACTATAGCATATTTTTCAGTACTTGCTACAATCAATGTGCCCATCCTCCCCATTTGAGCTGCAATTTTAAGACTGAATGCCCATTCAAAGTGTGAATAATCCTCCTCTTTTTTCACACATCCTCTCCTTAGAGTAGACCCCTATAGATTATGCATCATGAGGCCAGAATCATTCAAAATATCAACTGATGTGAAATAATGTATACTATGTTATACGATCACAGTAGTAGTACAGACTCCCACCCAGGCAACTTTGGCATCAAGGTTTTAAAAATCACCCTGGGCAGCTTTAGTGTCAAGGGGAATTTAACATGGGGACTATATGGGGCTGTCTAGCGTCACGGGAAGTTGGAGAGGTGTGGTGATGTGACGGTACTGAAGATTGGTAACAATGTTATAACAATGGTAGGAACAGGTGTCCGGCTGTTTAAACTCAGTGGGGAGTAGAGACAGACACAATTACGTTGTATATCCTCAAGAAGTCCAAATATTGTTGGCTTCCACAAATTGTTTTCTCTTGCAAAGTGAGCAGAAATTGACGGAAAGATAAAACAAGCTGTCTCGCTAGGCATTCAGCATTAAGAGGTTAGTGTTAGGACTGGTCGGCTTGGTGTCAGGATAATGTGACTGATTGGAAAATCATCCAATATGTCTACGGCATGATGCACCAGTGCTATACATAACTATAAATTGTCCCACTGCCAACAGTCAATTTCTGTGAGAACCGAATTAATAATCATATATTATGATCTCATAATATTGAGTTTAGTTCAGAATTATTGATAAAGGGAAAATTAAAAGGACTTTGTGAACAGTTTAGGTAGATAATTATTGTTGAAGGGACAATTAGACTGGCTTTGCGAAATGTTTTAAAGCTATATTAAAAATCCAATGTTCTCTCTCTCTCTCTCTCTCTCTCTCTCTCTCTCTCTCTCTCTCTCTCTCTCTCACACACACACACACACACACACACACACAAACACACACACACGCTCGCACACACAAAGCATTCAATCTGTGTTTGTCAGATGACTTATAACTCTCTTGCCGTCCGCAAGTACAATCTCCATTCGAAAATGAACTTTATGTTTCGTCTGTATTCATTATCAATGTCATATCTCGCAAATGCATTGCTGAAGAGTTGTGAATCAAGTCCAGATAAATAAGAAGGAATTATCTAAAATCATTGCATATTATGAAGTCAAATGGCAGTCGTGTTTAGCAGGATTTCTGTACTCCTCGTTTACATAATCATGATCGCGAACTTTAAAACCTTTAATCTCTTCCTCGCAAATATGACAAATTCAAGTTTATTTGAATTGTCTCTTGTTGGCGTCTGTGAATATCAATAATTTGGAATTCGCAGTTCTTACTACATTGTAGTGGTATCCAAATCGAGCCATCTGACACTAACATTTCGTCAAATACTAGAATATAGTCATAAACTCTCTAACCAATAGATTACTAGATATCACAAATTACCTTGATACTGACGCTTGAAATAATAGTTTCTTAGTTTTCGTTCTACAAGCTTGATAAACTACGACATTACTTGAATCTTTGAATCAGTTTGACATTGTACTTTCAAGATCACAATAAACGGAAATTTTAACTGATGCTTAATATATTGTAGTTTAACAACATACCTCACTTCTTGGAAAATGTATGTCGTATTGCTTAAACTACGGCTTAATCTTTCGTTTTAGTTACCTTTATTGAGTGAAATTTACAAAAGACATAAGCAGTTTAGACATTTATTTCTCTATGAAAGAAAGAGAAATTTTTATTTTCAAAAATCACATTATTGTGAATTAAATAAAATATTTTCTCGAAGTTCTATCACAAGTCCGAATATGTGAATTAAATGCCAAATAGTCCCATAAGTTCTATCACAAGTCCGAATAGGTGATGTTCCAATTGAATTCCACCGGTGTTCCCCAAATAAATTATAATATTGAATACATCCTAATCTGCCAAAGGCATAGAGTGCATCGATGTGATAATGGTCTTTCAATGCATTACAGTGATATAATCCAAAATGTCATTAATTGAATCCATATTATTGATTTTTTTGCAAAAACGTATTAATGAGCACTTTGTTATCGCAGTAATACAAATTAAATCAATAAATCGTCCCAAACTAAAAACTGATCTCAATAATAAGACTAATTCAGATGATTGCAGTGAAAACTAATAAATCTACCCAAACTAAAAACTGATCTCAATACAAAAACTAATTCAGATGATTGCAGTAAAAACTAATAAATCGACCCAGACTAAAAACAGATCTCAATAATAAGACTAATTCAGATGATTGCAGTAAAAACTAATAAATCTACCCTAACTAAAAACTGATCTCAATAATGACTGATTGAGCTTTGAATGGTATGGTATAACTGAGTAATTTTTCAAGTACAAAACATTTATATAAAAAGCTAAGACCCAACAATAGAGCCAGTATGTATGTCAGTATCCTCTCTAAGACATTCAAAGTTATCAATAAGTATAGGAATTTCCGAGTGAAAAATTAATATCGCACGATCAAATGAAACCAATTATGTTTACTTTATTTGATTTGAATGTATAATAGATAATCATACATATATATTATGTATGTTTTATTTATTTTACTAAATAAATGTCACTGGTGAGGGATTGCACATCTAACACACTTACTTAGGATGCTAACTGAAAGTAAATTATGCAGCAAACTAAACTTCAAATTATTGTGATTAAGGTTAATTAATTAAATTATTGTGATTAAGGTTAATTAATTAAATTATTGTGATTAAGGTTAATTAATTAAATTATTGTGATTAAGGTTAATTAACCTTGTCCGCGAAATCAAATTCTTTACTAAAGACCAGGATAATCAAGAAATTATTGCATTAACGACTATTGTGTTCATTCACAGTTACCAATGTGCATTTTAAATTGTGAACACCATTCCGTATACCGATGTGCCACGTAAAATGTGAACATCGTTCAATATTTGTGTGATTATTGCTTTACCATGAATATATTTCTCTTTCATAAATATATTAATGAAAATGGTGGTGATTGCGGTGTTGATTGTTGCTGTGGTTTTATAATGATTTTGTGTTTATTTTAAAGTTAACGCTCTTTGACAGAGGACGGTGTTATTTATTGAAAGTATTGTTGATCATAGTTAATGGTTTTACTAGGAGAGGTAGATCAGTGGAGACAACTTGGCTTGGCTGCTTCGAAGATATTAAAGAGTTGTTTCCCTTAAATTGTACGCTATATGGCTGCATATAAGTAGAAAGAAATACTCAGTAAGGACACAAACATTCGTGAAATTCCTGAAACTAAGATTTTGGAGCACCATATTTAAAAATAACTGTCCCTCAAACACCTATGGAATGGAATATGGCGCTCAGCATTAAGAGGTTAGTGCTATAACTGGTCGGTATGGCGTCAGGATAATGTGACTGGGTGAGACATCATGCTACATGTCTGCGGCACGTTGCCCCAGTGCTAGACATTACTATAAACTGTCACACTGCAGACATGGTAGCGATATGACTGAACACTTGTTTCAGCTACGATAAAATTCCAAAACACACACACACACACACACACACACAAACACACACACACACAACAATGGGTTATCCTTATTTTGATTCTCAAAATGATATCCAACTCTACAGACGTGATATAATTGTTAATTAGTGTCCAACTCTACAGACGTGATATAATTGTTAATTAGTGTCCAACTCTACAGACGTGATATAATTGTTAAATAGTGTTAATTAGTTAATTAGTGTCAGACAGTCCATAGTACATTCAGTTCTATACTGTTTAAAGGATTGACTAAAATTGATCATCAACGTACAGAAAGAAGGAGAGGAGATACTTAGGCTGTCTCTGGGATGCTAAATAATACATTTTCCTTGGAGACAACTTAGCTGTTGGCATTAATGCACTTACTGCTTTATATATCATAACATTTAATTTAGAAATGCATGTGATATGTGGCAATCGCATAACAGGTTGATTAGTGTTTATCTATTGTCACCTGTCATTTAGAAATGTCTGTGATATGTGGCAATCACAGAACATGTCATCATCCAGAAATGTCTGTGATATGTGGCAATCACAGCACATGTCATCATTTATAAATGCCTGTGATATGCGGCAATCACAGAAAATGTCATCATTTAAAAATGCCTGTGATATGTGGAAATCACAGAACATGTCATCATTTATAAATGCCTATGATATGCGGTAATCACTGAACATGTCATCATTTAAAAATGTCTGTGATATGTGGCAATCACAGAACATGTCATCATTTAAAAATGTCTGTGATATATGGCAATCACAGAACATGTCATCATTTAAAAATGTCTGTGATATGTGGCAATCACAGAACATGTCAAGATTCAAAAATACCTGTGATATATGGCGATTGAAGAACATGCCATCATTTAAAAATGTCTGTGATATGTGGCAATCTCATAACAGGTTGATTATCTTTTATCCATTTTCACCTGTCATTTAAAAATGTCTGTGATATGTGGCAATCGCAGAACATGCCATCATTTAAAAATGCCTGTGACATGTGGAAATCACAGAACATGTTATCATTTAAAAATGCATGTTATATGTGGCAATCGCATAACAGGTTGATTATTGTTTATCTATTGTCACCTTTCATGTAGAAATGTCTGTGATATGTGGCAATCACAGAACATGTCATCATCCATAAATGTCTGTGATATGTGGCAATCACAGAACATGTCATTTTTTAAATATGCCTGTAATATGTGGCATTCACAAAACATGTCATCATTTACAAATGTCTCTAATATGTGCTAATCACAGAACATGTCATGATTTTAAAATGCCTGTGGTATGTGGCAATCTCATAACAGGTTGATTATCTTTTATCCATTTTCACCTGTCATTTAGAAATGTCTGTGATATGTGGCATTCACATAAGGGGTTGATTATTGTTTATCTAAGTAAAGGTTTCAATTACATTCATTTACGTTTTGGACACTCTGTTCATTCATATAGACTATAGACATGTTCAAGTTTAGACACTTGTACCTTTATTTGGAATTATGAATGTTTGGACCAATTATGTTATGGAATTATGAAAGTTTGGACACCTAATTTTATTTGGAAGTATACAATCTTGGTTACATCAATTTTGCTAAACTGTGTATTCCGTATCCTTATAGAAATTGCGCTTACGTCATTTTCAATTAATTTTATATGAACACATGTATATCCATTTTATGATCTTGTGCGCCAAAATGTTCTGGTAAAAGGCTATTGTAAACTAATGGAGATATAATATAATTTTGAAGTGTTCTAAACATTACCCGTTGAAGTAAACCAAATTAAGCCATGCCCCGATCAAACCCGGGTATAGTATTGCCCAGACCAGAGTATACTCCGGGGGGGGGGGATAAAGTGTCCTAGGCTAAATTATGCCCGGGGGTGTAAAATAGCCAGGGCCAGACCATACCCCTTCAGTCCAGAATATGCCCCACTTGTATATTAATTAATTATTAATGTTTCAGTTTTCAACCACGAAAGACCAACTGTATCGCCAGCTTTTGAGATTCTACACTGCAACACAACAAACGTACCCCCAGTGGATTTACGACCTACCTCCAGAGAAACGTGTGAATGCCAAGTCTCAGTTCAGACAAACAGCTAAGCCATATCGAGCAGCAAAAGGGAGATTCTTTAACATGGGGAAAAGGAAGCTCTCACTTAAAGCCGACTGCCAAATATGTTGAAGGCCTGTCGTGACAACCTAATTTCTGGTGGTCAGTTTGGCAGAGATAAGAAGTTAGCCGAAATCCCTGACTGTTTTTACTTGAAATGAATGAAGAACGACGTTCACCAACATGTCAAAGCCTGTCAAAAATGATATGTCATAAATCCCATAATTAGCAAGGAGGCTCCACCACTCAACAGTATATCAGTGCCTGGAAAAGTATGGAGCCTAGTCAGGATTGATATGATCGTTCCCCTTCATGAAACATAAAAAACGGCAACAATTATATAGTTACTGCAACTGATCATTTCTCCAAGTGGACTTAAGCATCAGCTGTTCCGGATAAGAGTGCCAAGTCAGTAGCAATATTTGTGTACTCCGTTCTTTGCCGACTTGGCTGTATGGATTGATTTGTTAGTAAAATTAATAAGATTACAATCTTATTAATTTTACTAACAAATCAATTCCTAATAGAAACTTTGATTAGCGATTAGGGAGGGACGAGAGTTTTTGAACTCAGTCATCGACAACCTGATGGAGAATTTTCAAACAGATCACCTCATTTGCCTAGCACCCACAAAGAAATTGCCAGCGGGAACGTGAGAATCGAATACTCAAAGAATCTCCTATTAAGCTGGTTAATAACAAAGGAAACAACTAAGACCAGTTCATCCCCAGTAGTTCTGTTTGTGTCTTACACACTTGTGCATGTCTCAACCATGTGCACTCCATTTGAGGTCATGTATTGACGGAAGGCCAAGTTTCCTACAGATCTCAAACCCTAAGAAGACGACAATGTGGGACGTATGCTCCTTTCTTTTGATGCCAACCCTGATGTGCTGGATACGTTGGTAATAATGTATAGAGAGATAAACGTTGATGCTAACCCTGATGTGCTGGATACGTTGGTAATAATGTATAGAGAGATAAACGAGTTTACAGAGACGACAAATGTGCACTGGTTATGTTGCTACAAATAATGTGTATATTATGTTTTAGTTTTTAGTATGTTACAAATAATAAATATATTATGTTTTAGTTTTTATTAAGTTTTCACTCTTTTCTCTTATTTACATCAGTAACAATTTCATGTTCATACAATCCTGAGTTGAATGCATTACCAATCTACAAGATTATTGAAACAAGGATTTCACAATACACCACAATATAAGTCAGAATTCCTTTGTGACTCAAAATATGGACAGATCTACAATCTGGAGAACGAAATGTCAGGAATTACAATAATTATTATAATTATGAAATGAACAATACAGATTAAAATTTGACATAGTAGTTAAAATTCCAAACCGTAAAGATCTGATATTTGTTACAAATCAGAATTTTGCTTTTATGGCCGAATTTGTGTTAAAAGCGAAACAAAGAACTGATGGCATAATATCCCTTCAAGATATGACACTGATAAAGCCCATTTTAATATTCTACTTTGGTCCAGATGACTACCTTGGTACACGGACTATTTTGGTACACTGGGCTACTCTGGTGCACAGGACTAAATTGGTACATGAGACTATTGTGGTACACTGGGCTACTCTGGTCCACATTTCTACTTTGATACACAATGATACTCTGGTACATATGCCTACTCTAGTTTACACAGATGTCACTTGACATACACAATATGTGTTAATTCGTGTATGGTAGTATTTCCGTGTTATGACACATACACAGGCGTGATTCGTGTATGGTAATACTTCCGTGTTATGACACATACATTAGCGTGATTCGTCTGCTAGTACTTCCATGTTATGACACATACACAGGCGTGATTTGTGTTTGGCAGTACATTAATAGTATGACAAACACATTGGTACAATAGAGATATATGATAGTAAGTTAGTACCATGACATGTATATTAATATGACATGCATAGTAGTACTTTTATGCCGTAAGAACACATGTAAGACAACCATGGCACGGCTACTGGCATTACTTCAGAGTTATTGGCCCTTTGTTGGTGAGTTATCTAAGGTAATCACTTTTGCCCAGCACTGCAATTTCATATCTTTCCATCTGATTTCGAGTCTAGGGCTTGGCTAACGTGGCCATGTGTGAAAGCTGCCAGTAGTTTATAATACACTAAGAACACGTGAACGAAGACATGCTAATCAATCTACTATGTTTATAATCTATGAAAAACACAAAACACTAGTACGACTTTAAACAAGACCACATTAAACAAGATATACTAATAGAAACATGACATTGTCATAATAATGCATAAGAGTATACCCCCACGTTAATCAATATATGATATTAAATTTATATATATATATATATATATATATATATATATATATATATATATATATATATATATATATATATATATATATATAATGTATCACATGTTTATACTGTATGAATCACAGGTGTTTAATGTTTGTATCACATGTGTATAATGAAAATCACGACTCGATGTTCTTAAAGTAAGTAACGAAACGAGGCAAACAAGGATTGTAAAACTTAACAAGTAATAGAATTCCCTAAGTTATACAATGGCCTCCTTTGAGTTAATTTCCAATAAAAACATTGTTTTTTTTTATTCCAGTAATATGAACGATGTAGGATTCCGACATATAATCCAAACAAAATATGTCCCTATCCAATTATAGCGTAACACAAGATTTAATACATCGGCAGAATGATATTGAAACAAGAATATACGACGAGGAAATAATTAATTAATGATATTGAAACAAGAATATACGACGAGGAAATAATTAATTAATGATATTGAAACAAGAATATATGACGAGGAAATAATTAATTAATGATATTGAAACAAGAATATACGACGAGGAAAGAATTAATTAATGATATTGAAACAAGAATATACGACGAGGAAATAATTAATTAATGATATTGAAACAAGAATATACGACGAGGAAAGAATTAATTAATGATATTGAAACAAGAATATGCGACGAGGAAATAATTAATTAATGATATTGAAACTAGAATATACGACGAGGAAATAATTAATTAATGATATTGAAACAAGAATATACGACGAGGAAATAATTAATTAATGATATTGAAACAAGAATATACGACGAGGAAAGAATTAATTAATGATATTGAAACAAGAATATACGACGAGGAAATAATTAATTAATGATATTGAAACAAGAATAAACGACGAGGAAAGAATTAATTAATGATATTGAAACAAGAATATACGACGAGGAAATAATTAATTAATGATATTGAAACAAGAATATACGACGAGGAAATAATTAATTAATGATATTGAAACTAGAATATACGACGAGGAAATAATTAATTTATGATATTGAAACAAGAATATACGACGAGGAAAGAATTAATTAATGATATTGAAACAAGAATATACGACGAGGAAATAATTAATTAATGATATTGAAACAAGAATATACGACGAGGAAAGAATTAATTAATGATATTGAAACAAGAATATACGACGAGGAAATAATTAATTAATGATATTGAAACAAGAATATACGACGAGGAAAGAATTAATTGCCCACTTCCTCAGATTTCATGCAAAATACTGCTCTAGATCGCAATAGTGTGTATTCTATCTATCTTGTAATATCTTCAATGTGACAATTTTCACAATACTTCACTTGACCCAATCATTTAATGAGAAACTACCCCAACCATTTTAACAGCTATATTATTCAGCATAATTTTATATATTGTAAACACTTATTTGTATCTGAGCAATTGCCTCACTTGTGTCAGCGAAAATGAGAATCATAGACCATGCTCAACAAAGCGTTCTTGATCTTATGTGTAAGATTCAAAAGATCTGTCTGTATCTTTCATTTAGACCGGAAAACTTCTTTGATGATATTCTCTTTTCCTTTTCCCGTATACCTCCAACATTTCTAGTTGAATGATAAATATTTAGAAACAAGGCTCTCTCGTAGTTTTAATTACGCTAAATGTCGAATGTACTGATGTGTAATTTAAAATCTTGTAATTTGCTACTAATATGAAGTGCCAAATTTTCGGTGGAATCTATTAAATAACTATTAGTTTTAGCAGGTAGCCATTTGTTAGATTTATGAGACACATTCTGCACAGAGAAATACTGGCATAATAGGTTCACCCATTAACTGTGTTTGCTTAGAGCAGTACTGACCGCCGTGACACGAAAGTGTCAGGCTTTGATTTTAAATAGACAAGGTGGTACTTAAAACCAAAGCGTGTCATCTTGACACGCTAGTGTAAGCGACTTTCAAAGGAAAGCGCGAGAAAATATACTTGTTCTGATTGGTCACTGTTGAATAAGGAAAATATGAAAATCGAATAACGTGGATGAATTTGATTGAACTCTCGATTCTCTGATGAAGTTAAGTATCAGTAATAGAACGGCTAGATTTGTTCAATTCTATATTCAATCTATTTGTAATTCGGTGAAAGTTAATTCTAAAACCACGTGTATTCCTAATGAAAGGAAATTGCACTGTGTATGTATTTGAGTAAATTGTTTATTTATCTTTACGGGGGCTGGTAGTTTTTTGTTCAATATATATTAGCTTAGTTTACTATGTACATTATATACTAAAACTGGGCAATTATACCGTTGCCGGTCATTTCCTAGATAGCAAGTATCTGAGGGGAGTGGGTTAGAGTGTTGTTATTATATGTTATGCAATACCCTTTGACAAAGTGGGACGTAACGCTTACCCTTTAACAAGAGAGGCTTATACAATATTATGCAAATAGCGCTCATGGTCCGCGAGACTTTGACATAATGGTAAAAGTTCTGGCATAAACGAATAAATCATTTTAGAACGAATCGCATGTCTAGGATTGAAACAAGAGGATGGCACAATTTGTACATTTCTGAAAAGTAAACAAACATGAATTGAGTTCCTCACATGCACATAAACACACTAATATACTATCACCCACAAGACTAAGGAGTGTGCAAGGGAATATAAAGTTTAGTTGTGGAAGACAGAATACATATATAAAACAAGTATTTAGAAAACAGATTAACATACATAAATACGCTAATATATTATCACTCAAAAGACGTAGTATTTTGCAAGGGAATATAACGTTTAGTTGTGGAAGAGACAATACATATATAAAACACATATTTATTTTGTTTGTTTGTTTGTTTGATAAGGATTTTTAACGTAGTTTTAACAATTGTTCAGTCATATCGCTACGATGTCTGCAGTGAGGCAGTTTATAGTGATGTCTAGCACTGGGGCATCCTGTCCCACCCAGTCCCACCCAGTCATATTATCCTGACACCAGGCCGACCATTCCTAACACTAGCCTCTAAATGCTGAGCGTCAAGCGAGGCAGCTGTTAGTATCATTTTTGTAAGTCTTTGGTATGACTTTGCCGGGGATCGAACACACGAGCTTCCGGAGCGGTACACGTATTTAGAAAACATTAAAACAGATAAACACACTAACATACTATCACCCATTAGTCGTAGGAGTGTGCAAAGGAGTATAAAGTTTAGATGTGACAAAATACATATATAAAACACGTATTAAGAAAACACATGAACATACTAATATATTTTCACCCACAAGACTTAGGAGTTTTCAACGGAGTACAAAGTTTAGTTGTGAAAGACAAAATACTTACTTAAAACACGTATATAGAAAACACATTAAAACACATAACGATTCGCAATAGGTAGCGTAAATCTCTGAGGGTTTTTTGGGTGGGAGATGGCGGACTAAAAACGAAAAATTGTTAACAAGGGTGATAACTAATCTCTTTTGAGACATCCTTTCCTTTCAGACTACACTCTTCTCTTCCATACAGAAGTAAATTTAATCTTGGTGATAGCCCATTATAACTTCACACACATAGTGCAAATTGAATAACATGTAGGAAATGATAATATCGCTAAAAAGTTATTTTGTAAAAAGCTAATGGAAGCGACAATGAAAATAGTTTTGCTAATAGAATAAATCTTGAAATGTCAACTTGTCATCTATTTCGCCATATTATAACACTATACTACAAGTATATATAAATGTTTCGAGTTTTTAACTAACATAAATTTTGGTGTACATATTAAGTAAAAGACATTTACTTTAATATAAGTGTAAAGTCTTCACCAACTGAGAGAGAGAAACTCGTACTATCCTAATAAAATGCATAAAATGTAAAAGAAAAGATATACACTCGACACAATGTAAATGTTAAATTCACAAAAAACGTGATAATAAAACATATCCGTGACCCAAACCAGTATAATAATTCAGTTTGGTACATGAAAGTATTCATAATAGACCACAGGACAGTTTCTCAACATATATTGTAAACAGGAGAATCACAATTACTCTCATATTTGTTTACATTCTCTAACTGAACTCTGATTAGAGTAATGAAGTCCATAGTACGTGTCTAAATTATCAATGCATCTTACTTGTTCTCTTGACAAAAAAAGTGAAAATATATTTTATGCATTTTGTTAGGATAATACATGGATAAAGTTACCTGTCTCATACGTTTGAATTATTTTACACGCAAAGACAAATACAGTCTGAATATAATCTGGCCTCCTCGTTGATCGAAACAAAAGATTGATTATTATATGTAAAGACAAGAACATTCTAAATAGAACCTAGCCTCCTCGACGATCGGAACTGATTATTATATGTAATTAGTCATACATTTTACTAATGGAGTGAAGCATATCATATTTCTTTCCAACGTCTAATTTATTATTATTTGTGTGACAACTGTGGACGTCTGATTGAGTCTTTTGATTTCATTGTGTGAAATAGCTTTGAATCGTTATTCTCTGTACTATTTAAATTTATTTTATTAACGCTGTTTGCGAGCTTAATCCACAAAGTAGTAACATAATTGCAAAAGAAATTTATCTTTGTCTTCAGGGGCAATTAAAAATTTGTTGAATTTTAAAAAATTATTGGTTTTTGTTTACTTCCTTTACTTAGTTTAAGACCATATGGTCTTATATAAATGTGTACTAGTCTTCTCTCTCTCTCTCTCTCTCTCTCTCTCTCTCTCTCTCTCTCTCTCTCTCTTTATATATATATATATATATATATATATATATATATGGAGACAATTAAAAATAAATACACATAGAGAGAGACAGACAGACAGACATACGGGCAGATAGATAGATATGTAGACAGACAGACAGACAGACAGACAGATAGACAGATAGATAGATAGATAGCTTGGCAGTTATGCACTTAAAAAGGTAAAGTTCAGTTTGTTATTCGAACTAGACGCGCCGAATCTGGAAAGACGAATATAAACAGCGTGTTGGTTGTTTGTTATTACTAGACGTATTAGTAGGGTGTTGGTATGTGTTGCCGCACTCTGCCTTTATTGCTTGTACACATGTATAAGAAGGGTCCGCTGACACGAGGGCCATGAAACGAAGGTCATTGTCCACGCCGCTTAGTCCCACAACTTAGCCACTTATACAAATTGCTTCCTGGGGAGATGAGGAAAATTCAAAGGGAAGATTTGTCTCTGAACAACGTACACCGGTAGCAAAGCATGAGTCGGTACGGAACTTGCCAGACGGTGATGCAATTTGCACCAACATGCCAAACAAGGGTCCGATACATTTAAATAAGTGATTGTGCCCATATGGAAGCTAGGAGAAGTGCTTAGGCTGGCATATGTAGGTCTACTTGTTCGTTACATGGCCATGCCGAAGACCTATGATAATCCAGTTGGGGAGTTCTATTGACCTGTTGAAATGGAGACGTGCGGTAGTTTTATTTATCGTATGACATTTGTCTGCATAAGGAACATCAAACTTTCAATATGCAAGTGGCAGTATCCACTTATGAACCATTCTTGAGGGTGGCAATGGATCTAGTAGGTACAATAAACACCCAGCCCTAATCTAATTAAACGCTAAAACATTTTAAATAGATTTTTAAAACAAATAAACAGCACACCACAAAAACTATGGGAAGCATTATACATATTTCGTTCTGATTCGGAATGAGAAACAGACAAGACATATAGACAAACAACTGGTTAAGAAATTAGAAACACCTAGGAACTTCAGAAACATTAAAGATTTATTATACAAATATAGGGACCGAAAGAATGCAAGACATATGACTGGGTTAGTAAAGATGTTACCAAATTAATTAACAACAAAGTAGAAGCATAATTTAGTACAGTCAATTGGGACAGAGTATGGAGGCACTGGTAAAATGTAATATCACCCAATGTACAAAGTATGATATTCAAGTACCTCCACATCGCCTGGCTAACAGACGAAGTGCAAATAAGACGGTACATGATAAGGGCCCAAATTAGCTGCCCTCCATGTAAAAATCCCTCTTTCACAAAGTAATACAAATTGACACAATGTGACAAAACAAAAGAAGTGAGACTAACATTAATGATTGAACTGTTTAAGGTCGACAAGTATAACAGACAACATATTCTCTTCTGAGACTGAAATTTTAACAGAACCTTAAATAGACAAAAAAGTACCACATTACCAAGAACAATGATAACATGTTGACAAATAATTACGATTAAGAAATAGGGAAAAACTTATATATTCGTTCAAACCTAAATTTAACTTTGTTTTGAAAACTATTTTAATTTTAATAAACAAAACTATGAATTACAATTAACACAATTATGACCACTCAAATCGTACAAACAACAAAACGTTTTGAGAAATATAGAATAGGAACCTTAATGGGGAAAGTTCTCTATTAGGACGTCATAGGTCTATATATCACAGGGCGATACGTGGATTGGACAGGCCTGTGGAAGAATTTGAGGGAGAAAATAAAAACATTAGGGTATATAAATACTTAGAATAGGCTAATTGAATATCTTTGGATCCCCAATTCTTACTCTGTACAGTTCCCTTAATGGACAGAGAACCCAATTGTGTGGGTAAAATAAACAATTTTAGACAATTTATAATCTTAAATAAATAACTAATTCGAGACGACACAATTCCGAGCCGGGTGAAGTACATACAAATAAAAAATGTACGGAGCCCGACTCGAATACAGTCGGTTTCAACGAGTTTAACTAAAAAAAGCTAATGAACGATATAGGAAAAAATATATAACTCAAAAATGCACCGGACTTTGCACGAAATTCAAAATTCCAACTAAAAATAAACGTATGTAATATCTAAAATTATGAAATGATGTGATGACCCGTTTAGAGTTCAATGTCACAGAATAGAACAAACACATAAATATATCACCAGCACAAATAGCAAACACAGAATACAGGAAACCTCTAGCCAACGTCAATCAATAACGATTAAAAATGTGACTCCGAAAGAGGGTAAATAAACCCACCTCGGAAAACCTTCCTATAGATACAATAGGGAAATATTAATTGTAATTTCAAAAGACTTGTATATAGCCTATGGAACAAATTTAATTGAAATGAAAAGTTAAATGAAAAAGATAAAATAATACCCATAACTACATAACAGGGAGTATACACACATACATATAAACTGTTTTACATATGTTTAGGAATGGATGGGGGCATCCGTATGTTCCACCACCCCCACCACCCCAAAACAGAGAATGGTCATCGTTATATATTGCTCATAGTTGGTTAAACTATCCGATAACCGAATGAATTTGCTTCAAAAGATGTTGACTTAGTTACGGAGGCTGATACCTTGGAAAGAGTTTGGTCAAGCGTTAGTGATCATCGAAAGCATTAACTGACTAGGGAATGTATCTGATGCGCCAGGTGCTGGATTAAGTAAATGGATTAATACCAGGTGGTGGAAAAAGTAAATGAATTACTGCCAGGTGGTGGATGAAGTAAATTGATTACTGTCAAGTGGTAGATGAAGTAAATGGATTACTGTCAGGTGGTGGATGAAGTAAATGAATTTCTGCTAGGTGGTGGATGCAGTAATGGATTACTACCATGCGGTGGATGAAGTAATGGATTACTGCCATGAGGTGGATAAAGTAAATGGATTACTGTCAGGTGGTGGATGAAGTAAATGGATTACTGCCAGGGGGTGGATGACGTAAATTGATTACTGCCAGGTGGTAGATGAAGTAAATGGATTATTGTGAGGCGGTGGTTGAAGAAATGGATTACTGCCAGCTGGTGCATGAAGTAAATGGATTACTGCCAGGTGGTGGATGAAGTAAATGGATTTCTGCCAGGTGGTAGATAAAGCAAATGGATTACTGTCAGGTGGTGGATGAAGTAAATGAATTACTGCCAGGTGGTGGATGAAGTACATGGATTACTGGCATGTGGTGGATGAAGTAAATAAATTACTGACAGGTGGTGGATGAAGTAAATGGATTAATACCAGGTGGTAGATGAAGCAAATGGATTACTGCCAGGTGGTGGATGAAGTAAATGGATTACTGTCAGAAGGTGGAAATAGTAAATGGATTACTGTCAGGTGGTGGATGTAGTAAATGAATTTCTGCCAGGTTGTTGGATGAAGTAAATGGATTTCTGCCAGGTGGTAGATGAAGCAAATGGATTACTGTCAGGTGATGGATGAAGTAAATGAATTACTGCCAGGTGGTGGATGAAGTACATGGATTACTGGCATGTGGTGGATGAAGTAAATAAATTACTGCCAGGTGGTGGATGAAGTAAATGGATTAATACCAGGTGGTAGATGAAGCAAATGGATTACTGCCAGGTGGTGGATGGAGTAAATGGATTACTGTCAGAAGGTGGAAAAAAAAAATGATTATTGTCAGGTGGTGGATGAAGTTAATGGATTACTGCCAGGTGGTGGATGAAGTAATGGATTACTTCCATGAGGTGGATAAAGTAAATGGATTACTGCCAGGTGGTGGATGAAGTATATTGATTACTGCCAGGTGGTAGATGAAGGAAATGGATTACTTTCAGGTGGTGGATGAAGTAAATGAATTACTGCCAGGTGGTGGATAAAGTAATGGATTACTGGCATGTGGTGGATGAAGTATATGGAAACCTGGCAGGTGGTGGATATCTACATAAGGATGTTGATTAGACATTACTCTGAGATTACTTAAGTGTCTTGAGTGAAAAGCGTGGCCAAACTGATTTGAAAGATTTAATTTTGAGCCTATCGGACAAAAAGCACATGTAATTAAACCCATATCCACTATCGCACACATCAACACCTTACGAGCATCCAACCACGCTACTCGGGCATTTCAACACTTCAGGGTTACATTTAATTTAGATTTTCACTAAATTTTATTAAGATGTTTAATTATTAGAACCTGTGCCTGTAATTTTAAGAGTATTCAAGATTTAATTCGCAATGCCGTAAGTTTTGTTTTAATGTTTCACTTTGTTGTCAAAGAAATACATATTTGTTGATTTATAACAAAGCTTGCTTCTTCTCACTCTTTTCTATCATTTATTTTAATACCATAGAGTATAATTATTTGATACAAAATGGGATAGATAAGCTTAGTTCGTATTGTCACAAAAGACTTCTAATTTAAAATATCAATTGTTTGGAAAATGGAACAATGATTCCGTTTACAATTTGCCTAATAAGTAGACAATAACTGTTTACCTGTGGTAAGCGACAGCTCCCACAATTGAATTTTACTGCACGCCGAATTAACCCTTTGCTAACTCTAGGGCGACTTGGTTGATTACATGTACACATTTCATTCTTTTCCAAAATATATGAAACTAGTCTTGCAACTCTAGGGTGACTTGGTTGATTTCATGTACACATTTCAGTCTTTTCCAATATATATCAAGCTAGTCTTGTAACTCTAGGGCGACTTGGTTGATTACATGTACACATTGCAGTCTTTTCCAATATATATCAAGCTAGTGTTGCTCTTTATATTAATGCAAATGGTGTTGACATTATTTATGCAAGTACTAAACTTGGTAATGTTCGATACATTTCGAGATGATTACGTTAAAATTCACTGAGCAACCGTCTCCAATGCCATTCGCGATGCTGAACTGACTAGATTATAACGGTATTTCCATGTTATCCTGTTTCCGTATTCCGAGTTATTGTTTTTTGCTTTATATGCTGTATTCCTTTTAAATTGCTCTTTTTCATCGGACTGAATTTTGTTTGTTAACTATTGGTATGTATGTATGTATGTGTGTGCGTGCGTGCGTGTATTTCATTATTTTATCTAATTAATGTTCATAGATGAGTGAAATAAAACTATCAGTTGCAATTATTGTTATTTTCATCTTTTTCACATATATAGTCATTTAGTCAACCTTGAATCAGGATTACCTATTGAGTTTCTTTTGCTCACTCTGAGCAATGAAGCTACCCTGATTGCTGTTCATGCTGGGTTGTTCTATTACAAGACAAGTGGTAAGTAACTTTCTGATTGGTTAGTTTCCTACTTGTCTGTATAAACAGCATAACATGGGCAGCATATTAGTGGTGGTCAATCCATTGGAGTCTATGAAGGATGCTGGTCATGGGATTGAAATAAGTCCCTGCTGATTCTTTTGGTTTCAGGAAAATGTGACGACCTTTGTCCTTTTTGATAAGGTAAATAGATTTTTAATATGGTCAATGTAACATTTTATTTTATATGTACTCTGCTTTTTTCTCTGAAATGTATATTGCATTTTAGTACCTTTGCTAGGTTATCAACCTGCAAAGTCTTTACTCAGCCTATCATTCTGTCCATACGCTTGTCTGTCTGTTTGTTTTCTGCTTTTCCCCAGAACACTGATTGTTGTGCTTAGATATGCCACGGCTGGGGTTCAAACCCAAGTCAGTCTGCATCCAGTGCGGATGATCTAACCACTAGTCCACCAGAGCAATCAGGTGAGGTTTGTGGATTAAATATTTATTGCTTTTTGTGATTGATGGGTGTATTTTGTTTTTGTTTGATTTTTGTTGTTGTTATTGTTTCTTAAATTCAAAAATCAGAATATGTGATTCAAAAGAATATATGCTTGTTATTTATGTGTTTTATATATGTGCGTAACATGACTTTGTGTTTGATTGATAGTTTTTGTTTGATTGATAGATTTTGTTTTGATTGATAGTTTTTTGTATTTGTTTGATAATCTTTTTCAAGACTATGGACATGTTCAACCCATTTACAACTTAGTGAGAACTATGGTCGCAGTGAAAGGTAAAACTTGTCCGGGAGTCAAGATAAACGTCACGTATGAAGGAAGACAGTTGCAACTGTGTTTCTGACAGGAAAACGACACCATACATTATTCAAATATGAAACTTTGTCGGGTCGCATACAAACAGTAATTCTAGATTAACTTACTATTTAATGACAAGTTTAATTTAGGATTATCATACAAAGATACATATGTTAAAAATAATACCAACATTTTGGCTACAAGTCTATAGCTATTACTTACCAACTGAATATGAAGTTGATGTGCTGAAAATAAGACACTTGTAATGCTCTCATATAACAGACTGGTATAGTTTACAAATAGTTAATATAGGACCACTCAATCATGTTAATGAATCAAAAACGTTCGGGGACCATTCAAACAGGGTAGTAGTATACTGTACTCCGTTTGGCAGACTGGTCTAAATCGCTCGCCTTTACAGATACACAACTAATCTGTCCGATTCGGTTCGAGCCTCAGCTTGACAAACGTGTGTAAGCAAGAAAGCTTGCCAGTAGCTTATCAGCGGTCTGTGGTTCTTCCCGAGTATTCCTCTGCCAAATATTCCTGACGCCATGCATAGCCTAAATCATGTGCTGAAAATGTTATTTAGCCCACTCCCAGCGAACAAACAATAAACAGTAGGGTAGTGGGACGATGAGGTGTCTATTGGAATTTTATGTTACACAATCTCAAATTATCCCGGATGTCTACGAGAATTTAACATTAGGTCGACATTTTGAAATGTATTGGAAAATATTTATATAGTAAGCATTGATCTTATTGTTTTCACTTGAGTTAAGTACTGTTAAAAATGTGGTAACGTAGAATTTTTGGTATGTCTGCCTCTAATTGAAATAAATAATACTTCGTGCATTTATCATATCCGACGAGTCTGTCTGGTTAAAAATTTAACATTATAGCATGTTTAGATCTATTTTGGTGGCAAATTTCATATGCTGGAATTTGCCTACTTTCCTCCTGCTTCCTTTGTGGTACTGTATGTAATCGGATGAATATGTACTGAATGCTTTCACTAAACAATTGTTCCGCATGTTACAGACTGTAAGTGCACAAAATTTGTGTGTGTGCCAACTTTAACTCATTACTGCCAGTCTGTTTTGTTATCGTTTTGTTTTAATAGTGACATGCAAAAATACTCAGACACAACCAAAACTAAATGCTCAAAATGTGTTGACGACAGATACATTCTTTTCAGAGATGGGATGGAGAAATTACATGAGCTTAATATTAATGCAACCATATAAATGTCGAGAAAATCATGTGCCATAACTACTAGCTTATAAACCGACACAAATTGCAAGCAACAAATATCCTGAGAATAGGAGAATGCGGACCAGAGTTTATATTGTTTGATATACTGGTTAATCTGTACAAACTACATATACCGTGATTTTAAAGCATATTATGTTACGGTAGATCTGCATCTGGACATTCTGCAGTTAGGCTCCACTTATAAGTGATTATAGACGGTATTTCCTTTTCTTTGTGGTTTCAAAACAAGTGTTGGTCACAGCTAGATGTACCAGTGTGTGTGTGTGTGTGTGTGTGTGTGTGTGTGTGTGTGTGTGTGTGTGAATTTAATTTTTAGCGTTGCTTTAACAGCTTTTCAGTCATATCACTGCGATGTTAGCAGTGTGGCACATTAAAGAGGCAGACATGTGGCCTGATGTCCCACCCTGTCACGTTAGCTTAACACCAGACATGTGGCCTGATGTCCCACCCTGTCAAGTTAGCTTAACACCAGACATGTGGCCTGATGTCCCACTATGTCACGTTAGTTTAACACCAGACATGTGGCCTGATGTCCCACCCTGTCACGTTAGCTTAACACCAGACATGTGGCCTGATGTCCCACTATGTTACGTTAGTTTGATACCAGACATGTGGCCTGACCTGATGTCACACCATGTCACGTGAGCTTGATACCAGACATGTGGCCTGATGTTCCACCCTGTCACGTTAGCTTGACACCAGACATGTGGCCTGATGTTCCACCCAGTCACGTTAGCTTGACACCATATATGTGGCCTGATATCCCACCTTGTCACGTTAGCTTGATACCAGACATGTGGTCTGATTTCCCACCCTGTCACGTAGCTTGACACCATGCCGACCAGTCATAACACTGACATCTTAACGCTGATCGCTTAACGATGCAGCTGTTAGAACCGGATTTTTTTGTATATAAAATACTATCTTTAGTAGGACCCGGCCGAGATTCGAACCCGGGAACTCCCTCGTCCGAGGAGGACATTCTTACAACTAGACCACTAGAGCGGTCCAATTAAATGAAGTACATTGGGATAACATTGTTGGTCTTTCTATTTCAAAACTCATCATATATATATATATATATATATATATATATATATATATATATATATATATATATATATATATATATATATATATATACTTGGATGGTTTAGAAGTTTCGCTCATTGACATATTACTTACGTTGATGATGATATACTCGAGAGCTGCTTAACTAAACGGCAGCAAGATATTTAAAACAGCATCGTATGAAGGAGAATTGAATTACATAAATGACGTGGATAAACAGACCAGTTTTGATTCTGCCAAATAGACAGAACAGTTTGAAGATCTGGCCGACCTCCATCTTTTCAGTGGAAACAGGTAGAGAATGTCAACCTCAATCGATTCAGTAGAAACTGACATAATATTTGAACCTCCACCAATTCAGTAGAAATATATGAAGAATTTAAACCTCCAACAGTTCAGTAGAAATATATGCATAATTTAAACTTCCAACAGTTCAGTAGAAATATGTGTATAATTCTAACCTCCAATCATTCAGTAGAAATATGTGTATACTTTCAACCTCCAACAATGCAGTAAAATTATTTTTAAGATTTCAACCTCGAACAATTCATTAGAAGCAGACAGATAATTTGTTGACATTTTTTTAAAAGAAAAGAGAAATTTGCTTGTGACGTAACTGTGTTTGTATCAACCATAGCAATGGCAAATTAGTCTTTGAAGTTGTCGTATTAGAAGCATCCATAGGAATGGTCGACCTGTCTATGAAGCAATTGTTTTAAAATTAACCAAAGGAATGGCAAAATTCCGATGAATTCTAAAATCATTCATGCTTTTCAAATGATTTTAAAAAACTATGCAAATTGTTGAAACGAAAGTAAATGATGTTGATGGTTCGCCTTTAGGCATGAAAATAATATGATTTACGGCAATGTATCATGCGTACAGCATTCACCTTGTACTTTTATTTAAAAAAAATAATGGTGTGCTTTTAATTTATAAAGAAAAGAGAAGCTTATGAGCTGAATATTCTGAAAATATTATTATTCAGACAAAATAAAGCATTGTATATGACAGAGGACAACATGGTATATGATATAAATAACATACAACCAACACAAAGTAAACAATTGAAAGATATAAAATGCATCCAAAGGAAAAAAACAACGATTGGAAGAAATAATATACAACCAACACAAAAAATTGGAAGAAATGACATACAATAAAAATAAAAATTGAAGAAATAACATCCTAAAAAGCAATTGAAAGAAATAGCATACAACAAAATGGAAGACATAGCATACAACTGAAACAAAAATGGAAGAAATAAGATAACCCAAAAAAAAATTAGCAGCAGACAGTGTGAACAGGCATTTTGCGTGAACCTCTTTTCTAGAATAATGAATCTTCCTACGAAAATGAAACATATAAGCACAATAACAACAAACTGAAGCCTGTAACTGATATTCTCTAATTGGGTTAGTTTATTTGTTACTTTATCAGTCGTTGGTGTTTTTAAAATTTTTTATGTTCGTTTACCCACTTGACGTTACATTGAAGTTGCATCCTCCCTGCTTCTGTAATTATCCAAAAACCATTATCAAGACCTATATGATATCCCGATCGAGGTTCTTGTAAATGTATCGTTATAAATTCGTGTGGGGTAGCTTGCGTACGTGAAAAGAAGTTTTTTAAAACTTAATTATATCCATGACACGTGACACTAGAACAGGTTTGATTATTATTTAGCAGAAGATGTGTATCGACTCCATTACATACAGCTAGAATAGTAAAGTTATCTTTGATCACTTTTGGAATTTGTGTATATCGCTGAGTAATGTAAATCATATTTTTATTTGTATGCCTACCTCGAGAAAATAGTCTTGCTTTATTTGATTTTTGTCCAGCATCACATCATCATAAACAATTAAATTATTAATAAATCCATCAATTAACAAAATCGTCACGTTCATCAACACTTGGTGCATCATCAATATCAGTCATGCAATTAAAAGATCATCACTGTCTTCATTCAATTATTTTGCTTTTTTATTAAAATCATTAAGCTTATTGTATCAACGTCGATCATCTACGGATGACCATTTGAGACATCTCAATATTAAATTAAGTAATAATTGAATCTTACCACTTCCAGATCGACCAATTATGGATGGTGTTTGAATGGTTCTTGCCTTCGTGTCGCTGAAAATTCAATGACATCCATGTTAAATAAATCTAATAAATATTATGGATGAATATTGTGTTCGATGTAAATAGTCTTATGAGTATGCTAGCAACAATAGTAACACAAAAATTAAAAGCTTTCACTTACAGGTAAATGTATGCGATGTGGTACAAAAAATACACATTTATTTAGTTTGACAAGGCAATGCTTATTGGTGGTGATATTGCTACTTAATTATGACAATTACCGGGAACTCCGAGGGCTAAAACATTTTCCTGGATGTAATTAATGTTGTCCTGGTACCCGACATGATATCCGACTTGATAACCAAGATCAACCAACCCTGGTGAATATCTTATAAATGATATTGATAAAGCAGGACATCCTCATTGTGAAGTGCCCAATTTTCGGTCGATGTATTAATAAGCCATTAGTTGTGGCCAGATAGCCATTAGTTAGATTTAGTAGACACATCGTGCAAGAAGGGTGCTTGTAAATGTCAGCCGATAGCTGTATTAATTGAAACGTTGTTTATAGAGGAGCCAGTACTGACCGACGGAGACCTTGTAAAGTTTCACTTCATCACGAAAATGTCAGAATTGAGAGAAAACAGAGATACTGTTACGTAAAACCAAAGCATACAATATTGACCATGACGTAAGCGACCTTTAGAGGAAAGCGGGGAAAATACATTTGTTTCTGATTGGTCACGGTTAAATAAGGGGTGTGTTTTACACGAGAAATCTATAGAACATAATATCTTACTAGCTAAATTAGAATTTAGTCTGATTTGTTCCTGTGAGAGGAAAACAGTGTCGAATTATTTTAATAAGACTCCGGATGGGATATGAGTGAAATCCATTCGTCAAGAAGCGTGGTCGAAAATCCGCCAAAAAATCATCGGTTGAGTGACACGCCAATACACAAGGTATTGTCTCAGTTCCACGTTTATTGTGATGTAATTGATGAAATGTTTGCTTCGTTCATCGGTCTGCATGATTTCGTTTGATACATTTGTATAATTTGTTACGTGCTTAGGCTCGAATAAACAGTAACATAGAAAGAGTGAAAATAACAAGTTTGTAAAAACTTAATAAACAATTTATTGAGTACAAATATTGTCCAGAAAAGAAAAAAAAAACTTACGGTTTTAAGAATCAATTCCAAAATTAATCCAGAAATAATTCAAAATATAATCCACTAGTGAAATTGCAAAACTCCTGGTAATAAAATGTCATAAATATTCCCAGTTCGAATCTTAGTGAAGCATCCAAGATGGAACACGATGTCACGTGACGAAGTCAGTTCTGGTCTTATGAAATTCAATGAGCACAAATGTTTTCCAGAAAAATAATAAAATAAATCCTCTTGATCCAAAGGAATTGAAATAGTTTTTCAGTACAAGGTAATTTAAAATAACCCAAAATAACACAACTTAATATTCAAACAGCCCAACTTCTACCAAATAGTTCGCTCGAAAACATAATTTATATACCTGATTTTACGTAAACAAGAAAGGGGTCATATGATCTTCTATAAGCTTTAGAAAAAATTTACGTTCAAAAATCTCGTGCACACCATATGACCCAGATCAGAATCAGTTATTTTTTATGCTCAAGAACTAAAAATAGAAAGATATTTATAACAAAGCTCCATATTGTCCTTAGAATCAACCAATCATTTTGAAAGCTTGTTTACAACTCCGAAGGCAGGTCAGAAATGAGGTCAACATAAGGTGTTTATTCGTAAAGTACTTATAAAGTACAGGTCATCCCACTTTTAAAAAAATATATCCCAATGAATGAATCTTAAACTTAAAATGTCAAATTTGAATCTGACAAAAAAACAATTTAAATAAAAATAAATGACTTAAATCAAATATACGTAACAAATTGATTTAATTGGATACACTTGTGTAATAATGTGCTTAGAATTATGAACTGGAATTCTTACCTTAATTCTTTGTAAGACGTTAATGTATTTGGTCAAGGCAAAACGAATGAACAAATTGTTAAACTACATTTATTTGAGGACATGTGTAGCTAACTACGAGCCGTAAAATTGTTATGACTGATAGAAATATCTGCTTGTTCGAACCAGGAATAACGGACATTCTCAACTATTACCATTGTAATGAGAGACTTAGGTTGTTTCAATTTTCTTTTGGAAGGAAGGAAATAGCTTTTGGGAAGGCGTGAAGTACAGAAATAAAGACATACAAGTTGGAAAAAAGAATTGAGAGGTGTATACATGACAGTGGACAAGTCTGAGTTATAAGCGGGACATCCACGAGGACAGATTATCTCGAGAGGAACGGACTTCTAGAACAACATTGGATTCAGCAGTGAACGTGGTTCGAGGATAATAGGTTATTAAAATCGAACAAGGCAGTGACGTCGATTGTACCACTCGATCCCGGGATGATTTTTAAATATCAGTAAAAGAACGGCTAATTTCTTTAATTATATTTCAAATCAATTTGTAATTCGGTGAAAGTTTATTTCTAAACCGCGTGTATTCCTAATGAAAGGAAGTTTCATAATTGCGTATGTATTTGATTAAATTGTTTATTTATCTTTACGGGGGCTCGGAGTTGTTTTGATTACCAAGGGTGATAGCTGCACTAAAAAATGAAATTACTCTAAGAACCAACATGAAACCAATTAATGCAATACATAAAAACAAATACCAATACAAAGACATGAATTTTCAAAGCAACCAGTATTAGGCAATGCCACAGTAAGATATTTATATGAACCTGGTGAACTTGAAGGTGGTGAAAAAAAAGCGACTGATCCTATTTGGAGTATTACGGCACATAACATTTCTAACGTGGTAAGATCTACGGGTAGACCAGCAATGTTCAGATTAGATTCAACTGCTCCTGAGCGAGGTTGTATAAGTGAACAATTACAAGTTATTCCTGAAGATACACAATTATCACGGCGATTACTTAACTACAACCTCTACGTCGACTACTTTCAAGAAAGGTCAGCATCACATTTTCGCGTGTATTACTAAGACGACTATTTATTCCATCCACGGTAAATTGCCTTGGATTATTATTCGAATTCTGCCACAACATTATACAATTACAACTCGAACTCATTATTATGTTCATGTTTCAGCGCTATGATAAATTCAACATCTAGATTAATGTGTCGTGTGTTGTCAGTTTGTTTATAACCGGCTAATTTCTCTCCTACTATATCACTATCGACTCGACCTTTATCGAGGACTAGCTTGACGGTTTATGTAGCGTCTATTACAATTTTTCGAGATATTCTTCTTACTCGAGACACGAACTAAGTTTGACCACTCGACACGATCATCGACAATCCAAACTTGAGTATCAGGGATGGTTAACATTTGTGATGAATGAATTGTCATTGCATATATTAACGTCCACGGGAGTTTATCAGCGTGTAGCGCATACATAACAACACTAAAATCAACTGCGATAAAATAATTTAATACGATATTTTGTTTCTCAGTTTGTCTTGGTATATCAGAGTCTATATTCGGGCGTCTTGTATTAGCGGGTCTATAACACAATGGTACAGGTAGATCTGAAAAATTTTCTTTAAACTTTTCAAATAACCGGTGTTGAAGTGTATCCCGAACTATCGTTCAACTTGTCACGAAAACTTGTTTATTACTCCACGTTTGCAGAAAGTCGTTCATAGAAGTTTCTGAAATTACGCATTATTTCACATTGATTTTTATTTCGTTGTAGTCTGATTAATTTCATAAAAGCCCTTATTTCTACAGCAAGAGATTTATGATCATCAGTTATCTGCTCGTAATAATCCACAATATTATTTAGTCACCAGTGTGAAGATAACCCAATAAGCGGTGGTGGTTTACCATGATCCCTGCACATGACCACAGCTGCATTTGTCAATAGCAGCCAATGACGAAACATGTTTAATGTATCTAGCGACACTGTACATATCTCATCCTATAATGTTTGGAATATATTTCACTCCAATTCAATCATGAGTCCATGCAACACCCTTGTATCGAAAAAGGCTGTCATAATTACATAATTTCACTCCATGTTTTTTCATTTCTCATGCGAGTCTGTGTGTAGGTGTTAAAACAACCATATCCTCCTATGTCGAAATAATTTGATCGCTCGAGTCGTCTTACCAGAACCTACCGGTACGTTTAGATAAACAGTCTTTTGTCTGGATACTGGATCATAATTATATGCCAAAGACGATAATTGTAATATCTGATTCTTTTTGTAACAAATTTCTTTAATCGCAACATCTACGAATTCGGAATTATTATATAATAATTCCTGTTTTATTCTCCATTCACGCCATGATGCGTCAGTACTTGTAAAACAAGTCAATGATTCGGAATACTTTTACGATATAAAATGAATCTGTAGCACTCTGGCCAAGGTAATATATGTATCATAGATAATAAATGTAGAGAAATATAAGCGAAAATTGAGGATCTTACATTAGTAAACTGGGATGACTCAACATCAATTTAACAAACAATTGTACCTAACCGTGTTCCGTCAGATAAAAAAGCGTTTAACAGACTTACAAATATATCTCTCTTTTGTTGCATCAGCAATTATAAAATCATATTCAGAATAATCTAGAATTAGTCGTGCCTAATGTCGTTTGTGATCATATACCCCAACTTGAGTAAATTTACTGATCATTCTTCTACCGAGATCTTTTGCGGTTTTATCATAATCAGGTGGTGGTAACCAAACTTCGGTTTGCTTCCTATATGATATAATTGCCTCAGTTATAATTAGCGGTATCAGTATTTTATAATCAATCATATATCATAATAAAACTATTATAATCAATCATATATCATAATAAAACTATTATAATCAATCATATATCATAATAAAACTATTATAATCAATCATATATCATAATAAAACTATTATAATCAATCATATATCATAATAAAACTATTATAATCAATCATATATCATAATAAAACTATTATAATCAATCATATATCATAATAAAACTATTATAATCAATCATATATCATAATAAAACTATTATAATCAATCATATATCATAATAAAACTATTATAATCAATCATATATCATAATAAAACTATTAGTGCCCAACGTTTTTTTTGTATGAAAAGTGCCTATCAAACCAAACATAACAGATCAGAAAAAGACCCTTAGCGAACTCGAATGATAAAATACGAGCGATTCCGGTTAGATCAAGTAGTGGTTGATTTATCAATATTCTAATCATTTCTGGGGTTCCGAATCTTTTAAAATATCCAGAACATTCTCCGTGACCCAGAAAACTCCCCCAATAACACGTGACCATATTCACGGAAATAAGGTCGTTGTAGCCATATTTGGTATTCCACAATCCACCATTCAAATCATGTTGGCATCCATGAAATTGTATGTCTTGCAAAGTTAGCTGCAACTGACGGAAGTGTACAAAATATTTTAGCAATTGTTCAACGATCTCAATATTCTACGCAATAATTTTCATTTCTTCATGAAGAGATTCTTTATGATATATTTCACCGTTAGGTCGTACAAATTGATCATATTTTGCATCACTTTAAAATATGCATACTGATACTGGATCCGTTTTACTAATTTCGTAAATAAAATCAAATATGTTTGTAAAATGTTCGATTACTCGTTTGGCTACACAATTCAGCCTTGACAGTTTAATTGGTGCAAGATCATTAATTTTGGAATTATCATTTAGCTGATATATTCCATAAACAACCGCGGTCATAGGATACGCTTTAGCGTAATATGGTATGTCAATTCCAGCAAGCATTCCAGGGTTCGATTTTAGATCTTTAAATTTTCCATATCATATTTCAGATAAGTATTCAAAAATAAACAATATAATATATCTTATGACTCAAATATTAAATCAGTGCAAATGGTTGATGGTAGGGTCTTCAACCCCTTGTAACAAATTGTGCTGATATGAATTCTGCGGACAACATTCACAATTTTTTTACGAAGACGAAGTCTTGTCTAAAGCCGTGTTTACGGTGTGGTGATAGAGTTAGACGGAAAACACAGCTGTGTGTGCAATGTGGTGATGAAACATATATAGAACTAAAGCGATATTATGATTTTGAAAATAACAACCCTGTCCTTGATAAGGTTATAAGAACCCCTAAAGATGACATAGCTAGACTTGAAGACAATTTAAACAGATAATATTATATATAAATGGAGCAAAAAAGAATTTGTTAGACATCCTATCATCAATAATTTTGAAGCATCTCGTAATGGTGTAAGCAGACACTGTTAGCGGAAACAAATGTCGGTGTTGTCGATAATGCTGTTGGGAAGAAACATTATTGCAATAATAGGCACATATTTGAAACGTTTTTCAAGGAGTGATCAGAGATGGTCTAGTGACATTGATGAACAAAAACTTTAAAATTCTTCACAGTACCTTCAAGCTGTCACACACAGAGTGTGAATTCTGCTGGGGGGATGATAAGCATAAAGATATTGCGATCCAACAATCGTAACATTATAATAAATTCTAAAACATATAATTGTCACATGTCTTCATAGCTCATTACTAAAGTACACAACTCTGATACTCGATGTCTTGCGAAAGAGTCGCATGAAGGACAAGTGTCGATGGTTGCGCATATTTCTTTGATATATATAATCATTTGGGGTCCAGCCTCCGCCTATGCCTCGAAAATTAACAGAAAAAAACACCCTCCCACCATGTCACTATTTGCTGGGGGGTTCTTCTGCACTCCCCAGGGTTGATAATGGGGAGAGTGAGCAACAATCTGCTGAGCGTAGAAAATGGCTCTAGTCGTTCTATCATTAATTAAAATTGTATCTACTACATGCACTGTGCCGGCCTTATCATTAAAATGTATGTACTATGCATTCCTTAATTAAGGTTTCTGTATCTTTATGGACGTTCTGGGATGTCATAAGGCACTCGAGAAGTTCACATAACAATTAGTGCCGTCCTTTGAATTAAGATGTATGTACTGTGCCGTCCTTACTGGAAACACGACCACTTGAGCCTGCTAGACAGTTGTTTGACTGGTTAGGGGTTCACATAAGGGGTTATTTTCGTGTTTTCTGAGCCAGTCAGGATGACACACAAGAGGTTCATATGGGAATGTTTCGTGCTCGGTGTACAACATTTTTATAAATATTTTAAATACATATTGAGTATATAATTAAATACGAAACAATTCAATATAATTTCTGCTGTTAAAAATTAGAAAAAGACTGCATACATGTATCTGATAAACTATATCATTAAAAAATACTAATTTTCAAACATTACAAGAATGTAAATATGAAGGTGGATACATCAGAATACAAGTTCGTATAACTAATTCAAACGGCGATGTTTCTACAGTAAAAGAAAATGGAACGAGGGATTTCGTTCCCCCGTCTCTCTCTCTCTCTCTCTCTCTCTCTCTCTCTCTCTCTCTCTCTCTCTCTCATAATAATCTCGTGAATATGACAGCCAACTAATACTCGTACTAAGAGAATTAAGAAAATTTATGTCAAATCGTGAAGCGATCCAAAGTAACTCTGTTACTGGTGAAAGTGAAAATATTGACAAACTTACTGAAAATGAAAGTTATGCTAACTAGGTTCCATGTCGTTGAACATGTGTTATATTTGTTTTAAATATATTTGATCTTAAAATATTTTTTCTGATTTAATTGTTTTCAGAATTGTTATAGTTCTCTTTATGATATTTGTTTGGTTAAGTTTCTCCGACAAATCGGTTAATTTTGTCAAATTTCACCGTTTTTTCCACTGATTTTAGTCTATTTGTCAAAATAAATCAATAAAATTACAGGTTTTCGTCGGGTATAACGTTGAGCAAATCTCTAGATGATTTATCGATTAATCGATAAATTCTTACACCGATTTTCAAGTAAAACATTGAGAATTTTATCGATTTTTCTATGAAGCATTTAAAGAATCGCTTCTTAAGTTTTCACCCTCAATAATTACAAAATCTAACATTTTCAAATCAGTGAAGAAACGATAAATTCTGACTAAAAATCTCGGATTTGTTATACAAACATAATAAAATTCAGAAATATCAATTAATGCAAAATTATTAAAAACTTCATTCTAATAAAAGTATCGTCCGTAGATTCTCCGAAGTAATGAATAAAATTCTTTCCATCATAATACCTAAGGAAAATGTTATATATGATACTAAAATACAATGAAAATCGTTAAAATTAAAAATCTATGATCTTAAGTACAGATTTATATGAAGAAATTCTCTGCGTAATTGTAAATTATTGTATTTTTGTCTGAAGTTTTAAAAAAAAACAATATTCCGAAATTTTTTCGTTTTTCATGAAAATTAGTCGAAACGCATCTTTCTTTTAAACCTAATTTAGCCGCTTTTCTTTACCCCAAAAAAATCGTCAAATTTCCAAATTCCTGAGGGCCAACCCACCTCCAAGAATTGATTTCGGGGTTTGTAATTTTTTGTCTTGATATTGTTGAAAAATCGCCAAAATTAATTATTTTGTTTTATATTTAAACCCAAAATCCTAAAATGAATTAGAAAAACGGGCGCTGAGAAAGAAATCGGACGTATTTTCTATGATAATTATGCACCATTTGTTGGGCCCTTAGAATAAAATAAACCTGATTTCACGCTGAGGTTGAAAATTGTAAACATCAAAGATCTACGATTATAAGTGCAGGTTTACATTAAGCATTTCTTCATGCTGGTCAAATAACATAGATCCAGAAGCTTTTGTTAGCAGACAACGCCGTGTTGTGGTGGATTTTGTGAATGTTGTAACACCGATCACTGACAACCTGTATAATCCAGTAACCTCAGCGCGGTATTTAATAAATGTTAGACGGTGAATATAATACTTGTCCAGACGCTACTGTGTTTACTATGCTGTCAGTGATCCTTTTTTATGCCTACAGGTTTAATATCAATGTCTTCCGAAAAAATCATGAATGGGTATATTTATGTCAGTGAGTTTAATATCATCCACTGTTGAATTTTCAAACAATTCATTAATGGCTCTATTTATGTTTCTATGAAAACCCCAAAATCATGTTTACATGATTATACAAGTCAGTCCTAAAGAAAGTCTTTCCATTATTGATTGTTGCTAACGAGTGCGTAGTTGTGAGGTATTTAGCATCAACATATCTTTAAGTTGCAGTGCCATCATTTGATTCTGGTGCTAAAGTACCAATAATTGTAATATTAGTTATATTGAGAGGACAAGTGACTATATCACGTAATTTTTATAAACGCGCGAGAATATTACCTAACATCATTGACATAAGAACACTGGGTTTATTTTTTTCGTAGTTATCAAACAAAGCTACACTGTTTTCGGTTACTCCATTAGTTCTGAACACTATATTCTGCAATGAAAGATTACTAGTTTTTAATTTTTCTTGCTTATCCTGAAAAACAATCACATTGTTTTGATCCACATTTGCAAGATTTAGTAATTCGGAATTTCATCGTTAAGGATTTTTTTTTTTACACTCTTGCGATATTCCGTCAGTTGTGTTTTTGCGAGTTAGATCTTCCGTAAATATATACCATTATACCATTGTACTATAAGATCTATTTAAAACGATAGTGGAAACGGTTTACGGTGGAAACGGTTTTTTGTTGTTTTACTCGTGTACAATTTTGCTGGTGGAGGTTTTGTCGAATTAACCGTGCTAATATATGATTGATTGCCAAAAACACTTTACCGGTAACATTACCAACTGCGTCACGGAATGTTTTCCACGAAAAAGTTCAATAGACTTCATTCCTAGTTGTTTTGCAATCGATGTCGCTTTTGGGCCACTCGTTTGAAGAAAAAAAAAACAGCGGTATTAACAACACCATCTCAGTAAATTGCTCTGTATATTGACAGTCGTGGATTTACTACCCTAACCATGATCGGTCCACATTGAGCGTTGTGAATCATCAGGTTTTTATATATCTAATAGTTAATTGTTTAGTCGCTGTTATAATCATTGGCAATTTCATCGATTAGAGAACGATACATCCTGCGATCCATGATGCCACCAGTAAATAATCTTCAATAAATATCAGATATCTTTAATATTTTCCGGAGAATTCTTTTCTTCTCTTTTTCCTTCAATCAATATTTCAAATCGTTCTACATCAGCAAAAGTGACAAGCAACAAAACAACATTCTCTTGGTATAGTCAGAAAACAAATCTCAATAGCGGGAAAAGAATTAAAAATATAAAATATTTCTTCAGAATCTTTCTTACTTAAGTTTTGTTGTCTCCCTTTTTCTTGTTCCATTTCTGCCAACACCACGTCCCTTTCTCTTTTAAACTCTTCCATTAACTCCTGCTTATAATGTTACCTTAACAAAGGTGTAGGAAATTGGCTACGGTGGAAACGGTTTTTGTTGTTTTTATTTATAACTGTGGCTGAGATGATCGTTGTTGTTTTACTTGTTTCAAAGTTTTACCTGTCCCAGTGCCTCTGTATCGAGTTTTTTTTGTACTTCTTAACAATAGACCCGTATTCTAAATCATCATATTTTTTCGCTTCCATACGATTGTATATTATATATTAATTATTGTTGTTTTCCTCGTAATATACCTGACCTAAATTTATAAAATACATACATCAACAGTCATAACTAGTTGTATCACTTTAGAACTATGGCAAGTTTTCAATGCCAAACACCTTAGGTTTTCAATTACAATTGGATTAACCAAAATATTATCTCTAGCTAGGTTGTTGACTATATTACAAAAAGGCCCTCAACGGGTAAAACAAACACTTGTCCGACTGTCACGGGTCTTGAGACTATCTTTGATGCCATATTTACATAATGGAGGGGAGTATTATTAGTGCCACACTCTACTACCTAATAAAGAACGCTCTGTTTAGAAAAAGACTTCTCAGAAAACAGGAGTTTACCTGATAATAAAATACTCAATGAAGCTCATGTGTACCTTACATAGGGCTGTGATTGGCTGCATCACACATAAGTGATATATAACCCTTTGACATGAATGGTTCATAATTCTCCATAATAAAAACTGATCTGGGTTTATTAGACCCAACAAATGTATTGCTTTCAATACATATCCGTGACATTCAACCCTTTCAAGAAGAGCATGTGTAAGGAGTCCGTCTTGATTCCGTTGCGTATTTGTCAATTTGTAGATATCAGAAATAACATGTACTCTTTTCTTACAATAAGTTACAGGTAGGAAAAGATAAATATATTCTGATCATTCTTATCAGAAACTTGATTTCTAAATGTTTAGTCATATTGTTATTTAGAAGGGCTTGTATTATGCTGAAATATTTATCTACCAGGATACTGCTGAGTGGAAGACATGCCTATGAAAGGAACTTTATGGATTTAGAAATATTCGTCATCAGCACGAGCAGCAATATCCAAGGGTTCGACCTTATGCACATCAAGATAAGTCTTAATGTCGTTATGGACACAGTTATTGAACTCTTCCAGTAATACGAGTTGTCTGTGACTTTCGTAATCTTTGATCAACTTTCTTGGCTAAGCACTACCTATCTCTTTTTCTCTTTCAAATTCGACATGAGTTTATCCAGCTTCTTTTTATTGTTTCTAAATTTGCGCCGATCAGCGTCAGTGACTAGCTCGCAAGCCTTTAAGATGCATTCCTTATCCAGATCTAAGTCAGTAAAGTGCATTCTGTAATAATATAGTTCAGTACTCCCTTGGCCACCGCAAATTTTCAGCAATTTTCTCAGAATGAACAAAATATGGATATACTTCTTATTCCCGAATAGTTGGTACCAAATTGATATTTCTTAAAACATCAAAACGTGGGACAGTGTTTTTCCAGTTTTAATTCTTTCAAAGAGTTTATTTTGAAAGTTGCATTTCATATGTTGAGTATTAAGATTTCATCTGTTGAATTACACAACGCTGGTAGAACAATATATATCCAATGTCGAGTTTTTTGATTGTATCTTCAGAACTACATGGCGGTTTGTGAAATTGTAATGTCATATGTCGATAGTTTCAATTAACATATATAATCACTTTGACTTTGCTGAATGTTCCGTTTCGTATGTTGAGTTTTTAGATGGTATCGGTTGAATTACACAGTGGTGATTGGACATTTATAGTGATTGTCAGAATTGTTAGTTTTAAATGTGTTGATGTTAAAATAATTAACGTCTCATAATGTCCTTAACAAGTCAAAATAATATCGAGTATTAAGATACAACATGAATGTATTCAATTATGAGGTGTCAATACATTTCATGCATTTACAGTCTGAAAGTTACTATTCAAAGGTCGATAATTACTATGAATTTATTCGCTAGACGTCGCTCTTATGAAAGGACCCCGTTATTTGTAAACAAGAAGGATGCTTCTTATTGCTATGAAAATTAACAGAAATTCTCACACTACATCACTGCAGACACTCCTTTACAATCAATGAATGGTTTTGTCCACGAGGCAGCATTTCCCTACTAGCATAGGAAATGTGTTACTTTGATCCCTTTACTCTTGTAGCTAAACCTAATCCCATCTCGGAAGCATCAATTCTTCGTACAAACACTTCATCTCATTCTGACAATTATCCCTTAATAACATTACAGGATCTATCATTACACGAACATTGGCTCTAAGAATATTCCCAGAGCCACCCCTTTTATCATCCACTCACTTTAAATACGTTCAAAATGAGAAGGGAAACAAATATATGTAAATAACTTTGCCAACCCAATCCCAGTACTGGTTGTATATCCCTTGATGATGCAAACCAGGTCATACGTGCTCTCAGGCAGGACATAATAATGCGGTGGATGCAAATGCCATTGTAGCTATGGGGTAAGCGTGACTAACAGAACGAGTGTGTATCTTACATTTATATGTTGTTGCAGATGATAAACCTGAGTGTGATCGCAGACGTAGTAGTCATGTACATGTTAGCAAATCAACCTCGATACAATCATTATTGACGAATTTTAATCTTTGCTTAACGCGGGAAACATCATTTTATATCAAAACAATCAATTCAGTCAGAAAACATATCCTTTGTGAAGTCCGCTAGCTTGCTATTTTAACAATTATATAATCTGAGCGATAGTGTTTGTATTTAACTCTACAATCTGCGTTGAACGGGGTGTCCTGGGAGGGATAGCACCTGTGTCTGGGGTAAAAAGACCTACGTCTTCGCGAATAACTCGCCCACCTTTGTTCCCCACCTGGCACTCAGCTCTCACCTGTGGCCCCAAGAAGCTGTGGTATGCACAGCGGCCACATCCCTGAAAACTGTCTTTACATGCCCACTAAACCAGGTTGATGGTAGCGGAGGTGTCTGTCTTAAACCCTCGGATTAGGTTTTGTCTACCTAGAATGTGAAGACTGGATTTAGCAGCCTGCGTGGATAAACCACCAGCTGGTCAAGAGGCATAAAGGAAATTTCCAAAAAAGTGGAGCGCTATGGGCTTGACGAGACACGTAGAACATTCTGATAATCTACTGCACTGAACGCCTTCTCCGGGCGTCTCGACGTTGTCATACTACTTAACTCAGATGGTTTTGGGCGAAAATGTAAGGTCGATGAACTGCGTAACTCTTCCGCACTTAAAACATTTTCAACGCGCAAATCATTCTTGTCATCCATTTATCCCTTTTCACCGATTAACGTACTGTGACGACAGGCAAGCGACGAAGCAGAAGGTGTGGGTACACAGGCAGCCGTAGCCACAAGCCTGCACACAGGCGGCTCAGGTCATTAGGTACTTTCGCCACTGACAGGGAGGAATGGACTAGAAAAGGAGCCCTAAACTACGTCTGCTCAAAATATTCCTCGCCAGCATAACACGGCTGGGAGAGAACCTATTAAAGCGGTCGAAAAATATAAAGATGAAAATGAGGAGTGTTCATCTCATACTTGGTGTATGTAATGCACGCGCTTTACTGGACATAGACGTGTACGCACCTTACTGGACAAAAGCGATGCGGAATTACCGCATGGGATAACCGCCCTAACAGGAAAGTAACTCGCCAGATAGAATGTGGACATTGATACCTTGAGCGAAACCCGGCTTGCACGAAACGACGAACTCTATGAAAAGGACTTCGTATATACTTTTTTTGGAACGACCAAATAAAGTGAACTACAGACTCATGATCATGAAACTTCCCCTCGTCTGGAAGAAAACACCTTACAATCATCAGTTGATATGTTCAAACAATGACCAACCGAATGATGTGAAGGTCAAGTTCTATGAGTATTTTTACTCCGTCATTGCTGACGTTCCTATGGCAGATAAGCTCGTCATTCTTGGCGATTTCTATGCAAGAGTATGCTGTGATCTCGTTGCATCTGATGTAGTGCTAGGAACCTACGCAGTGGGGCACTTTTACAGCAACGGTTTCGCTTTGCTCCAGCCTTGCATGGACATGAACTGCTGATCAACAATATAGTCTTCCGACTCCATACCCGTAATCGGACGTCATGGATGTACCCTCGCTCCATGCACTGACACCTCATCGACTACGTCATTGTCAGGAAAAGGGACATGCAAGATGTGCACGTGACCATGGCATTGTAAGGAGCTGATTGCTCGACAGAACACCGCCTCATCATCACCAACCTCAGCATCTGATTTCAGCCTAAAACGACTCCCATAGGGTAAGAAGACTGATAAAAGAAAAAAAGCATAACCACGACTCTCGTGGATGCCCTGGAAGAACATGTGAAATCCACCTCTCTCAAAAATCAGAATGTGGACACCGACTGGGCGGCATTCAGAGAGGTTTTATATAGCGCAGTTTCGGACATTTTTGGACACTCAACCAGAAAGCATCAAGGCTGAGATCAAGCAGTTGCTGGATGACATACACAGCCTCCTTCAAACCTACCTCAACAGCCCTATTTCCATCTCTAGCAAGGATGCGTACAAGAATATACACCGCAAAAACTTCGGCCGATGCGTAACACATGGCTGAGAAACAAAGCTGATGAGATCCATTGCTAAGCAGAACAAGATGATATGAAGAACTTATATAATGCCTTGAAAGAAGTTTATGAGCATACATCTTCTGGATCAACTCCCCTTCTCAGTGCAGACGGGAACATACTAACTAATGACAAAGAGAAGATTATTATCCGATGGGCTGAACACTTTGACAGCATCGTGAATCGCACTTCATCCATCAATGATAAAGCCATCAGTCGTCTCCCCTATTTTCTATCAGCGAAGCACTGGATGACCCTCCAATCTTGCTCGAGACACAGAAAGCGATATGTCTGCTCTCCGGTGGCAAAGCTCCTGGTTAAGACTCAATCCCAGCTGAGATCTGCAAGGATGGGGTCACAGTTTGGATAGAAAGGTTCCACCAACTCTTTTTACTGATGTGTCAGCAAGAAACGATCCCCCTGGAGTTTAAAAACGCTTCCATAATCCACCTGTATCAGTGCAAAGGGAACCGGCAGGACTGTGACAACCACTGGGTATATGATTTACTCGCAATTGCAGGAACGATACTCACAAGAATCCTACTGACCTGCTCGCTATACACCTTGCCCAGAGACGACTGCCAGAAAATCAGTGTGGATTTCGAAAAGCCCATGGGAATGTCGATATAGTGTTTGCTGAGAGGCAGCTACAAGACAAATGCCAAGAGCAAAACACCGACATTTTCTGAAACTACGGCGACTTGACAAAGATCTTTGGTAGTGTTAGCATAGAAGGCTTGTGGAAAGTAATGACCAGTTACAATTGCCCTAGAAAATGTATATCCATGGTTCATCATTTACGTTGGCGTACAGGCACGAGTCCAGGACAATTAAGAGACGTCTAAGTAATTCCCAGTAACCACTGGCGTCAAGCAGGGTTGTATTCTGGTACCGACACTGTTCAGTCTATTGTTCTCCGCCATGCTGATTAACGCTATGATAGGCGGGGTATGATGTACGCATGCTAGAATATCGACTGCCTAAGTGACTCTTCTGTGACGGGCTACCGTTAGAACAGCGCTCTCACGGAAGTCAGAAGAAACGCTTCAAAACAAAGCTTCATTGACAGCATTCAACATTCCGTGCTTGAATTCTCCTAATTTAACATAATGTTAGACAATATAAGCAGTCGTGACAAATCTATCCGAATATATTATTCTCATCTTTGAACGTCTGTGCAGGTATTTTAATATTAAAATCTTGTATTGTTGTGCAAAATACGCGAATGGGTAACGAGCATATCGATGTACGAGGGTGTAACGGGCGTTTCGGTATCAAACGCTATTAGTACAATATTGCACAAGCCCCTGGTCAGAGGTATTGCGCAACTTGGAAAAACAACACTCGAAACCGCCTCCCGCTAATACTCGTTATCTAAAGGATGACCTGTACGGTGTGATTTGCCCGGTTAGAATGGATATGCTAATCTGAGTCGGTATCTTGAACAAAGACAAAACACGAGCCCCAGTAAAGATAAAATAAGAATTTAATAAAAAATCAAGAGAATAAAAGACAGTAAATTACGATTTCCTTTCCTTCTGAATACTTTTAGTTCAGAAGCACTTTAAAACCCGAAGTTTGAAATAGTAGATACATTAATTAAATTTCAAACACTAATGAAATAAACAGAATTTAGCCGTTAATAGCTGATAGCAAATTTCATCACGAAATCGAGTGTTCATTAACATTGGACCGCTTGGTAAAGTCACATGACCTGGTCGTAGACTGGTTTCTCCGCTTGCGTCTCGACTCTAACTTGTCCTCTGTATGACGTGGGATCTCACAACCCTGACTTCTATAAAATTTTTTCTTCCTATGGATCTCGACTCCTCGTTATGTCTCTCTCTCTCCAAACAATCTATTTTCCATGTGTTTTTTGGCGTCTTACAAATTCATTTTTCTTTTCTGGAACCACAATATTTTTACGGACGTCTTTCTTGCAAAGAACATCCGGAGTCCTGGTAAATACTTCTACCTTCGGTTGGTAAATACTTCTACCTTCGGTTCTCTCTTGCAGAGAAATTTCAAGACTGCTAAAATTCATGTGGTTCGGAGTATATATTCCCTTCAATATTAGGGATCGACCCACCCCCTAATTCCACATTTGACCAATCGGAATAAACGTTATCCCTACAGACATTTGGAAAACTGTTTAAACATGTGTCAAAATGCCACCTGGTGTTGAAATAACACCCCACCATTTGTTTCAAATCACTTTGACAGCTTTACGTGAGAATTTCCCTCTTTTCTAGCCTGTCATACACCCAGTCCGTTTTTACTATAAACATTCAGTGTGACCGAGTTAGGCAAACATTCCTTCGTCCAAACTCTACTCCAAGACAGTTAATTGTCGGCTAGACTAAGAATTAATTAATGGATTTCACTGACGAAAAATTTGGCACTTGACAGAGGGTATATCTCAAAATGGATAAGCTCGACTGCAACAACGTGTAGACACTAGAATCAGCTGATCGGAAGATACATGAAATCATGAAGTAGCGGCATAGCAATACCATACCAAATTAGAATAGAACAACTATATATATATATATATATATATATATATATATATATATATATATATATATATATGTATGTATTTATGTATGTATGTATGTATGTGTGTGTGTGTGTGTGTGTGTGTGTGTGTGTGTGTTACAGCGAAGCCGTCATTACGGCGACAGTTCATTGTCACTGAGTAGTCATTATGGCGACAGTAGTATTAGGGTGACAAAATTGGTGTCGCCTTAATGTTTGCTCTCGTGCTATACGTTACTTCTCTGATTTATTCACATAGAGGTTCATATAAGTGTTATAATATCGCCTATAACTAGTATTTGATTTTATTTACTCTAGTTATTAAATATTGTTATTCAAAAATTTATAGGTGTTTTAAGGTTGTGTTTACCCCAACCGTCACTACATAACCATTATGGCGACATTTTAAACAATGCTTCTAATTTTATCAAAGTCAAGTAATATTTTTGGGATATTTAATGAAATGATTTAAAATAGTACATGTAATTAACACTTTGTAATGTGTTTTCTTTAAGATCAAATTCAATGACAACTCATAACACACTCGACGTTTTGAAATGCAGTAGAAGAAAGTGCAATAGTTATTGTTCTATAGACCATTCTTAGAATATATTCAATACGTCGTGATGCTGGGCCGAATTTTAAGGTAAGTTACTAAGTAACTGGATCGGTGATGGTTTGTTTGTATTTACTTGCAACTAAATGATGTAAAATGAGAAATCCAAACGCAAAATAGATTATGTCGATGAAGCAAATGATTGTATGTACGTGTGTTTTATAATGATAGGTTTCTTAAAATGTTACCCCTAGTCAAATTCCACATAACGGGGTCATCGAAAACTGGGTTTTCTTCACGCAGCGCATTTATATAAGAAATTATGAATTCACGTATAAGTAGTAAGTACAGAACAAGTGAACTTTATTACCTCGTTATAAAATAGAAAGTATTAGATGGCACTAATATGTAATCAAACCATAGCTTCGTAACTTTTGTTTTATACATTTGTTTCATACTCATAGTGTGTGAGAGAGAGAGAGAGAGAGAGAGAGAGAGAGAGAGAGAGAGAGAGAGAGAGAGAGAGAGAGAGCATGCAGTCGTTAGAATGCAGCCTCTGTTAAAACTCATGTATAATTTTAAAATTTTAAGTTATAGTGAAGCTGGTAACTTTGCTAGTTATATTTTGTTTGTCTCCATTATAGTTACAAATGTTGATGAAAAGATACACTATTATTTTACCTTCTTCAGATCCCGTGAGTTGCATATACTTTGCGAAAGTAAAATTATATATCTGGAGGAGAGACTGAGGAAAGCAGAAACATAATTGGAAGAAAAGGAAACTGCAAGTTTCGAATATAAAATAAACATGGAGAAATTTGGATTGAACAGATTTACAGATGACAATAACATGATAGAATTTTACACTTCTTTTCCCACATTTGGTTTTTATAACCTTCTTCAATGGCATCAAACCTACTGCAATTAGATGGAAGAGCTTATATTACAGCACCAGGAATGACATCAACATCAGAGGACGGCAAAACGCAATGGACCCAGTGGATGAACTTTTCAGGTTTTTGTGTTGATGTGGATTTCCGATTGAAGAAATGTCTGTTCAGTTTAATATTCACATGTCTTCTTTAAGTAGGAAAATATTCATGTGGACAAATTATTTGTATTTCTTACAGGGAAGTATAAATATTTGGCCAAGTCATGAGCAGGTTCAACCAAATATGCCTCTTGAGTTTCAACTGTCCTACCCAGGAACCAGAATTATTATTGACTGCACATAAATATTTACAGAAAGAACCTCATCTTTAGTACTTACATCAAATACTTTTTCAAACTACAAAACTCACAACACCTAGAAAGGTTTGGTAGGGATAGCCAAACATGATGCAATCACTTTTGTGTTTTTCTTTTGCATAACTCTGAGTGATGTGGAGATCACAAAGCTGTCAGGAATTAAAGATTTGTTAGAACCATGGGAATAAAATTATGGCAGGTAAAGGTTTTGTTTTACACAAAGTTGTCGTTGTTTTAGGCATTGATTGGAATTATTGGACAATTTAATTCATTTATTTTGAAATGGGCACAAATGCAGATTTTATTTACTGCATGATTAAAAATACTCAGTGTATAGCTCCAAACTGCAGATGTGTCATGAAATAACAATTGGATTCATTTGAAATCCATAATTTTTTATGTCTTTCCATTGCAAGAATTGATAATATCATTTGTGATGTCATGAAATCTAATTATGTGTTACTTGTATGATAAATTTAAATACAGTGTGCTAACATGATGCTAATTATATGGCACTCACAAACAGCCAGCAAGAGGGCCGTGAGTGGATAAGTAGTCTAAAGTGCTGTCTGTTAAAGATCACTGCCATCTCACCTCTGTGTGTGTTTGAGTCTCGTATTTGGCAAATGTGGGTAGGTGAGAAAGCTTGCCAGTAGCTTCTCATGGGTTGGTGGTTCTTTCTAGGTGTTCTCCCAGGTTCTTCCTAAACCATGTATCATGTACTGAAAAATGGCTCTAAACCCTACAGCAACAGCAACAACAACAACAACAACAAGCTGCAATATAAATAGGCTAACTTGAATTACATAATACTGATAACTGAGCAGTAGTACCAGTTAACAGTGATGCATTGTTATTTTTGTTATTTGCTGACTGCAGTGTAATTATGCTACATCTACCAGTGATCAGTATTAGTTGCATAGCTAACCTGCACAAAATTATATAACAATTGCAACAACTAGCCAGCAATACTAGCAAGTGAGTAATACAGTATAAGTTGCAGCATTCCACCTAGATCATAAATATGTTATAGTCACAACTGACTAGCAACATCAGATGATTTTTTTTCTTCTTGAATGATGTTATGTGATTGAATTACATTTCTTGTTAAAATCTGATTGTGGTAAAAACTGTCAGTTGCCAAACTAAAGTCATGCATATATATATATATATATATATATATATATATATACTACTAATATGAACCTAACAGACTGGAAAGTGCTATCCCTTGATTTCTTAGAGAGAATGATTGATAATATTAGGTGCAAAATATATATATATATATATATATATATATATATATATATATATATATATATATATATATATATATATATATATCTAGTTTAAAGTTTATTTGGTTCTATTCAGGAGTCAATTGTTGGGCTAAATGTTTTATCAAGTGTGTCTTATTGTTTTTATTTCTATGTTGAAATAGGGTTTTCTTTCAAACTGATGCATCCCATTTTTTAACTTGACACTTCTGTGTCTCCCTTCACATGACAGGCAGTTGAATAAAGTACACATTTCTAACACACTATTTCTTTCTTTTATTTTGCAAGAGAAATTGAGTTACTTGTAATTAATGAAAATGATTTTTCTATCCATCATAATATGTTTGCCTGTCAAGCTTAACATAAATGTGAGCATCATTAATATGGAAATTAACAGTGGACAGAAAAGTACGATTTACTTCATCATCTTAAACCTTCTTCATGTTTTTGGACCCTCAGATAGGGAGCAATAAGTATAAAAATGATGTCCATTTGAATGTCTATCCCAAATCTGTTTGAGGACAGGGAGTTCTAGATTTTATAATGTCACTCTCTGATTTTCACAATTCCGTCCCAAACGTTAGTAAGTACCGTGGGGGGGGGAGGTAGGGGCCATGACTGCACGAGTGGTCTAAAGCACTCTCCATTAAGGATCACTGCCATCTCAACGTCTGTTTGCATAGGTTACAGTCTCTGATTCGACCAATGTGGGTATGTAAGAAAGCTTGCCAGCAGCTTCTCGTCGGTCTATTCTTTACAGATATTTCCCTGGTTCATCATCCACCATTAATACTGGCGTTATACCCTACAGCAACAAGAAGTCAGTTTCGTGTGATATGCTCCTCGCGATAACGTTTACAGCAGTTGGCATTGCCTTGGGGTGATGCTGCTTTCAATGCATGCGTCAGCAATAAACAAAATTAAGGTCATTAATAGAGGTATACATATGTGTTGCGTTTGACAGGGATTACTAATAAAAAGTGGGTATTCTGAAGAATTTGAGATCATGGGTCAAAATAAAAGAGTTTTGTTTCCATCCATATACCATGGTAAGTAGAAATTAATTAATGTATTACTAGCGAGCGTCCGATACATCAGATAGATATGCTAGCGTGTATTTGTACTAATGCCCCCCCCCCACCCCCCGTGGATTACGCTATAGACATGTCTTCGTGAACGTTTCGTGTGTGTGACCAAACCATATAATAATAACAATAATGAGGGCTTTGTATAGCGCCTAATCTTTCGAAGCTCTAGGCGCTTTACACCATCTATAATGATATGACTACACTACAGAAAAACAAATGACAAAAACAATGAAATTGGAAAACATAAAAACATGCTAAAAACATATAAGGTACAAAACATGATTAGGTCTCAAAGTTTGTCCTTGCAGTCGAAACTAGTGCGTTTTAAGAGCCAGAGGCGTAGCTATGATATTTTGCGTCTGGACCCCCTTAGCTACGCCTCTGTTAAGAGCACTCTTAAAAGGGACCACTTTCTCTTTGTGTCTAATTTCAATGGGCAAAATTCGTTCTACATCACTGGGCCCTGGTATGCAAAACAACGTTGTCGATATGACTTTGTTTTCACCGTGGGAACAGTAAGTATACGATTGTCAAAAGAAGAGCGTAAGTATCTAGCTGGTGTATACACATGGGTGAGAATGGATAGGTATGTTGGACTGGAGTCTGTCAGTGAAATATAGCACAGAGAACAAATTTTGTGTTTGATTCTGTATTAAATTGATAGCCAGTGTAGGGTACAGAGCAGTGGTGAAGTGTGCTCTGATCGTGATAGAGAGGATATATGTATTATGTCTTACTGATTGATTCACATATGCAATTTGTTTTCAAGTGTGTGAGGGACTATGCATGTATTTAGGTAGGTAGATAGGTGGATCGGTAAAGAGGTAAGTAGGTATGCAATAGGGTTTCATGGACGCATCAACACGGTCCTCTCGTTATTGAGTAACATTTAAAGTTTACTTTCGACGCTTTTAGAAATTATAGATAGTGGTACCCGTTCCAATTATACCTACCTACCTACCTACCTACCTACCTACCTACATACCTACATACATACATACATACATACATACATACATATATTCATACATACATACATAAGGAAATATCATTTTACACAGCTGAGTTGAGAAGATTAAGAACTTGAGACTCGCATGTACATTTACAACTTTCATGCAAAGATTATTTAATTTTAAAATAGGACCTAATTATTTAGCAAATGTAAATTTGCTGTTTGAAAACATATACATGAATAAAAAATATTTAAATTCTACCTGTTGTAGTTTGAAAGTAAATTGCTTACATAAAAGGAAGCGAAACCCAGTATCTACTATTGGAATGTTATATCAGGTACGAACGGCCGATGCAGAACGCCGTTCTATGTGTAGACTCTTTCATATGTCACATTATCAATGCAAAGTTTATTTCGTATTAGTTGCGCGCACAATGACCTTTAATCTTACTTTCTTTTCCCTTTATTTTAAAAGGACAATATGCCTACCACTGGTGAATGTCTACGGTACAAGAGAACAGTCTTGGTAGACAAATGTCTCCCCCTGGTTAGCGTATTGTTATTGTATGTATTACACGCTTCAAACGTTCATGCGACACCTGAACATAAGAAAATCACTGTAACTAAGTCAGACGTTTGTAAACGATTTTCTTCCACAATCAGAGTATGATCCAAACCTTTTAGTATAATGACAACTGATTCTAGACCTAGTGTGTGCTCCAAAAATTAATGTCATTTTCGTTTTTTTCCGTCGCAAGCACCACACTCCTTAAATTGCCCTGATATGTTGCTGCTCTAAATGCACGTGCCTTTGAAAATTGTTTGTCTTAGCAATGATTTCCCCACTAATTAATGCCGCTATGAGTCTTTTAAATGAAAGTGACATAGTTATATTATAAGCTGTTTCATTTTTCTTTCTGTCGTGTGTTTGAAAATATACAGGGCAATATACAGGTGTTCAGGTGTTCGAATATAGGCTCTTTTTTGGAAAATCTTTTGGGATTATTGTGAAGTGATTCAAAGGGATTTCTGGACCATGCCATTGGCACTTCAGCTCATTCAGTGCTATTGGTGCATCAACATATTCACAATCTGGAATTATTTCGAAGAGATATATACGTTTAATATTGTGATAGAACTGTTCAGATTATTTGGAATGTTTTTTGACAATACTGTAAGGTCCTTTTACATTTTTGAATTTTACGAAAATGTTTGTTTAACTCTTTCTGATAGTTTAAGACCTTGGTGTCGCAACACATTATACAAGTAAATATTATTGTTAAGGGGGCACAGCGGAATAAGCTAATGCTCTGTATATCTTGTACAATTGTGTGGTACTGTCTACAATGACTTCTGCACACACCAAAGATAACAGCTGTCTTATAATTACCAACTAAGCCTGTACCGACTCTGGGCTCAGAGTGGCAAGTACAAATAGTTTATACTCTTCAACTTGGGCAGCTATCATAATGTGCTGAGAGCCTCTTTCGGACACGTCTTGTCGCTCCTAGTCAACGCAATAGAATGTCATACTCTCTACGTGTGAATTTACTCTACGGATACGTTTCTCTATATATCAATGTATATGTAACTTAGTATATGGTATAACGGTACCATTTGTACAACCCCAGGTGCACGGGATACCGCTCCGGTGGCCTAGTGATTCGAGCGTCCGCCGCGGAAGAGGGAGATCGTGGGTTTGATCCCCGTCCGATTCATACCAAAGACTTACAAAAATAGCACTAACAGCTGCCTCGTTTCGCGCTCAGCATTAAGAGGTTAGTGTTAGGACTGATCGGCCTGGATTCAGGATAATGTGACTGGGTGGGACATCGTGCTATATGTCTGAGGCACGATGCACCAGTGCTAGACATCACTAAAAACTGTCTAACTGCAGACATCGTAGCAATATGACTAAAATTGTTTTAAAGCTATGTTAAAAATCCTAACCAAACATACCAGGTGGACGGACCTTAATGTAGGGAACTAAGCTTTGAGAAATAAACAACGCTATATGTGACTGGAGCATGATGTAAGAGTTATATTCTTATGTTGGGTGTAATACATTTTAAACCTCCTAGCAGATTAGAGATTATGTTAATTCATATCTAGTCAAATTTTGTATTGCTTATGGTTTGTTAAAAATGTGGTAGACATGGCTGAAAATGTCTGATTTGACTAGATAACTCTTACTTCTGTCTAGTTCGAGCAGAGTTGTCTCTCTTAAATGCGTGGATTATCTTGTTTTTTACTTGTCAAATGACACTGCTCTTCCTACCAATGCTTGTATAGTCTCATAAATCCATTCTACTTTTATATAGAAATTAAGTCGTTGTAAAACTAAAACGAAGACATGTATCATTCGGAAATGACGTCAATTTATGGTCCAACAACAGTCGACTCACTTGCATGAGATTTTGTTCGTGGTGTGTGTGTGTGTGTGTGTGTGTGTGTGTGTGTGTGTACACATGTATATACAGACACATACGGGACAATACAAGCTGTGTCTGTAGATATGTGCACCTGATATAGAGGCCCAGTGGGCCAGTACTCGGGGTATTGTTCAGCTCAAAAAACAAAACAAGCCTACCTGTGAAGACAGATACCTTATATTAAGGACACTCAAGGGCAACACAACCCTCTCTGTGCAGAATTGAGACATGAATATTTAGCACTTAGTATGTCTTAATCCTGCACAATCCTCCCATAAATTGTAATGATTTTAAGTGATTTTAAATGCGAAATACGGTTACCGTGCCTTGATATATCAGAACTCTAATTGAGAACAACCGTTCATTGATCTATATATTTGTGCACTAATAAAAAATATACCTTGATTTATAAATACTTTAATTGAAAACACCAGTTCATAGATATGCAACCTGCTGCACTAATACAAAACGTACCTTGATATATTATATAGGGAGTTTAACCGAGAACAATCATACCTAGATAAATAAATATTTGAAATGAAACCAATTGCAATTTGACATCTGAGGATTTAAATTGAAACAACTGTACCTTGATGCTGAAGGATATTAATTCACAAGATCTTCCGAATCGCCATTTACTTGTCTCAGAAGTATATCAATCAGCGTAATTGTACCCCTTAAGATCTGATTGAAGACAGTCGATATCATATATGAAGTTCATGCCAGGTGATCATATCAGTTTTGAAGTCAATGCAAGGGACTATATCTGATTCAAGGAAGACCATATCATGTAAGAAGTGGGTGTTAAGGAATACATCTCATTCAAGAAAGACCATATCATGTATGAAGACAAGGAGAGAGACTAAATCTGATTTAAGGAAGACATTATCAATTATGAAGTTAGTCTTAGGTAATAGTTCTTATTGAAGAAAGACCACATCAGTTATTAAGTCATTGATATAGACTAGATCTGATTAAAGAAAGACCATATACGTTATGAAGTCAATGAGAAGTACTAGATCTCATTGAAGAAAGGCCGAATAAGATAATATGACCTTAGGTAAGCCCTACACTCAATTAATGACCAACACACAATATAGATAAAAATCATAAGCATTTAAATAGACAAAATTGTAATATTTGAAGATCATACGAAGTCACTCTTGATTTACAAGGTATCCAGAACCTTAATTTGTTTGTTTCAGTAGTATGGCAATTAACATAACTGTAACAGTCTAGTATAAAATTTAGATGTATTCATATCATGTATGAAGAATAAATAAATAAATAAATTAATAAATTAATAAATTAATAAATTAATAAATAATTAAAGAAATAATAATAATAATAATAATAATAATAATAATAATAATAATAATAATAATAAAAATATTAATATTTATCTAACATCATTGACAATGGTAAGTTAACCCTAAAATCAATTACTTACCTAGGTAAACAACGCAATATAGATATGCAGAATATTAATCACAGAGAAATCCAACAAAAATACCAATTAAATTTACATAGTAATTTAATCTCTTGCTGCAGGCTAAGTCAATGTATGCAGGTAAAAATGCAACACCAGAGGGCGTGAACAGATTATTTTTAGAGGAAGTTTTTTTTTTGTTTATTTTTAAACTAAAGTTTGCTACAAAAACGAAAATACAAACGTCAATACCACTACACCGATGCCTGTAACTGAACTAGGCCTCTTGAACCAGATTAGCTCATTTGTGTTATTTGTTTCTAATCTTTTGTACATTTGTATGCAATCTCGTTTACGGACAAGGACGCTTACTCTTGGTCGTCACGCCCTCTGCTGCTTTCTTTCAGAAAACATTTTATCGAGACCTATAAAATATAGCGATCAATAAGGATGCAATTTATGGAGATAAATCCACGAGAAATCGCTTAAACGAGAAAAAGAAGATGTTAAAGTTAATCATAGCCCTGAACACGAAGTCGAATGGATGTTTCTTAGCGTGTGCGTATCAATACCATTAGCGGGACGGTAGGTGCACAATGTAGGAACGGTATTTCGCGTAAATAAAGAAGGAACAGACAAACATCGATAACACTAACTCAGCACGGGTGAACGAACAAGATATTTAGCTTGATCATCATGACCTGTTCATTGAATTTTTAATAACAAAAATATTGTGACCTTGTCCACTTTAGAAAATGGTGAAATGGTATGCATACATTGTGCATGATGAGTTGGCATGATATACACTTCTAGTAGAATAAATGTATTTAAAAGAATAATGTATCACAAGAGCATGCTGTTTGATGTCAACTAGTAGTAATTCCAATTTATAACAATCAAATAACAGGTGCGCAGCCACGTTGTCTGATACTCATTAGTAATTCCTATGTACTTATCACAATGATGTATCATGAATACATGTCAGATTTCCCACTGGTATTTCCAATGTATTTATCACAATGATGTATCATGAATACATTGTAACAGAATTGTTACCGAGAGGATGGTGGATTAAATGAACAACACAAACACAATATGTGAAAGAAAATATAAATTTATGAAATAAATTATTAATGAAAAATAATGATGTATCAACACAATAACTCATGCGTTCAACCCACAATTACACTCACAACCATTCACAATATATGAATAAATTTAATACAAAATAAAACACAGATACAAAGGAATCTCTTGGACTATACACAGATCCAAGGAACCTTTACAAAAGTTATATTAACGCAAGTATAAATTGCGATAAATAAATACAAACATCAAACTATACTATCGCACGTATTGATTGCGACAACTAGCACGAACATATACATGTATTTAATCAAGTTGCTAACTTTTATTGAGATTCATGCAATCCCTTGAAATACTATTGTGATTTGAAGTAACTATGTAAATACAACAATGTATTCAATTGTACTACAATTGCAACACACACGTGTCTCGACCCTGTATAACCGTACGATTCACCAACAGTTGAATCACCGCCCAGTTTCCCCAAAGACCTAGGGTTGACCAATACTTTTATCGGCTGTTTGCCCTTCACAGATCCACCACAGTTATACGTACAGACAGCATACAACGTCTACTAGAACCAACGGTCCCAAATACCTAGATGCCACCGCGGATGTTTACACTTCTAGACAGCTCCGACATTCAGACTTCTAGATTTCCGGATATTTACACATCACGACAGATGTAGACGGACAGACAATCTGATAGACAGACAGTCAGATACCTCAATTTGATCTCACAATCAAATGGCTCAGTTAATCACATTCAGCTACAATCATATACGTTCAGAGACGTTCAGCTACAATCAGCAACAATTTCAGCTACGCTATCAAAGATGTTCTGCAACAATATCAGCTACAATTTCAGCTACGATATCAAAGATGTTCCGCAACGATATCAGCTGCAATTTCAGCTACGATATCAAAGACGTTATCAGAGATGTTCTCAGTGATGTTATCAGAGACGTTATCAGAGATGTTCTCAGAGATGTTCTCAGAGATGTTATCAGAGATGTTATCAGCGATGTTATCAGAGATGCTATCAGCGATGTTATCAGAGATGCTATCAGCTACAATAAAGAAACCAGACTAATAATAGTTGTTTCGAAAACAATCTAAAACTTAGATTACGCTATTGCATTTAAAGTCTAATAGTGACTAGTAATTCCAAATATTCCACGTTTAAAATCTGCATTGTAATAAAGGCATCATTATATGAAATGATAAACTGAATAAAATTCACAATAAAACGAAATATAAATTTAACACTCACCCCTTTGGCTGGAGATTGACGAGCTATCTTTCCTATAATAAGATATTTTTGGTCCCGTAATTATTATGAGAAATATTCTGCCTTATATACCCTCAAATAGGTGAGCAGAAATCACGGCAAGATTACCGTGCACCCTGTGAATCTAATGTTCCGGACTTCATGTAATTCAAAGTCAGGCACATGCAAATCGTTACACGCCGCTTACCTTGGATAAATCCACTTATTCACCCCAGGTAACGCATGTACGACGAAAAAAAAAATGGTGAAATTAGTTTGTAATTCAAGTAGAAAATATATTCAATTTTCGCCTAATTCTGTGACAATACCTCCCCCCTAAAAATAAAAATGTACACATTTTTAAAACTAACACAGAATAGAAGAAAAATAACTACTGATGATATCTTACAACATTTACACTGGTTATACTACAATCTGGATTATAATACTGGGCAAATTCATACAAATTTCCCATCATGCCCTACTCAAGTAGTCTGCCCCTATATTTTCAACTCCCCTTATTAACATTGTCGCTCTGTCTCTTGATATACAACTTGAGCATGTTAGCATGGAAGGTCTTTAAATTACCGTCAATGTTAATTTTATAGTCCATGTCACCTTTTACCTCTTTAACTTCATAGGGACCTTTCCACTGGACTAATAACTTATTTGAGCTTGTTGGAAGAAGCAATAGAACCTGATCTCCTACAGTAATTTCCTATTTCGCGCTCTGCGGTTATAATACTTGGCATATCTGCGCCCCGATTTAATTAATTCGTCACGTGCCATCTGGCATGTACTCTCAAGTTTATTTCGCAGATCTAACACGTACTGGTAAGTTGTTTTTATTTCTTCGTTCGCAACATCACCAGTCCATAGTTCGCGTAGTATCCGCATCGGGCCTCGAACTGTTCTACCGTACAACAGTTCGAAGGGTGAAAACCCTAAAGTTTCCTGCCGTACTTCACGGTACGCGAACAGAACAGCGTTTAAATAACGGTCCCAGTCTTGCGGACGTTCCGCGCACATCTTTCGTAGCATGTTTTTTAGGGTACCATTAAACTTCTCTACCAGTCCATTGCACATCGGATGGTATGGGGTAGTGTTTAGCTGTTTGATGGATAACAGCCTACTTATTTCACCCATGAGGTCAGAGCTGAATTGGGCACCACAATCAGTGAGGATTTCTTCTGGCACCCCTACCCTACTGAAGATATCTACTAATGCTTCAGCTACCCTTTCCGTTTCAATAGTTGGTAACGCTACGGCTTCGGGGTATCTGGTCGCATAGTCAACCAGAGTAAGAATATACCGATTCTTTCTTTCGGTAACTGGGTGTATTGGTCCTAAAATATCTACTGCCACTCTTTTAAACAGTGTATCTATTAATGGCATCTGTCCTAAGGGCACCCTTGTGACCCTTCCCTTACATACGGTTTTCCGACATACGTCGCATGACCTACAGAACCGTGTGACATCGCCATTAACACCAGGCCAGTAGAATTCAGCGACTACCCTGCTAGTGGTCTTAGCCTTACCTAGGTGTCCTGCCATGCTTGACTCATGCGCCACCCTAAGTACTTGATATCTATATCTCTGGGGTACGACCACTTGTCAATACTTCTTACCCTCCCGAGCGCTAAACTCCCTATGAATTAAACCGTTCTTGCGTACGAATCTCGAGCTACCCTCACCCTTGCAGTGTTTAATCGCGCCGGACGTGATTTTCTCAACAATTGTTTTGATGGATTCATCACGTTCTTGCTGTTGTTTGAAATCATCACGCGAAATTCCTGAGATCGACTCAGGGACTATTAATTTATGAAACGCGGTTTTCTCTCGCCGTGTTTGCGCTCGCGTTTCGATTGCCTGGGCCAAAGGTATTTTAAAATCGGCCATGGTTGGAAGACGGGAACCTTCAACATTACCGATCGTCAGATCGTAAATAGGGTTTTCCATACAAAGGGCATCAACAGTTCCCGTTAGGAAAGGTGTTTTTACCGTGATCCTTGCTACGGGAATGCGACCGATCGTCTGATCAAGTAACATACATGGGGACTCCCACCCGAGCATTTGGTTATCCTGCACGAGACTACGTTTGATCACTACGCCCGTGCAACCAGTGTCACGTAATACTACGACTTCATGACCGTTGACAAACCCTCTCGCGGTTGATACACGCGCTTCGAGAAATAAACACGTGCCAAGCGAATGAATACAAGGTTCTACCTGTGCGATATTATCACATATACCTTTACTTTGTATAGCCACTGCTACCTTATGTACAAGTCCCTTTCTTTTAGGACAGTCTTTTTGAACATGACCCCATGCATTACACAAGTAACATTGCAGACGCTGAATACCTGGATTCCTAACTGACCTATTTGCCTCAGCTGATTTCACAAGTTCCCTAGGCATAGGTCTTGCAGACTGGTTTCCAGACTTAAAACCTTTTGAAACCACGTTCTGGGTTCCCCCATGAGCTTCGGCAAAGAAATCGGCTTGCTTAGCCATAACTTTTACGTTTGTGAAGACTTTCTCTTTCAGAAATTGATCTAATTCTCGCCCAACTGTATTAAATAATTGATCTCTGAGCAAGAAATCAGTCAACCCTTCAAACGTTTTCACCGCTTTGCCGCATTCAATCCACCGCTCAAAATAGTTCACAATTCTAACGGTGAACTGACCAAAGGTTTCTCCCTTATCGGGCTTGCTATACCTGAACGTTTTACGAAAACCTCGTTCAGTGAGCTCGTACCTTTTGAGAAGTGCTTCCTTTAGGACGTCGTACTTAAACACATCGTCTCTCGGAAGTCGTGAGTATACATCCAGTGCTTTACCTTTCAATAGAGCACTAAGATGCAGTGCCCAGTAATTTTGACTCCACTTCTGGTTTTCGGCATACCGCTCAAACCGATGAAGATAACTATCCATATTATCTTTTTCATCGTCAAAGGAAGGTAATTTGAGGCTCCTTAATTTGCTAAAGGCAGAATCGTGTTCTCTTCCAGATGTTGCTAATTCTACCTTACGCTCATGATCCCGTTGCTTTGCTCTTTCTTCTAACTCTAACATTTCTACTTTTGCTAGTTTATGTAACTCTATTCGCCTTACCTCCGATTCCTTTTCCCATCCTATCCTGTCCTTTTCGGCCTGCTTCTCTAATTCCATCTTCCCTTTCTCTAATTTTATCTTTTCCCTTTCGGCCTGCTTCTCTAATTCTATCTTCCCTTTCTCTAACACTATCTTTTGCCTTTCGGCCTGCTTCTCTAATTCTACCTTTTCCCTTTCGAAGGCCCATTTCCTATCTTCGGATTCCCTTTCTAATTCCATTGCCCTTACCCTTTCTTCCCTTTCCCGGGCTTGTTCTTCCTGAATAAATTTCCTCAAACTTTCACCTTCATATCCAAAATCTTTGCCTAAGGCAACCAAGTCTTTAAGTGATCACATGACAAATGTAATATAAATATAAATGTATAAAACTGGCTGACCTTATCTTCCTGATGAAGGTAACCAAACCAATGCTTTAAATATGTTTATGCTTCACAAAAATGATTGACAGTTCACTTAATCCAGCGATCCCACTTCTGACACCATTGTAACAGAATTGTTACCGAGAGGATGGTGGATTAAATGAACAACACAAACACAATATGTGAAAGAAAATATAAATTTATGAAATAAATTATTAATGAAAAATGATGATGTATCAACACAATAACTCATGCGTTCAACCCACAATTACACTCACAACCATTCACAATATATGAATAAATTTAATACAAAATAAAACACAGATACAAAGGAATCTCTTGGACTATACACAGATCCAAGGAACCTTTACAAAGTTATATTAACGCAAGTATAAATTGCGATAAATAAATACAAACATCAAACTATACTATCGCACGTATGGATTGCGACAACTAGCACGAACATATACATGTATTTAATCAAGTTGCTAACTTTTATTGAGATTCATGCAATCCCTTGAAATACTATTATGATTTGAAGTAACTATGTAAATACAACAATGTATTCAATTGTACTACAATTGCAACACACACGTGTCTCGACCCTGTATAACCGTACGATTCACCAACAGTTGAGTCGCCGCCCAGTTTCCCCGAAGACCTAGGGTTGACCAATACTTTTATCGGCCGTTTGCCCTTCACGGATCCACCACAGTTATACGTACAGACAGCATACAACATCTACTAGAACCAACGGTCCCAAACACCTGGATGCCACCCCGGATGTTTACACTTCTAGACAGCTCCGACATTCAGACTTCTAGATTTCCGGATATTTACACATCACGACAGATGTAGACGGACAGACAATCTGATAGACAGACAGTCAGATACCTCAATTTGATCTCTCAATCAAATGGCTCAGTTAATCACATTCAGCTACAATCATATACGTTCAGAGACGTTCAGCTACAATCAGCAACAATTTCAGCTACGCTATCAAAGATGTTCCGCAACAATATCAGCTACAATTTCAGCTACGATATCAAAGATGTTCCGCAACGATATCAGCTGCAATTTCAGCTACGATATCAAAGACGTTATCAGAGATGTTCTCAGTGATGTTATCAGAGACGTTATCAGAGATGTTCTCAGAGATGTTCTCAGAGATGTTATCAGAGATGTTATCAGAGATGTTATCAGCGATGTTATCAGAGATGCTATCAGCGATGTTATTAGAGATGCTATCAGCTACAATAAAGAAACCAGACTAATAATAGTTGTTTCGAAAACAATCTAAAACTTAGATTACGCTATTGCATTTAAAGTCTAATAGTGACTAGCAATTCCAAATATTCCACGTTTAAAATCTGCATTGTAATAAAGGCATCATTATATGAAATGATAAACTGAATAAAATTCACAATAAAACGAAATATAAATTTAACACTCATCCCTTTGGCTGGAGATTGACGAGCTATCTTTCCTATAATAAGATACTTTTGGTCCCGTAATTATTATGAGAAATATTCTGCCTTATATACCCTCAAATAGGTGAGCAGAAATCACGGCAAAATTACCGTGCACCCTGTGCATCTAATGTTCCGGACTTCATGTAATTCAAAGTCAGGCACATGCAAATCGTTACACGTCGCTTACCTTGGATAAAACCACTTATTCACCCCAGGTAACGCATGTACGACGAACAAAAAAAAATGGTGAAATTAGTTTGTAATTCAAGAAGAAAATATATTTAATTTTCGCCTAATTCTGTGATATACATGTTGTCTGATACCCACTAGTAGTTCCAATGTATTTAACGCAATGATGTATCATTAATATTTGTTGACTGATAACCACTAGTAGTTCTTCTTGGTAGTCTCTCGAGTCGAGGAAGATAAGTTGTGCAATCTCATTCAACGGTGGACGCGCATGTGGTTTCGGAGTCCGAATTCCGATACACACAGGCGGTTGCAGGTGGGGCATGGGACACCGGAGGTTGTTGGTATCTGGGATACATGTCTGTGACTCTCTCACGAGTTGCAGCAAGACGCTGGAACAGGCTTTTCGGGTCAGGGCTCGACAGTGCCTTCTGTCTGAGGCAGCGAGCTCGAGTTGGCGTAGTTGAAGGTCTGTCCATTTGATGTTCGTCTTGAGGTTGTCTTTGTACCTCTTGTGAGGACGGCCTTGGTTTCGGTTTCCCTGGGCTAGCTCGCCAAAGAAGAACTGCTTTGGGATTCTGCTTTGATCCATGCGGATGACATGGTCAGTCCAGCAAAGCTGGGCCTGGATTAGTTTGGCTTCGATGCTTGCTGTGTTGGGTCTGTCAAGGACTTCCAGGTTGGTGATTCGGTCCTGCCACTTGATCCGCATGATGGATCTCAGGGAGCGCTGGTGGAATTGTTCCAACTGACTGATATGCCTTCTGTAGAGAGTCCACGTTTCACAGCCATATAAGAGAGACGTGAGGACAACTGGATTGTACACCTTCATATTTGTCTATATGCGTATGTCCTTGTGCTGCAAGACCTTGATTCGGAGTCGTCCTAGTGCTTGATTGGCTTTTTTGGGTCCTCGCAGTAGTCTCTTTGTCCAGAGAGCCATCACTAGATATTGTGCTGCCAAGGTATTTGAAATTGCTCACATTCTTCAGCTGCGTGTCGCCAATGGTGATACCGGGTTGTGAGTTGACAGTGTTTCGGGAGGGTTGGAAGGTGACTTCTGTCTTTCCAAGACTAATTGTGAGTCCAAATAGGTTGGAGGCTTCAGATAATCTGTCCACGATTGCTTGTAGGTGAGTCTTTTCATGGGCTATGAGGACACAGTCATCTGCAAAGAATGCTTCAATGATTAGTCTTTCTAGCGTCTTGGTTTTTGCAGCTAGTCGACGGAGATCAAACACTGATCTATCCAATGTCAATGTCACGGATGGCATGGAACAGTACCTGTGTGAAGAAGAGGTTGAAGAGTACCGGAGCGAGTACACAATCCTGTTTGACATCATTAGATATGGGGAATTTCTAGGAGGGTGTACCGTCTGTGAGAATCTCTCGTCATTTCAACGTGGAGGAGCCGGATGAGGTTGGTAAACTTCTGAAGACAACCAAAGTTTCTTGAGTACTATCCACAGTGCGTCTCTGTTGATAGTATCGAAAGCCTTTCTCAGGTCCACTAAGACAGCATACAGATTCATGTTCTGCTCAAGGCACTTCTCTTGGACTTGTTTCACTGCAAAGATCATGTCAACGGTGCTGCGGTCTGGGCGAAAACCACACTGAGACTCGGGTAGGTTATCTTCTGAAACTGCCGCGATAAGCCTGTTGAGCAAGATGCGAGCAAGTATTTTGCCAGCAATAGAAAGCAGGGAGATGCCTCTGTAGTTACTGCAGACCACACGTGTGCCTTTATGTTTATAGAGGGTCACAATTGATGCATCACGGAGGTTTTCTGGCATCTCTTCTTCCGTCCAGATGCTAATTAGCACATCGTAGAATGCCTCCAGAGACTGATCACTGAGAGCCTTGTACACCTCCGGTGGGATAGCATCCGTTACAGGTGCCCTGCCACAGTTAGTTTGTTTAATGGTCCTCCTCAATTCCTCCATCTTTGGCGGAATATCCAGTTGGTTGTGCGTTGGCTGTTGGAGTATTTGGTCAAGAACAGACTGGCTGACCGATGAGGGCAGGTTTAGGAGTTGATTAAAGTGTTCCTTCCATCTTTCCTTAATGCCATTCGTGTCCTTTATTAATGTACTGCCATCTGCAGCGAACAAGAGAGCAAAACTGGTCTTTGAGTGATTGAAGATTAACTTGATGTCCTTTGTTTAACTCTTTGGGTTTGTTAGTGTCGGCATAGCTTTGCACTTCATCAGCTTTCTTTTCCCACCAGTGGTCATGCATCTTGCGGATTTTTCTCTGAGCCTCAGCTTGATAGGATTTGAAGCGGTCTTTTTTGGGGATGGAGTTTGTGTCATTCTGCCAGTCCATAAATGCTTTATTTTTTTCTGGTAAGCAGCTCTTTAATGTCAGCATTGTTATCGTCGAACCAGTCTTGATGGATTCGCTTCTTTGGACCCAGGGTTGCCATAGCTGTTTCTCTCATTATGTAACTGAGCTTGTTCCATTTTTCAGAGGAATTTCTACATAATGGTCCGTTTGTTGACAGCTTGTTATATAGACTCTTCTGGAAATTGAGCTGGGTGGAAGGCTGATGCAGTTTGACAATGTTGAAGGCTGTGCGCACAAGCTTAGGACGTCTTAGGTGGTGAGTGGCAATATGCAGCTGTAGGGTAGTTCTGACAAGTCTGTGGTCTGTCCAGCATTCTGATCCTCGCATGGCCTTGGTGATTTGGACATCCTTGGCATCACGCTGGGGTACTATTACATAGTCGATTAAGTGCCATCGGCGAGATCTAGGGTGCATCCGGGTGTTCTTGTGTTTGTTCGCCATTCTGAACATTGAGGTTTTGAGTAGGAGGTTAAATTCTGTGCATTTGCTGAGTAGGAGCAGGCCGTTGTTGTTCATTCTGCCAACACCGTGCTTGCCAAGCACATCTTTCCATCGACCATAATCGCAGCTAACACGGGCATTGAAGTCCCCCAGTAGTATGATCTTGTCGTCAGCTGGAACTGAGCTGAGTACAGAGCTGAAATCCGTATAGAACTGCTCAATCGCTTCTGCTTAACTCAATATGGTAGGGGCGTATGCACTGATGATTGTTACATGCCGTTTGTGGCTGACAGGTATTCGCAATTTTATTAGCCTCTCATTGATACCAACAGGCATTTCCGGAAGCTGCTTCAGAAGACATGATTTGATAGCCAGGCCGACACCATGGATCCTGTCCTCATGTTGGGCTTTTCCTTTCAAGAAGAATGTGCAGCCGCTGGATAGCTCAGTACGAGAACCCTCTTCTGCGAACCTGGTTTCACTCAAGGCTGCAATGTCAATATTGTAGCGTGAAAGCTCCTTAGAAACTAGAGCTGTTCTCCTGTGGCGTATTGCTACGTTCTCTTTGTCTATGAGAGTACGGATGTTCCATGCTCCAATAATAAGTTTTTGGACCGCAGATGTGAATGATCTTGCCAGCCGCGGTATGCTGGCCAGATTTTTACAAGGCAAGTTTTTTTTAAGGCCACCTTTTCTAGTCCTCTCCCTATTCAGGGTGATCAGCGCCGTCCTAAAAAGGTCTGCTCAGTCACACATGGATAATGCCGAACTCTTCTGCTGCCCTGGGTACAGAACAAAACGACCACTTCTCCAAGGGCCGCCTACGTGCAGGTCTCTGACTACAACTCCCAGTGGTCATCTCCACCAGTTGCGTCGCCAGTCACCCATCGCCGTAGAACTTTGGTAGGTGTTGGTAAGGAACGATGAGTGTGATGATGAGGATGAACGATCGGTGCACAACATAACCTGTGCGTGAAGGAGATTAAAGTCAAACAGCCTTTGCATAGAGACAGCCTCACTCTCTCGGCCTTGGTAGTTAGAACTCAGTGGTACGAAGATTCGTCACGGCTGGGGACTACTTCGGCTGCAATGGATGGCTATGACGTCTTCTGTGCCATGTCATACCCTACGCTCTCCACAAAACGTTTGCGGATTCGCCTTCGTGGCCGTTGGGTCACTCAATTGATCTCTTCCGCCCAGTCTGCCGAAACTGGCTTTACATGCAAGTATAGGAAAACTCCTAAGTCACCGAGGGTTTGAGGCCCGTCGGCTACCCTCCACCTGGTTTAGCCGGCCAGTCGAAGCCGTTTGCCCGTGGTGTTGCCGCTGTGCATGTCACAGCTGCTTGGAGCCACAGGTGAGGGCTGAGTGCCTGGTGAGGTTCCAATGTATTTATCACAATGATGTATCATGAATACATGTTGTCTGATACCCACTAGTAGTTCTAATGTATGTATCACACTGATGTATCATACATACATGTTGTTTGATACCCACTAGTAGTTCCAATATATGTATCACAGTGATGTATCATACATACATGTTGTTTGATACCCACTAGTAGTTCCAATGTATTTATCACACTGATGTATCATACATACATGTTGTCTGATACCCACTAGTAGTTATAATGTATTTATCACACTGATGTATCATTAATACATATTGTCTGATAACCCACTAGTAGTTTTAATATATTTATCACACTGATGTATCATACATACATGTCTGATATCCACTAGTAGTTTTTATTATTAATATCTCATATGATTGGACGATGAGAATATTGCATTATTATCATTATTATCTCATTGGATTGGGCCATTAGACGTTCTCATTATTTTATTATTATTACTATTATCATTCTTCTTCTTCTTCTTCTTCTTCTTCTTCTTATTCTTATTATTATTATTATTATTATTATTATTATTATTATTATTATTATTCTGATTATTATTATTCTGATTATTATTATTATTATTTTTATTATTATTTGCACTGTTATTATCATTATTATTATTATTATTATTAACATTATTATTATTATTATTATTATTATTATTATTATTAATCATAATAATTATTATTATCTCGTACGATTGGACCATGAGAGAGGTAATGGTATACTATTATTATTATTATCATTATTTTTATTATTATTATTATTATTATTATTATTGTCTTATACGATTGGGACGTAAGAGAGGTCATAGTGTATTATTATTATTATTATTATTAGTAGTAGTAGTAGTAGTTGTGGTAGTAATAGTAGTTGTAGTAGTATTTATATTATTATTATTTATATTATTATTATTATCTCTAGGATGGTGCCATTTGAGAGGTAATGATACATTAAAATTATAATGATTTATTATTATTATTATTATTATTATTATTATTATTATTATTATTATTATTATTATTGTTGTTGTTGTTGTCTCATACGATTGGGCCATGAGTGATGTCACGTTATACTATTCATATGAGAAAATTGTCTTCAAATTTTTTTTGCTCTAAAATATGTTCATAGCATTTTTACTTTTTCTCCACAACGTCAGCAATGTCTTGTAAATAAAGTTGTTATATCCTTTATGACTTTAAAATGCGCATTATGAAGAGAGTAAGGAATGGAATAATTTACAATAGAATGAACGAAAATAGTGTTTTAAGCCAGTTAGGTGTATATAATGATTAGGTTTTAAGCTGATTAGGTGTATCTGATAATTAGGTTTCAAGCTATTTAGGTGATTATGTTTTAAGCTATATATGTGATTATATTTTAAGCTAGTTAGGTGTCTCTGATGATTATGCTTGAAGCTAGTTAGGTGTATCTAATGATTAGGTTTCAAGCTAGTTAGGTGTATCTGATGATTAGGATTTAGGATAGTTAGGTGTATCTTAAGATTATTTTTTAAGCTAGTTAGGTGTATCTGATGATTAGGTTTAAAGTTATTTAGGTGTATCTGATGATTATATTTTAAGCTAGTTAGATGTCTCTAATGATTAGGTTTGAAGATAGTTAGGTGATACTGATGATTAGGTTTGAAGCTAGTTAGGTGTATCTGATAATTAGGTTTTAAGATAGGTGCATCTGATGATTTTGGTTTTAAGCTAGTTATGTGTATTTGATTAGGTTTTAAGCTAGTCAGGTGTATCTGATGATTAGGTTGTAAGTTATTTAAGTGCATCTGATGTTTTGGTTTTAAGATAGGTTTGTCTGATGACTAGCTTTGAAGCTACTTAGGTGTATCTGATGATTAGGCTTTAAGCTGGTAAGGTGTATCGTATGATTAGGTTTTCAGCTAGTTAGGTGTATCTAATGATTAGGTTTGAAACTTGTCAGGTGTATCTGATATTTAGATTTTAAGATAATTGTATCTGCTGATTAGGTTTTAAGCTAGTTAGGTGCTTCTGATCATTTAGTTTTAAGCTAGTTAAGTGTATCTGATGATTAGGTTTAAAACTAGTTAGGTGTATCTGATTATTTGGTTTTAAGCTAGTTAGGTGTATCTGATGATAGGGTTTTAAGATACTTAGGTACATATAATGATTAGGTTTTAAGCTAGTTAGGTGTATCTGATAATTAGGTTTTAACCATTTAGGTGATTATGTTTTAAGCTATTTAGGTGATTATATCTTAAGCAAGTTTGGTGTATCCGATGAGTATGTTTGAAGCTATTGAGGTGTATTTAATGAGTAGGTTTGAAGCATGTTAGGTGTATCTGATGATTAGGTTTTTGATAGTTAGGTGAATCTGATGATTAGGTTTTAAGCTAGTTTGGTGTATCTGATAATCTTGTTTTAAGATAGTTAGGTGTATCTGATGATTATATTTTAAGCTAGTTAGGTGTATCTAATGATTTGGTTTGAAGATAGTTAGATGTGTCTGATTAGGTTTTAAGCTAGTTAGGTGTATCTGATGATTAGGTTTTAAGCTATTTATATGCATCTGATGATTTGATTTTAAGCTTGTTATGTGCATCTAATGATTAGGTTTGAAGATAGTTAAGTGTATCTGATGATTAGGTTTTAAGCTAGTTAGGTGTTTCCAATGATTAGGTTTGAAGCTAGTAGGGTGTATCTGATAATTAGATTTTAAGATAGGTGTATCTTCTGATTAGTTTTTAAGCGAGTTAGGTGTATCTGATGACTTAGTTTTAAGCTAGTTAAGTGTATCTGATGATTAGGTTTAAAGCTAGTTAGATGTATCTGATGATTTGGTTTTAAGTTAGTAAGGTGTATCTTATGATTAGGTTTTAAGCTTGTTAGGTGTATCTGATAATTTTGTCATAATCTAGTTAGGTGTATCTGAGAATATATGGTTATATGACAAGTAAATAACCTTTTTTTCAATTAAAAGCATCAAACATCATTAAACAGTAATTATTGCCAGTAGTTCCCTGTGTTCTGTGTGGTCCTTTCTGAGATCTTCAAGAGTTCCTCCACCAGATATACTGGCAGTCATGTATAACCTATTATGTGCTGACAATTGGCGTTAAACGCTATGCAACAATACATTTTTCAACTACATGATAGAAAAGGTTACTGCGACTCAGTGTACATAATATTAATAATATAGACTTTGACAAAATATTACTTTTAATCCATTCCTTTCAGTTGAGCCCAGTCCTAATCAATAGCTATATTTGATTATACTGGCATTGTGCAAAGGCAAACTATTCATTACTTTAAGGGAGGTAACTAAGACGTCCATATACTATTACATTTGCGCTAAGTAATGCTTCTCACACCTTACATCAAACTGTAGAATGTTGTTCTTTTTGTAAAGCACATAGTGCCAAACATCTATTGTATATTTTGGAACGATGCAGAAGAAATGATTTAATCGGAAAGACGATGAAATGCACGAAGATCATGGCTAAATCTGCTACGGACAAAATCCCACATATATGGGTATTGGTGATGCTTACTCATGAATACAGTATATAGGGATTAGGTCTTGAGTGTTTCATGCAGATTTCAAAATGTTATCTGGTAGTAGATTTTATGACCTATATATACAAACTTATAGAAGCAACGGAGTGGTCATACCTTTATTGATGTAATTCTTGTTATAATCGTCGAGATTTGAGGTGACTTCATTATAGGGGTCATCATCAAGAGTAGTATCAGTATGAGTTGTTGTTGCTGTTCTGACGGTGGAGGTTTTGAGAGGAGAAGGAAGGAAGGAATAGGGGATAAACTGATTTCGACCCATACAACCTGTATCTGGCGGACAGACGAGGAGAAGAAAATGGGGTTACTGAGGTCAAATAAATAAACTGAAAGACATATTTGTTAATGTTCGAGTTCTGCGGTGCTAACTGAGCAATTATTTTCCTTATCCTTTTTTCTAAACATTATCTGCCTGGATTTTCTTGAACAAACCACATGAAAGAGGTATACATATTGCAAGAGAAACATAATTTGGTCGGGTCATGTAACCTATTCACGACCAAGCTCGTTGCTGTATGCTTATAACATTCTCTGCTGTTTTTTGGTATGCTTGTTAACAGCAATGTGTGCATTTGCACCGGCAGCGTAGAAGAATAACAAGGTATACATTAAGAAAGGTTTGATTTTGAGGGACTTATATAAACTTTTTTAGTCTCAGTCTTCTTGATATAATTGATAAAATGTACAAATACACCTTTGTATTGTATTTATTTATAGATATTATCTAGTCAATGTATTGTTCAGGTATAGATCAAACTAAACTAATATACGTGTTTACAATTAGGGAAACTCCTAACTTGTTACTGTATAAAGGGATATTGAAGTTACAGTACTGTCGAAGTCATTTGTTTCACGGTAATGGCACACATGCACAGCATTTTGGAGTGTCTGATAAGCACATGGCTCAATAAATTAAATTTGTTTTTTGGAAAGGGCAATATGGTTTATGCACCATGATTGTTGGGGTACTGTTCATAATTGTACCCTAACCAGATTATGACAAAATTATCAGATACACCTACAAAGTATTGACGAACCGCACTAAGGACGACGGACGACAGACTCACGGCCATACATTAAACAGTCGTTGTTGTTGAAGGGTTTAACGCCATTTGTTATTGGCTATACATGACGGCAAGTATTTATGGTGGAGGAAGAACCCTCGGAAAGAACCAGCGACACACGAGAAGCTACTGGCAAGCTTTCTCATATACCCACATTGGCCGAATCGGACACTCGAACAACACAGACAGAGGTAAGAAGGAAGTGGTTTTGTAACGGAGAAAGCTTTAGACCACCCGGCCACTCGGGACCCCTACCATGAACTGAGTTGACTTCCAATAGGTAAACTAAGACAAATGCGTGAATACTCTTTCCCGCTTAGTTTGCAAAGTAATACTATACTGTGGTTTAGGTGTACATGCGCTTTGCGTATAATCTAGACTTATTTGGACTGATGCTTGTTTGAAATGTATTGCCATTATATAGCACAACACTGGTTAAGCATGGCGGCCTGTATAAAAGGTGGATCAATATTTATTTATGCCCAAGACATTGGTTTTTAAACACAAGTTTATATCTCTTCGATAATGTTACAATTTAACAGTAGCTATTACTTGATTTCAACTGGACGTTTATTTGACTTGAATTTAATAAAAGAAACAGCGACAACAGTACGGTGGTTGATCGTTTGGTCGGAAGGGGAGAATAAAAGCGGGCAAAATGAGGATTTTGTGCTCGTATCTTTTGTATGTGCTGGATTGTTAAGTTGAGAAAAAGATATAACGTGGGTTCCTGAAGTCAGATAACTAAATTAAAAACGATGGATGCAAACATTGGGAATTTTTCATTGCACAAGTCAAATAAATAAACTTTAAAATATTTATATAAACATTAGAGTGTGGGAATATTAAATAAAAATAAAAATAAAATAAAGAACAAGTTTTCAAACACGGTTGTTTTAAGTATTGAAATCGAATAAGTAAACTAACATACATAAGTGCAAAATTATAGTTTTGTGATGGCATTTGGATTCTTGTTCATTTTAACCTCTAATTCTGAATAATGGCATTAACTACGTGCATTTGCTTTAACAAACCATTCGGGGTGCATACATTCCAACATTTAATACTCATAAAAAACCATGACGTTTGTATCAAGGAGACATATATGGTAAGGTATTTGTGACCTAGCTCGAATCATACAGGTAACGTAAATTGTACATAACCTAGCAGGTTTGTATACGCGTCTGAAATACTTTACCCGGAATGGCTTGTTTGTTTAAAGCAATGAGATTTTCTGGAGAAGGACAGGATACACCAGGCAGCAACATGATTTAATCCAGTGAAAGTAGATGGTGTGTAATTCAGGAAAGTTGTATTCTGAGGAATTTTTGCAAATTATGCAAATATCAGTCTTTATATACTTATACAAACACGCATGTTACATATTTACATTACCTGTGTTCACATTGGGGGTAGGGGATTAAAGTCTCATCAATATATTAATCATGAATAGGTCTTGCTAAAGAGATACGTATTCATATTGCCTGTGTTCACGATGTGGAAGTATTATCAGGTCGATCTATTTTGCAGATAACATTCTAAAAAAAGAAATAATCATTCATATTGCCAATGTTCATGGGAAGATGGGATTAATTTCTAATTAGTTTATTGTTCCATTATCAATCCAATTGGACGAAAACATAATCATATTCCCGATGTCAACGTATTTTGCAGGTACTGATTAACTTAAATTAGTATACTTGTTACAATTACAGGAATTCTTATATGGTCACTGTATATAGTGGTATTGGAATTATAATACTGTCGAAATAATTTGTTTTATGGTAATGACACGCATGCAAAGCATAACTGAGTTCAGAAAAACTAGAGTGTAAGACGGTGTTTGATAAGCACTCTGGTACATTCATTTGTTGAGATGAAAACAATTGTTGATAGTTTGGTCGGAAGGGGAGAATAAAAGCGGGCAAAATGAGGATTTGAGCTCGTATTTGTTTTATGTGCTGGATTGTAAAGTAGAGAAAAAAAATATCGGTACAAGAACTTTTGTTCCTTAAGTCATATAATTAAATTAAAAACGATGGAATGGATGCACACATTGAGAGTTTTTCATTACAGAAGTAAAAAAAAAAATTTATTATATATTTATATAAACATGTGAGTTTTGGAATACTAGTCAAATAAATAAAATAAACAAGTTTTCAAACACGGTTGTTTTAATTATTTAATAATTTTTCATATTGCCCATGTTCATGGGAAGATGGGACTAATTTCTAATCAGTTTATTGTTCCATTAGCAATCCAATTAGACGAATACATAATCATATTACCGATGTCAACATACCTAAACTCGTATACTTGTTTACAATTACGGGAATTTCTATCTAGTCACTGTATAAAGTGATATTGGAATTACAGTATTGTCGAAGTAATTTGTTTTATGGTAATGACACTCATGTAAAGCATATCTTTCTTGAGAAAAACTTGAGTGTAAGACGGTGTTTGAAAAGCACTCTGGTGCATTCATTTGTTGAGATGAAATCAATATTTGTGTGATATTTAATTTGCATGGGAAAGGGGAATAATGAAACACTGGGTAAGGGACTCCTCCATAAATAAAAGTCTGATAATCAAGCCGCTGGGTATTCGTACATTCAGCCACGTCCACGTTAGCATGCTCTTTTCATCGTCCATAATCAACTACGTCCTATTCTCAATGGATTTGTTATGCATCAAAATTAATCGGGTCCTATTCATAAATGAATCCTATAGATTTATTGACAAACCGCAAGAAGGACGACAGACGCACGGCCATAGCAGGACTTAGCTGACATCTACTAGATATACTAAGACAAATGACAAATGTGTGCATACACTTTCTCACTTTGTTTGCATTGCAATAGTATACAGTGTTTATAAGTGTACATGCACCATGCATATATTCTAGACTTATTTTGGATGCTGTCGATTTGAAATTCATTGTCACTATATAGAGCAAGATTGGTTATACATGGCGACCTGTACAAAAGGGTGGAGGAAAAAGCCTGGTACATTATTGCGATCAACGGAAAGTTACTGGCAGTTTTCTCACATATCCATATTAGCCAGCCCGACACCTACGCAGACAGATGTGAGATATTGGCTAATGGCTACTCGTCAACTCGAGACCCCTATAATTTTGGTATTCTATAATAGTAAATATTAATGTATGCCTTAGACGTTAGTCTTTTATACACAAGCTGATATCTCTTCGATACTTGTTTTTAAGTTAACAGTAGGTATTCCTTGATTTCGACTGGACATGTGCTGTCTCTATTTTGCAGACCGGGCCTAACTAACATCGTCACTGTATTTGGTTAACAAATCACTTCACCTAGTGTCAATACATCTGTATCGACATTCCATTGAAAAGACACAATAGCAACTGTAAGATCGCTAGATGCTTATTGGAGAATAGTCAAAGATGGGATTCTGGAACTAGAAACGAAAGGTATGTAATAGATAAGTCATATATAAAATGCTTGATGATATTTACTATCACGTCAATGAGTATATATGGTGTTTTAAAATATACTAAACACAGTAGGCGCAAATTAAATCTACGTTTGAATAAGCCTAAATTTCGATAGCATAGTTCAGTCTGATTTGTTTCCTAATATTCAATACATTCAGCCACATATTTCAGCAAACTACCATATACGTTGCGAGTGAGTATAATTTCTGTTGACAACAGTGGTCCGATGGCTCTACAGTGATAGTGTTATTAGAAGAACGACAGCTGTCTGTTTAATGTTTGAACTGTTTTATATTTTCTTGTTAACTTTGTGCCACACTCCGTTTAATACAGCTTAATACTGAGATGGAAAAAAGCTGACTTTTCCTCTACTAAGTGGGTGTGTCATTATCAGTATTATTTTCCGGTCTTACTTCTAATGATTATAAAGTTACAGTTTTGGTATGTCCTTTTATTATGATGCATTAGTTATAAAAATAAGATACGTTTTCAATGATGAAATTTTAAGATAGCAGTAATTATGACAATTTCTACATTTGTCGATCAAGTCAAAGGCATATTTTCATTTTAACAAGTACAATCCGCAGGAAACGATTACATTTGTTTTGAAATGTTTCGATAATTTGTTTAGCATCATCACAAATGCCATTAAAACTAAGCCAGACAGGTATTCATCTTATTCAGCTCTCAAAAACAGAATACGTGGTTGTTGTTTCACACTGTCATTTTTCCATTCATTCGTGCAACGCGCCAATGGCCTTTTTTTGGTGTGACGTGATATGCAATATATTTAATGGCTGCTGTAACAGGTTTTCATCATGAATGATCCATCCTAATGGTTAGACATATATAACATGATCCATCCTAATGGTTAGACATAGATAACATGATCCCCCCTCCTGGTTAGACACTGATAACATTATCCATCATAATGGTCAGATTTATATAACAATGTCTATTCTAATGGTCAGCCTCTATGAAGTATCTTTTAGATGCAACCTTTGATTTCACCACTAGATCCTGTAAATCAACACAAATTGAAATTAAATTGTTTGTACAAAAGAACGTAAAACGCGAATGTGTTTGCGTGATAATAGAAACAAATACACTCACACGTGTCTTCCAAATCCTACAAGATATGTTACACGAGGGACAAAAATACTTTTTAAAATTAGGTACAATTATCAAATTAGATAGTAAAGAATAGCAAGTCAGGCACATATTGATACTTATATTTTCAAAAACATGACATGTTCAAAATATAAACATAGTGTGCATACTATAATAAAATGACTATAGAAAACAACAAGTGTATACTTTTTTTCATGAAGTACATAAGTACATGAAACACTCGACTCTTAGCTTCATGTACACAAAGGTTTGCAAAGAGTTATTCAATGATATGTTTTATGTTTCACAATATGAAGTAATAAATAGAAACGTATCATTTGGTTCTTGTTTAACTGCACTGGCGGCTTGTAACTATTTGACTCGCAAAGTTTCTTTAGGTGATTTCCCCCCTCTATCCTGACTACAGCTTCCCAAATATTGAAAGCACTAATACTAGGTACAAAAATCCCTCTCAACGAAGCTCTGTATTCATTCTCCCCAAAATCTGTCAAATATAAAAGGCCATCTCCGTGTTTATGTTTCCGTACCCACATGGAATTCGTGTTGAAAAGACTGATATCTGATGTTTCTATTAATGAGTGAAAATTCATATATGATGTATCAGCATGGCTTTGTCTGATATTTAAATAAACAGTGATATTTATAGTGTGCCCTGTTTAAAATAATGGGTTAGTCAGAGCATACCAAGGGTAAATGGTGCCCGGGCGACGACGAAGACCCAAAAAACTTTTGTTGCGCCAAGACGTATGATGCCAATGGCCACCGTCCTCCCTCACCCTCGCCGTTAGTACTTTATTATTATTATTTTTTGTGTCCAAAATTTAGAAACATTAAAGTGCCATGCTCTAAAGGACTGCTTTGTGTTATATTTATAAATGCGTTATTTTAAATAGAAGTGAGACTTACAGTGCCTTTTGTAATTTATGTAATACTCTCAAAATATGATAAGGCATTATCTCTACAGATATGTTAACGTGAGTTGAAAAATACGAACCTAATTTATAAGGTGAATTTCAAAAGCTCTCGTTCAACCGAGTTTGGATAACCTGTTTAAGTTCTGCTATTACAAAAAATTGCATTGTTATGCACATGGTGTCCGGGACATGTACTTTATGACTGTGGGGGCGCTCACCAGTTAGTATGTACTTTTCAGATAGTGACGTATGTGAGGTGAAGTTGTTTGCATTTTTAACATGCACAATGGAGATAATGTTGGCATATCTCAATGCTACTTTGATGTAATGTGGCTGATATTTCTTTGGATACTGCACTTGTGGAAATTGTACATGATCTAAGCACATGGTATAACAAAATGGATGCTCCCATGTGCTTGAAAAAATAGCCAGAATTAATCAAAAGTACACTAACTTTAGCACTTATTAAACTAGGGAAAACGAATTTTGCTGAAATAGGCAATAGCAGCTTCTGAAAGTGCAATGAACAAATTACAAAACATCTGAAAAGTAAAAAAAGTTATCAGATCATTTTTCTACAATTTATCTCTGAAGTCCGGGAAATGAAAATGACCATGCAGAGCAAACAGTTTTTTTTTTATTAGAGCACATCTTAAGTTACCCCAAGCTGTATACTCTAGAACCTAAAGTACACCCATCAATCATACATCAAAATAAAATGAATTGAAAGTTCTTCTCACAACACCTAAGATATACAAAGTCTTTATTATATTGCCAGTATAACCAGTGTAGAAATCCCAGAAAATTATTTTTCTTTAAAAATCGAACCCTGTGCAAAGTACGAAACTGTAGAGCGCCACCTGTGCCAGAGGAGACCAACCTTCCCCAACCCTGTCGTTAATATTTTATTCGTTGTTTTCAAAAATTATTAAACAAAAAGACAGTGTTGTCCCATATTTATAAATGTATTGTTTTAAATACAAGTGAGACTTACAGTGCGCGCTGTTTTAAGTACTGTGTTATCTGATCGGTTCCAAAAGAAGTAAAAATTATTGTGTGCCCTACTCAGAAGGCCTTGTTTTCTGGTGTTTCTGGTGGTTTCAAAAATGAGCAAATTGTTTTGTGCCTATTTAAAAGTCTGTATTGTCTAATGTTCAAAATACGTTGAGTGCAGGCAACAGTATTGTATAAAATATCTTCTTTGAATATTTCTTGTAAGACATTTATACATGTGTGCACCAACATCTTTCGTTATATTAATTTAGAATAACGGTTATTAATTCTTTGATGCTCAAGAATGACTCATTTTTCCACCCCTCCAAACCTGCGAATTGTTTGCATTAGGACACGTGACGTGGATCCATACTTTTAACACACACACACACACACACACACACACACACACACATATATATATATATATATATATATATATATATATATATATATATATATATATATATATATATATATATATGTATATATATATATGTATATATATATATATATATGTATATATATATATGTATATATATATATATATATATATGTGTGTGTGTGTGTGTGTGTGTGTGTGTGTGTGTGTGTGTGTGTGTTAAAAGTATGGATCCACGTCACGTATATTAAATGCCTGTTTAACTCTTAGATCAGAAAAAAGTTACGTTATCTGACTTTTCCTAGGTTTTGTGAACCTATTCAGAAGCGACCCAGTGTAAGAAGTAGATAGTGGTTATGTCGAAATGTATCAATCAAGAGCAAGAATAAACAAAACTAAGGAAACATAATTACCAACTAATATGGTTGCTGAAATGCAAACTTAAGGCAATAAAAACTAAATAGCATAGTAAAACGAACAATCATGATGTAAGATAGACAAGATGTACGTAATAATGATGATGGTACTGGTGTTCACGTTTAAAGCAACACATTATTATTATTATTATTATTATTATTATTATTATTATTATTATTATTATTATTATTTAGGAATATATAGTAAAAATGAGAGTTACGATATTAATCTTACACAGTAGAATATGATATACACATCAGTTACAAAGATCTCAAGCAAATATATATTTAATGTCTTGTTTGCTAGGCGATAGATTTATTGTACCAAAATTCATAGTTCACATTCTTTGCAAATACCGTGGCATGGATATGTATGCATTAGTAGTTCATATTCTTTAACCACAGTCTGCATTGATATATGTTCAAATTTCAAACCGAATTTCATAACAGTTGATTAGGGTACAGATATGTACAGTAAGGATTTGTAATAAACTGTGTAGGATGTAAATTCAAGAAAATTAATCCTTGAAGATTTTTTTTTTTACATGATCACTTATACGACAAAAGAATCCGTTAATTGAAGTCACAGATAATCTGAAATAGATTACGTTTACTATATTTAAATTCAATTTGATTATTTTGCATATAGTGTCGAATTTATAATAATATACATCACGTTTTAAATTAAAGTTAATTATTTCGCACATAGTATTTAATTTATCATTTTATACAAGTTTTAAAATTCTAAATTTAAACTCCTTCTTTGTTAGAGCAGCAGCGAAAGTCGGGAGAACTTTTCTTTCTGTTATCTAATAGTCTTATTGCATTAAATGGATGATTATACATGGTAAACTCCACTCGTAAAACTATAAATGTATTCTAGTTTGATAGAATGCATTACATTTTTCAAATTCCAACTTTAAGCCCATCCTTCGTAAACACCGCAGCGAAAAAGGTGGGAAGTGTGATACCCATCATAATTCTGTCTTAAAGTTGTAAAGTTTCACTACAGGAACAAACCACTCGTAAAACTATAAAGCTATTTCAGTTAGATAATATGCAGTACACTTTTCCAATTCCAACTTTAAGCCCCTCTTTCGTAAACTCTGCAGCGAGATAGGGGGAATTATTATGTCCATCATAATTCAGTCTAAAGTTGTCAAGTTCCACTATAAGAAAAAAAACTATATCCAGAATAAACGCATGCAACTACAACATAATTTTTAAATACAAATCTAAAAATATTTCCTAAAATGTAAATGACAGTTTTACTGCGTATCTAATACAGTTGACTCAGGTTAACTGCACACCCTCGGGCTCCGTCACGAGACTGCAGTTAACCGGAGTGTGCAGTTAACCGATGTTCGGTACAGTACAGCTTTAAATCAGCACGGCACAAATATATGTGAAAAATAAATTTAAACAATGATTAGAATCAACTATTTCAACTTTTACTTAAATGTTAAGCTTGTTTTCCTTCCTCCGAACACTTCTTCGCTGATTCAACCAATGGATCATGGAATTATCGCTTGTTATTCTAAAACTGCTGTCAGACAATGTTGGGTCTACTCCTACAGAAAAAGCGTTCAGCTACAAAGTCGTCTGCATCCTGTTTTTCGCCGTGTTGTCGGTTAAATTGAATTCCGTAGCGCATTTTCCATCTTTCCAACCATCCATTTGTTGGTCTGAAGTCATTCAAACCCGAACTGTTTAGAACAATGTTTCCCATGATGTACTATAATTTTTCTCACGCTATTGCTCCCTAGTGGGCACGGATATACATGTATATAGCACCTAGGGCATCCTTTACATGTCAATCATTTACAAAGTCGCATTTACTGGCTAAATTGTCGGCTTATTTAAAGCACTACATCAGTGGACTGGCAATAACTGATCATGACTATACGTTGTGCAGTTAACAGTTAAAATTGTATTGAATAATGTGCCACGGGCATAAAATGATAAAATGATCGTTCTGTTATCCGGAGTGTGCATTTAAGCGAAGTGCAGTTATCTGAAATTTGTTCCCATTGAAAAGCATTGGGAGAAAACGGGACCGGCGTAACTACGTGCAGTTATCTTAAGTGTGCAGTTAACTGATGTGGAGTTAAGTGGAGTCGACTGTACATAATATCTCGCAAGGCGCATACTCATAGGAAAGTACTTCGTGAATTAGACGAATTTCCTCTGTCCTCGAAGTTGTTTATTTATTTGCATATTGTCTGCCCTTTTAAATAAAACGCGATGCACATAAACCACGTGCTTAAGAAACAACCAACAAATTGTTTTCGCTTCTTTACTTAGTTAATGTTCTGCAAATTACTGGTCTATTCTGCAGCAAATGTTGTAAATACAAAATCGCCTTTTCAGTCAACTACCAAACTATTTTCAGATTTCAAAAATTTAAGTTCGTGTTGAATCTCGTACTTAAGTCTTAAACCGGAATAGTATACCATATATGGTACTTCTGTATTCAATTGTTTACCAGGTCCTGGATTTAAGAGGATTCGTTGTGAGTATGTAATATTTGAGAGTACGAGACTGCAAATGCAATTTAAAATAGAACAATAATCAAATTAAATGAAAGAATTCATTAATTATTTCATATATCACGTCTCTTATGCAAAACTATTTGAATGATGGATTTGAATTTCCTGCAACTAGTGATCTCGTCGTATGATGTATTCTGCCAACTTGCGAGGAGAGGTAAAATAAATATATATTGCTTTGTTCTTTACGTTTTATTGTTTTTAATTGGCTGGGCGGGGTGGGACGGTAGAGATTTTATGTTTGGTACATACCTTTAAACTCTGCAGCCGTCTTCAAAAGTTAATTGTCTGTAGTCTAGATCCAAATTTAAATGTTTCGTATGATGACAAGATGGTCTCAAATGAAAATGTAGCTATTTGATATCAACTATGGCCGCACCAATTGTCGTTGCAAAACATTGGTATCACCAGCCGCCATTTTTAAACAAATGTTGGTCATCTCAGAAAGTGGTTTCCTCTGGAAGACGTCTTCTTATGTATAGTCAATCTTAAAAAAGATGGAACTGTTTTGATTGTCAATGTCTTTTTTTTATTGACACTGCTTTTAAGGAGACGTTTTACTCTATTGCTGGTTCTGAAAGAACACGGTTCCGCTTGCCCTTACAGAATGGCGACGACAGCAACCATCTTAAAAATATTGCTATCTCCACCCCTTTTTAACATGGCTCATTGTAGTCAAATGATCAAATGCGCTCGCATTTATGGATGACTCTTATCGAACCTCTGTTTGTGTGGAGTCGAGTTTTTGGATAGGCCAACATTGGTACGTGAGAAGGTTTGTCTGTACCCTCCCTTCGGTCGCTTGTCCATCATTCGGTGTTCTTAGCTTATTCTTCCATTAAATATACCAGCCACCAAATATAGCCTAGTATGTGTTGAAGAAAAAGAACGTAAAACCCACAAGACCGCAGACTCCTCTTGAAAATGTTCTTTTATCCACAGTGGGATCTTAATCATTCGACTTCTTATGATGTATATTTGATATTTGAGAAATGGTGCCTATCTGACTTCTAATATGACCGCCATAATTATCATCTTGACAACTTTGTTACAGTCACTCCTTCCGAATTAACATGGCGTTTCAATAAAATATCTCTTACAATATTCAGTTAGACCTAAATGAAAATGGTGCTAATCTTTCATCGTTACTCTTTCATAACGAAAAATCATATCAAATATCAGACGACATCATACATTATGGTGTTGGTCCTAACTGAACATGATTCAAGTTTGAGTTCCAGCATCTCCAACAGATCAGCTAACTGAAAATTTTTTCTCGCCGAAGAATTTCAAAGTTAGAACGAGAAACGGTTTCTTTAATTTCTGGAAGTTTTTTTTAAGACTATTGAAGCTTGTGCCATTCCATACAAAACGCCACGAGATTTAAAACAGTGTCATCCTTTATGCCTCCAATAACCTGTATTTCTCAGTATTGCTATAATCACCACTTTAAATGAAATACTATTGTATGACACACTGTAGCATTCAACAGAGATGCAATGATACGGTGCACTGTTGTATTCATCTGAGATAGGATAGTATGGCACACCTTAACATTCAGCTGAGATGCAATAACATGGTATGCTGTAGCATTCAATTGAGAAGCAATAGCATGGCACACTGTAGCATTCCTAACTGATGCAATATAATGGGATACGTGAACAAAAGCAAGACTTTACAAATTAAAGATTACAACAATTAGTCTTCAATATTCCTTTTCGCATATACCACCCCACCCCTACGTGGGACAGCATATGAGAATGTGCGTTTCGATATATTAAATATGTATCTCGTTGAATATTGTTACAGTATAAAAGGACATTGCAAGGTTAAATAAAAATATAGAGCCCAATGTAACGGAAGGCACGAGTTAGTTATTTTTCTTAAGGTGTGACCCATTTTTAAATCAAGAATTCCTGCGGTTTACATTGTTCACCTGTACTTCCTAGGTGAAAATAGCATTACCTTTGAAAATACATTTATCTTCCATGCATATATTACTAGGTTCATATCACAGCTATAACTTCTTACATGAAGTTTGATTGACATTAAAGTCTCATCTTACTTGCAGCAACATCTATCTGACTTTTATTGCTTTTTATCTGCTTCAAAATCTGGTACACCTGCTGTGGCATCTTACATTATATTTGTTTATCAGCATCTTATGAGATGGAGTTAGAATCAAAGTCCTTTTTTAAATGTTATATCCGTTACTTTTAATTTCACATATTACCATACAAGAACCTTAATGACATTGTATTAGCCTTATCACGTGTTTTCATGTGCGCCATTTTGATGAGCATCTGTGACTTCATGTATTAACATACTAGAACGTTCCTTACATTGTAGTAACCATATCACGTAATTTCATGTTTACCATTTTGTTTGTTTCACTGTCATGATTTGTTACGTATGTGCTATCATGTTTTAATATAGACGAGTTTATCTTCTTTTTTCGTTCTAGCGTTTTGATCAAAAGAAATTTCCTAATGTGCATAGGTCACATAGTTTTGCATTACATCTTTAATCTTTAGAAAAGCGTGATCTTACAAAATATAGGTCCTTATAACTACTACCCACATATTGTATTGTCGCGATTTATTTGAAAGGAATGTTGTCTTTCTCAGTGGTGAGTCAGTTCTAACTCAATCTTGTAAAATTTATCATATCCCACTCAGTTACATTATCCTGTCACCAGGACGTCTAGTCCTAACTCTAGCTTCTTAATGCTGAGTGCCAAGCAAGCTAGCTTCTAGTTCACATCAAATCAATCTTGATGTTTATGTGCACTAGGACTGGGGAGTACAGTTGAATACTTTTAGTCATTGAAGGAATCCCAGTTCTCAACGCATCAGAATGTGCATCAAGTGTATGCTCTTGGCTGAATAGTTCTTTCATTTTGGTGGACACTGTTCTGTTACCGGTGAAATACTGCTAGGCTTAATATATAATATTGAGTTTGGAGATGATGAGTCCATGGTCAATTCAGCATACTGCATTTCTCAAAATCTTCGTCACTGACATACATCATGTCCCTTCTCCTGATGGTGACGTAGTCAATATGGCGTATTTGTCTTTAACATGGATACATCCAAGACGCCTTGTTGAGGATTGGCAGCAGTTATTTTTTTTGTTGTTGTTGATAAGGGAGCCAAGTTCAGCACATTTTCTCTGTAGGAGTGCTGTCGCATTTCAAACTTGTCGAGTCCATTATTTTTTCTAATGACACCTCTTTGGTGATCTGTGCCAACTCTCGCACTGAAGATACCAAGGAGTTTGACCCTTTCTGCCATTGGCTCTTCTGCAATAAGAGACTCCGTGTCTTCATACAATTTTTCTCATCTGAACTGGTCATGGTGCGGATATATAGGTCATGGTACGGTTATTCATACATGCATACTTGTTCTTTAACCAGATGTTCCCTATAATAAATTGATTTAAGATATACTTAACGGCTCACATGTTTTCCCTCGTCATAATGTACTTTCTGAAAGGATTATGCGTGCCACCGTACTTTGGTAGTTGACAGTGACCTTACATAATCAATTTGAATTTAATATTCATGCGCAACACGCATGACCTTTAACATTTTCTATAGTATAAAAAGGCATTTGTTCCACCAGTGTAACTCTAAATATTGATATTACTATCATAGTATAAATATGCACTGGATTAAACCTACGAAGAACAAACAAATAAAAGAAAGCATATTTAAAGTTAAGAAGTTGCTGAAAATGTGCAAGCCTCCGCTCATGTATCAAGGAAATGCGAAACGTTACGCAATCTTGAATTATTATTAACCTTTCACAATCAAGAATCCGAGCAGAAATAAATAAACTCTTATACAAAGAAGATTTCGCTTTGGGCGATGATTAAACATAGTGGAACTGAAACTTTGACAAACATTTTTGAAAAAGTCCTTGACACTAATGTAATTCTTGAACATACAGCTTGTATCAACTGTGATATATATTTCACTTGTCTAAAAAGGGAAATAAACATTATTTAGATGTGAATTACCGAATGATAATTGCACTGTGTATCATGATTTAGTATGAAAAATATTGTACCAAAAAAGATATTGTTCGACCCTTAGTAGCAGAAAACCTTATTAGTTAAGGCTTTGTATACAGTTGCTCAGGAAAACTAGAGAAAAAGCATATCGGTCAGGGAGATGACAACGACATTATACATTTTTTAATTCAGCTCACATGTATATAGTGGAATAACAACACCATATTTAATTTGCTATAGATAAGGGTATCTCAAACAGCAAATACAGATTGAAACATTGACCGTCCATTTTGCTAGCTACTGACATTTTACAGTTGCAGTAAGTTATATCGGTCTCTAATTTCTGTTTTTACATGAAAAGGGACAAATAACAAAATTTACGGCACGACGCAATTCGATATATTTTTGGGACCGCCGTATTGTTCCATGCCTAATTAACATGAAATCCACCCCACCCCCTTCCAACTCGAAACGTAGAAGGAACAAAACAGAATTGTGACACTTTATTAACTCCATAGAATGAAGTCACAATAGAGCCATTAACTAGGTTACCGTTACAAAGCGATAATTTATAAATTATGACACGACGCAATTCGATATATTTTTTGGACCGCTGTATTGTTCCATGCCTAATTAACATGAAATCCACCCCACCCCCATCCGACTCGAAACGTAGAAGGAACAAAACAGAATTGTGACACTTTATTAACTCCATAGAATGAAGTCACAATAGAGCCATTAACTAGTTTACTGTCACAAAGCGATAATGTATTGTGCAAACAAGAAGGCTTCTAATATATATTATGACCAGGGTATGTATATCACTCTGAATGACACCTGACAACTACATCGACACCAGTTCTTTTAAAATGAAGATTTCAAGGTTGACATTGATCTATTGTTCTCTCTCAATAGCTCAACGGTATGTGTCGTCCAACATTGTCTTGATATCGATTAAGGCAGAGACTAAGAAGAGGTCAGTTTTATTGTGGCAATTTCTATGTTTAAGGGTTAATGTGGCTCACTTTGAAGAATACTATGGCTTTTTCGTAAACTTCAATTGATTGCTATCAATGAGCCACATCCTTATTAATCATTTTATGTGTTTAAATTTACCTTGTTTAAAGAAAACATATCGATTCCTTCAAGATAACTTATCTAAGAAGTCCTCATACTAATCATCTGTCTTGAATACTACATTTGGAACACTTGTCATCTAGCAGTAGACTGGTATTTAGTTAAAAACGCATGATGACAATCAGGTGCTATATGTTCTGGATGGAAGCGCACGAAGTGATTCATATACACGATAATTTGTTAAATGGAGAAAATTAATGACTACTTGGCAGCGAACAAACCTTCTTACATGGATTGATTGTATGTTTATAATTTCATGCACAGCCATTATAACCACCACCACCACCACCATTATAATCGCCACATATCAGCACCACTATACTGTCCGTAAAATAATCAGTCGCCAACGCTAGTATTTCCTCGTAAACAAAAGCACACTGACCATTATTAGTTGTGATAACTGTTTTATACTACGCCAAAGGTGACTTGAATTTAATTATATAAAAAGCGGTGATGGATTGTTTGGTCTGAAGATGAGACAAAACAAGCAAAATGAGGAATTTAGATCGTATTTGTTGAATGTGCTGGATTATCAAAAAGAGAGAAAGAAAATATCGATGCAAGAGCATGGGTTTCTGAAGTCAAATAAATAAACTAAAAACGATAGATGCAAAACTTGAGAGTTTCGCATCACTAAAGTCAAATAAATAAACTTAAAGGTATTTATACAAACATAGGAGTTTTGGAATACTAAAGTAAAATAATTAAACTTAAGAAGAAGAATTCAAACACGCGTGTTTTTAATTATCGAAATCAAATAAGTAAACAAACATACAAAAGTGCAAAAATGGGTGCACGCTTTTACAGATCACCAACCAACATGTTCGACCAGCATGAGTAAGTGGGCATGCTTGCCAGTAGTTTCCCGTGGGCTGTGTGGATCTTTCTGGAATTGTTACTACTTCCTCCACCATATATACTGGCCGTCATGTTTAGCAATATCATGTGCTGAAAATTAGCTTTAAACCCTAAACAACAACAACAACACATTTTTCAACTACATGTTTAAAAAGGTTACTGCAACTCAGTTTGAATACTATTAATAATGTATATATCCCAGAATTACTTTGGATGATGTTCTGTTGAAGTTTAGTGCCACTATAAGCACAATATAGGTAATAAATGGCATCGGGATAAAGGGTGGAGTGAAAACCTCGGTAAATTATTTCGAACCATCGAAAGTTACTGGCAGTTTTCTCACATATTCATATTAGTCAGCCCGACACCTACGCAAACAGATGGACGGATAACAGACGTACGGCCATAACAGGACCTTAGTTGACTTCTACTAGATAGACTAAGACGATTGTGTGAATACTCTTTCCCACTTTGGATACAAAGCAATATTATACATTTTTTATAAGTGTACATGCAGCATGCAAATATTCTAGACTTATTTTGGATGCTGTCGATTTAAAGTGCATTGTCACTATATAGAACAAGATAGGTTATACATGACGGCTTGTATAAAAGGTGGAGGTAAACACTTGGTAAATTCTTTCCATCCAATGAAAGTTACTGGCAGTTTTCTCACATATCCATATTAGCCATCCCGACACCATCGCAGACAGATGTGATATATTGGCTAATGGATACTCGTCAAATCAATACTCCCTATAATTTTGGTATTCTATAATATTAAATATTAATTTATGCCTGAGACATTGTTCTTTTATATACAAGCTGATATCCTCTTTATACATTATACATTTAGAGTCATACCAAAGACTTACAAAAATGGTACTAACAGCTGCCTCGCTTGACGTTCAGCATTAAGAGGTTAGTGTTAGGACTGGTCGGCCTGGTGTCAGGATAATGTGACTGGGTGGGACATCATGCTACATGTCTGCGGCATGATGCCCCAGTGGTAGACATCACTATAAACTGCCTCACTGTAGACATCGTAGCGATATGACTGAAAAATTGTTAAAGCTACGTTAAAAATCCTAATCAATCAAACAAACAAACAAACATTATACATTTTACAGGAGCTATACCTTGATTTCAACTGAACCTTTGCTGTCTATATTTTGCAGTCTTGGCCTAACTAACATCGTCACTGTATATGGCTTCCAAGTCACTTCACCTAAAGTCAATATGCTTGCATGCCTTGAATTTAACACAAATTTCCTGGTAGCCAGAAGGACTTGTGTACTGAGAAATTGACTAGCCCTGCCAAACATTTACTAGCCCTGTCCCCAAAACAATGTCACACACTCGTATTGAGATTAACAACAATTTTATTTCATACATAGCATTATCATATAAAATGTAGAAGTACAGAAGTATAAATTCTTCTTTAAATCATCAATAAATTCACATTTCTTGTTTATCAAGATAATCTGGATCCAATTCCAGAAAGGGATCCAGGTGTCATTTCTCGTCCTCCACCTGCAATCTGGGTCCATATGGGGTTTGTTCTGGTTTCCTTACCGGTCTCCCTGAAACATTCCACAAATGTATTGCTGATAATGGATCATATGTTGGAATGTCATTTATATGAAACATGATGAAGAGTAGGTCGGACAGAACCCAAGGTCGCAAACAAGATCTCCAGTCACTCTTCACCATTTTGATCTCGGGGAAACCCCTTTCAGCATCAGCAGAGTGGGCTGGGATTGTCAGTATGAGGTCAATCAATGCCAGAATATTCTTGCAGTTAGCAGCATAAGATTGTACAACTGTGGGCCAAGTCAAAGCATAGATGTCTTTGTAACTGCAAGATAACAGAATGAATTTTGCTTTTTTTCCGGAGGCTGAACACCCTCTATAAAACGCCACATTTTGTGTCTTATATGGCGGGAATTGGGCCTCGTTTTGAAATTTGAGATATTACATTATAACTGACGCGAATTATTTGAAGTAAGAATAGGAATGACACAGTGTCCTTTATATAAAAATGTCCGAGCAAATAACCCGTTTAAAAACACGTGCATTTCCCCCCCCCCCCCCTTCCATCAAATGGCTTCTCCCTAATAAAGACTCGACTTCAGCGGATGTTCTGCACGATCAAAGCAGTGGCTAAAGTAAACACTGTTATAAAATATTAACATCAAAAGATAATGTTAGTTTCAACTTGGAAAATGTGTGCTCCGATCAAACGAAGCCAGCTGACTCGGCGCGTTGTATTTAACTCAGGTGCTCGACGCGAGCTTGATGTTAATGAAAAGGAAAACAATAATCAAAAGGAAAAAAATCATACATAGCGACAAAAATACCAAAAATATTCCTGAGATATTTTTCTAAGGTATTTTTGTCACTCTGCATTATTTGTTTCTTTAGATTCTTCCCCCCTTCACATCAAGCGCACTTTGCATTATTTGTTTCTTTAGATTTTTTCCCCCTTCACATGAAGTGTGCATCGAATGTGGTATTTAACAGCTCCAATTACGGTATCATCATTAATAACATGTTTGGTAATTGTTCCTAATTAATCGAACGTCAGTGTATTGTTGAAATTAATAATAAGCGTGAATATTTTCAATCTTAGATGCCCATGTGAGCTTTTAATTCCCATCAAATGCTGGATATCTCCACGTGTATTCAATTATTTGTTCAATCGTTTTTTTGGGGGTGGGGGAGATATAAAAGCTATAATTATTATCATAGAAAAAGTAGTTGCTTGGAAAATGATGTGTCAGTAATGTTATCATAATAAATTGATCTAATTCTTCTAATTATTTCGATGCAAACGTAAAATACGAGTTACCCGTTTGTCGGAGCAAGCAAAAAAAAAATACCTTCAGGAAACAAACATGTAAACTAATTTCTTTGAATAGTTCATGCTATGTTCTTTTGTGTGTAACGTTTCGTAATTTGCTACTGTGGTCGCGTGAATAAAGCGTGATACCATTTAATTCGCTATCAGATTAATACAGATCAATTTCCAAACTTCCATTGTTTATGACGGGGCCTAAATTGGCGCTGTTAAGTGAAACGCACATAATCAGATAGATGGCTTCTTGTAATAGAAACACATTTCCGAGGCAGAAATTGACTTAATCTTCACATGCTAGTATTTTATGACTGTGTTTACAACGGTCACTGCGTTGATTCTAAAGAACATCGGCCGAAGTCACGTCTTTATTAGGATAAACAAACGTTGACTGTTGATAACGAGAAACTTACTAGCCCGTCGGACTATTAACATTATGAAAGTTACTAGCCCGACGGAAAATCTACTAGCCTCGGGCTAGCGGACTACCGCTAATTTCGAGCCCTGTGCTTGTATCGACATTCCATTGAAACTATTATGGAACCAGAAAGGTATGTAATACATACGTCATATATAAAAACCTTGTTGATAATTACTAACACATCAATGAGTATACATGGTGTTCCAAACTATTCTAAACACAGCAGGTGCAAATTACATCAACTTTTTAATAAGCCTAAATTTAGATAACATAGTTCAATCTGATTTGTTATTTAATGTCTAATATATGCATCAAAATCTCTGAGTAAATGTTTAGTTCTTGCTTATAATGATCATTACGTTAGGTTTAGTAAGCCCCTTTGCGTGGGAGAATAATTTCCGTTCACAACCGTGTCCCGACTGTGTGGATCGATGTAAAATTATAATTTTATTCAGCATAACGAAAGCTGCTATTTGAATCATGTTTGAATTGTTTTATATTTTTCTTGTTAAATTGTGCCACACACAGTTTAATACAACTTGATATTGAAGAAAAAAAACGACAACTTATGTTTCCTCTACTAAATTGGATTTTCATCATCAGTATTATTTTTAGGTCTTGCTTCTAATGCTTATAAAGTTACAGTTTTAGTATGCCCCTTTAATATGCTGCATTAGTTATAACCATAAATACATTTTCAATAATGATATTTTAAGAAGGGAGAAATTTGGACCTGTACTATCTTTATTCAGCTCTGAAAAACAGAATACAGGGTCGTAGTCCCATACTGTCATTTTTCCATTCAATCACGCAACGCACCATGTTGGTGTGACATGATATGCAATAGGTTTATTGACTGTTGTAATAGTTTTTCAAGACGAATGATCCACCCTAATGTCTAAACATATATAACATGATTCATCCTAATAGTTAGACATGGAGAATAGCGCCCACCATAATGGTTTGACATAGATAACATAATCCGTCCTAATGGATTGGCCTAGATAACATGATCCACCCTAATGGATGGACATAGATAACATGATCCACCTTAATGTTTATACACAGACAACACGATCCTCCCTAATGGTTAGACATAAGATAACATGATCCATCCTAATACTTAGGCATAAGATAACATGATCCACCCTAATGGTTCGATATAGATAACATGATCCACCATACACGTTAGATACGGATAACATCATCCATCCTAATGGTTATATTCAGATAACAAGGCCCACTCTAATTGTTAGCCTCAATGAAATATTATTTAGATGCATCCTTTTGTTTCACCACCAGATCTTTTATAACAACGTACATTGAAATGAACAAGTTTGTACAAAAGAACTAAACAAACGAAGGTGTTCGCATAATAATAAAAACAAATATACTCACATGTCCTTAAGTACAGTTATAAAATTAGCTAGGAAAATAATAACAAGTCAGGCACATATTGATACTTTTATTTTCAAAGACATGAAATGTTTAAAAATATAAACATATTGTGCATACTGTTATAAAGTATTTACAGACAACAACACATGTATACTTTTGTTCATGAAGTACAGCCGTATATCAAACACTCGTCTCTTAGCTTCATGTACACAAAGTTTTTAAGAGTTTTAAAACAAGATATTCAATGTTTTATGTTTGACAATATGATGTAATAGTAACGTATAATTTAATTCTTGTTTAAATGCACTTGCGGCGTGTAATAATTTCTCTCGCAATGTTTCGTTAGGTGCTTTTACCCTCTATCCTGGATACAGCTTCCCAAATATTGAAAGCACTAATATAAAGTACAAACATACCGCTCAACGAAGCCCTGTATAGATTCCTAAAAAAATCTGTCGAAAATAAATGACCACCACTTTGTTCATATCTTCCGTACTGACTTGAAAGCAGTGTTCAAAAGACTGATGTATGATGTTTCTGATAATGGGTGAAAAATACTGTGCCGCGTCAGCATTGCTTTATCTGGTGTTGAAACACCAGTGCGAATTACAGTTGTGCCCTGTTTAAAATACCGTGTTAGCCAGTGACGTACTAAGGGAAAATGGTGCCCGAGCAGCAGAGAGGGTGAACCCTATAACTTTTCAGAGGCGTCTATTTGGCAAACAAAGGCCTCCTCCAAAACCGAAAAAAATGTGAAAAAAAAAAACAGAAATTAGGCTTCTAACCAACCGAGACGCATATTCGTTCTCGCACCGTCTCTGCTGCGAATTAAATCATATCATATAACAATAATGGTACGAGAATCATTAACAACTAGAGTAGCTCGAGAAAAACTAGCGGCGATTAAGAAATTTATACCCGTCCGTGTTTTGTCAGACGAAAATTTCAGCAACGACAAGAATCTCAAGTTGATTTTATAGAAGACACAGAACAATTATTTAAATCAGTTACTACAACCACTAGGGAGGTGGGATATATATATATCCCACCACCACTAGGGAGGTGGGATATATGGAAAGAGAGAAGGAGAAGAAGTGGAAAAAATATCAAAAAGTACTGAAGAAACGGCAATAATAGTTGCAGCACAACATCCTAATGTAGGGCATAGATAAAGTTCATACTGTAATCACTGACGTGAAAGAAAAACTTGCATCTAAACCTAAAGTAATATTGATCTGATTAAACAAAAATTCAGAAGAAGCTATTGAGGATATTAAAATACTAAATAACCTGATTTACCTGCAAAAATACTATTTGGTGCGTATGATAAACCTTAAATGTTAAAATCAGGTTATGAAACCGTAAGTGATGATAATTTTATTAAATGGGCATATCGTATATATTACAATAAAAAACAAGTCAGTCGTGATGATTATATGTTTGATACACTTGTTGAAAAAAAAATAAAATCACTTGAAAGAGGGTTTAAGCAATGAAAACGTTCTTTCCCACCGCAACAACAACATTCTTTCCCAGCGCAATAAAGACTGTTGTCGAAATTTGAAAATGGTAGTAAACAACTAAAAAAGCAAAAGTAGAAAGATCATTCTTAAGACTATTTAATACAAGGGAGGAAGAAGGAGCAACAGGAAGTGGTATTTTTCCGAGTGGAACTCGCGGGAGTGGTCTTCTTGCCTGTCATAATAATATGCCCTCCGACATAGCGCGATTAGAAATTATCATAGGGGCAGCACGAGCTGGAAATAACTCACCGGAAATAATTACTGAAGCCGCTTATATATGTCAAGCATTATTTTAAAGTGGTATCATGGCTATTGGTGTATGTTGAGAATTTATCGATGAACTCGTTGATGATTATCACAGTGATTGATCTTCACCGGTGGATAATTGTCACTACGATTAGATATAACGATAATAAATAATATGATCATATACTATCAACATTATAAACCTGTCATGGTCAGTGCAATAAACTCACGATTATCCTTTTATATAACAATTTACAGAGATGGTCTTGGTGATGTTATGCAAGGGTTATTTGCAAGGATGGCTTCCAAAAAAAGCACCAATCGCAAAACAGTTATTGATGAAAACTATTAATGTTATTGGTAAAAAGCTTATGGTGCTATTTGTAATATTGCTAGTAAGGCGTTTTCTGCAGCCAAAGAAAGACTGACACGATTCATACGACGAACCCACAGCCAATAAAATTGGCATCCTCGGAACTTAGTGCAAATGAAACGACAATCACACAAAATGGCAAGGACCAAGCAAACGGCTAGGAAATCCACCGGTGTTGAGAAATACACTGGGAGGATGTAAGTCCGTTTTGTTTGATTGCTTGCAAAAAACAGGAACATTTCGATGGAAACAAAATACTAAAGGATACTAAAGGATACTAAAGGATATAACTAAAAAGAAGAAAACCATCAAAAATAGAAGTGAGTTTGAACTCAGCACGTGAAAAAATGGCGGCGGCCAGGAGGACAATGCTAAGTCTGCAAAAATATTTTAGAACCAAACGAATGGAGAGAGCAGATGGCGATTACATTCAATGTAAATACAAAAAGGGGACTCAACAAATAGTATTCCCAGATAGACAAGCACAAGGCTTACCGGGATCAACATCGGTATTAGCGTGTCTGCAGTTAATGGATGGAGACATAATGAAAAAACTGTACTCAATAAACTACACAAAGAATGGATATAACATCAGGTACAGAGGAAATACTCCTGCATTGGCTTATGGGGAAATACACATACTTGGAAATAGAGCAATAGTACAAAAACCAGAACCAATAATGAGGAAAATTAGAAAACAAACTGGAGAACTACACATACAAGGAATACCAATGGAAATACCGATAGAAATTGTATTTGAATTGAATGGGCCGAAGAGAAATTTGGCATTAAGGTCGAAAACTATCGCCTAGAGAAGGTACCTGGACTCGAGATTTTTAACGAGACTAGAATTTTAGAGATGGAAAGATCCAAATTAAAGACAATAAAACGCGCATGTTTTATGCACGGATTCCTTATTACAACATGGTATAAAGGATGCATTTATGATAGAAAATGCAATAAATGCGGGAAAGTTGGACACACACCAAGAAAGTGTACAGAAGAAGAAATTAGAATAATTAATGAGACAACACAAGAAGAATGGGAAAGACCGGAAACAGAAGTAACAACAGAAGAATATACGACAGAGAATACAGAGGTAATACAAACTAGCCCTCTGCATCTAAGAGAAGGAGAAATACAAACAAAGGATCAAGAAGAAAGAATTAACCTACAAATGACATCAAAGGGAAAAGAAAAAGACAAACAACAACAACAACAACAAGCAGGAAAAAAAATCGAATAAGAAAAAGAAACGTGCATCAGCATCAGCGACAACACCAATAGTACAGGAACAAATCCAACCAATAAAAACAAATGAGAAACCAAAAGATCAGGCTCAACTAATCCAGGGCCAACAAATCAAAACCAAAGAAAATTCAACAGATCAGGAGGGTCAAAATAAACCAGTGGACAATATAAGGGCTCACAAAATCCAAGCCAGGGAACCACAACAACAACAAAAACAACAACAAAGGGAAGAACAAAAACAAACAACAGAGAGACAGCCGGAAAAGAAGAGGAAACTAAAAGAGAATAGTCCAGAAGAAATAAAGAAACAAGAAAACATACAACGAATAAAACGAACATCAGAACAAATCCCAAAAGATATGGAAACCAAGCCGCGTATAAAAACCTAGCAGCCTTGATAAATCAAGGACCTGACGAAGTACAAAGAAATATTACTGCACATTTGATAGCGGGAAGAGGTCTGAGATCACGATTTAGATAGAGAAATATATAATAAAATGTTCAAATCTTCACCCGACCCAGTATGTCAAATTATATACACCAGTAGCTACTGGAGTTGCTGATCAACCAGATGATTTTGATCATATTGATAGACTATGTGCTTCATTTGATATTATGAAAGGTGTTAATGCAAATTATAACCTAGGATTTGCAGCACGTGTATCAATAACCGTGTAGATTATTTTCATGTTCAATTAAACTGTCTCATATTTTCGGATTTTGCAGAAATGTAAGAACGGTTATCTTTGGAGTTAAACACACAGTAGTACTTGTTTTAGAGAGATCTTAAAATATAATGATTGATATTTACTGTAGACCTCTCTCGAACCTAAACCAACCCACCGGTGAAATATCGGCAACCAAGGATGTAAAAAATGATCGAGGATGAAATATCCAAACTGTTAAATCTTGTACATGTGGGCCAAATGAGGTGGTTATATTTGAAGACAAACAAGGAAAAAAAATTTTTGTAATTACTGTTATACTTAATGGAGTATTATAGTTGCCATTAATAAAGTAACCGAAAACTCCATAGCGGTGTTTGATTCCACTGGTAAGATTAAACCAGGTATTCTTTTTTCAACTGTACTAGATAGTAATAATGATGGAAAAATAAATTCCGATGATACAAATATAGGCGAGTTCACTCGAAAAATATCACGACACTTGGTAATCCAACATCTGACAGTGACGATGTGACAAACAATTATGTAGATACCATAAACAATAAACTATCAACGCTACGTGCAAATATGATGTTAATGTAGGCGCGTTTGCAAATATTCGTAAAATGTGTAGAAAAAATGATAAGAACGCTGATAATTTCTTTCGAAAACTGCCAAATATCGCCAAGAAACTTTCTGATATTAAAACAACTCTTGATACGTAGAGATAGGCTTGTCTGAAAGTTGTATTTCGTTCCGTGCACCCCCGCACAGTACTCATTAAGACAACTTCTCAGTCCAATTATCCAGTTACTATGTTCTATTTTGTGTACACTTTTGGTATGTTGTGAAAACACTGGAAAACTGCAATTCTGCCACATAAACTTATAAAAGCTGATAAAGAACTTTGTCTTACATCGCTATAAAAGGTATGTATGTATGTATGTATGTATGTATGTATGTATGTATGTATGTATGTATGTATGTATGTATGTATGTGTGTGTGTGTGTGTGTGTGTGTGTGTGTGTGTGTGTGTGTGTGTGTGTGTGTGTATGTATGCATGCATGCATGCATGCATGCATGTATGTATGCATGTAGCAGCTATATAGGTATATATGTAGGTAGGTTGGTATGCATGCAAGCATGAATGCATGCATGCAGGCAGGCAGGTAGGAATGACGATACGTCTGGCTTTTGTTAGTGCTTTTTATTTTTAGTTCCCATACATTAATTGTGCGCAACAATATTTTTTTTTATTATTGATTTCTTTATTTATGAATTCATATTTTATATCTTACAATATATTTTAAAAAATGTTGAATATGTTCTCTTATTACTCCCAACCCACCAACCCCATATAGGTTATATGGTCGACGTATTTTCTCTTTAGTATTGTCACTAGTTGAAATAATACACTTACACAGTCTCGTGTGTGTTTGTGTGTATGTGTGTTTGTGTGTGTGTGTGTGTACATATTCGAAAATGGAAAAGAAGAAATGTAACTAATAACTATCATCCGTTTAAAAACAAACGATAATCAAAGCTATGTCCATGTCCTGTCTCCCCACACTTGGGCATTTGCGGTCTTCTTCGCAATTCCTATTCCATGAGCATAGTTTGAAACCCCTTCAGTAAAAGAATGACGGAATTGTTTTCGCATCCTCTCTGGTTACGATGATTATCTTACCCCTGATGCAATGCTGTTGAAGCCCCATATTTGTGCCAGCTTAAGCGATATGATCTTAACATTCAGTTTGGTGTACATTTTGTCTATGATCTCAGTTTCCACTTGTAGGGGAAATCCATTTATGTGCACATCGACAGATGTGGGCCCTATTTCTCTTGCGAAGGGTGATGCCTGTTTTATTTCAACCGTCAAGTATTTGACATGTATACTCCCTTGCGTTAGGAGGGGCAGTTCCAAGTCTACCTGGTAAAACATATATTTGTTGTATCCGGCATTTTGCAGTCCATCTATCTGCTTCATGTCTACTCCCATAGCTTGTAGCGTAGCTAAACCTTCAGCTTGTCTGGGTGCTTTTCCTACATTCCCTACATCGATCAGCTAGCATACCGGCTTGTGATATGCATACAGCCGTTGTCTATCACTTGTGAATGGACGGACACATTAAATTTATTTTCGCCACTAGTCCGAGAATTCTGATAATTCTCCCACCATATATAATTGCCAACAGGTGTATCATATCTAGCCCAAAGCAATGGCGTTAAACACCAAACCAACAATATCAAAAATGAGTCTACAATATATGCATGGCTCATCAATTAATAGAAAAAGACATTAGTATTGCTTTGCATAGAAAGTGGTAAAAAGTATTTGCGCACTTGATCTAGTTTCTCAGATCGAAGCCAGGTAAGTTATTGGCAAGCCGTCCTTCGTCAGTCGTCCTAAGTGTTGTTTGGCAATCAATCGAGACGGTTCAGCTAAAACAGCACGTGCTCTACCTGGGTGCATAATCTTATCACATTTAGAGGTATGATGAATTTGATTATCGAAGATGGTTGAAACATACCTGCGTGTAACTGGCTGAACGTACAAACACGAGAGGCTTTATTTTCAGACTGGAAATTTTAATTTTTAACCCTGTTACTCATTGTGCCCCTTCCAAAAGAAAATGTAAACCTTAACAATATTTTCATTTCAAAACATTGATGCACCATCAGAGTAAATACCATCCTACTCTCAGGATGTTACTAAAACAATTGTAGTTTCCACATCTGTATCAAGCCTAAACTCAAACATGCTATGCATTTGTATCGTTTATAGAATATAAATGCCTTCGACAGTTAATGTAATTCCAATAGTATTTCATAAACTGACCTGCTAAGAATCTCCGTTAATTGTGAACATAGGGGAAATGAATGTGTGTTTCGTTAACACAGTAATATAAATGTGCATTTTGCAACTTTATAATCATATAAGAAAACTGGTGCTTAAAAAATGTACACAAATCGCTCAAATTCGAACCTTTGTGATTTTACACACTGTGTTTCTTCTATGCTTCTGTGCAAAACCTCATTACTATTAATAAACAAACCAAACACTACACATAATGTAATAAGTATATAGCAACGAGATAGGTCGTGAATGTTTCCTTATCCGCCTAATTTATTTTTCTATTGGAATAAGTAATCTTTTGTCATGTTCCAACAAATGCATGTATATAATATACCCACGGTAAGAACTACCGACCCATTGGAGGTTATTGTTTATTGTCAGCTTTCTCATATAACCACATTGGACCGATAAAGTCTGGAAGTCACTCAGACGGTGCTGAGATGGCAGTCATCTGTAAAGACTAGTGCATTAGACTACTCGGCCACTTGGACCTAAACCAAATTTTGGTATCTTATACAAGTACATATATATATCTGACATTGATATTTTGCACACAAGTGGATATTCTTTGAATAATTGCTACATTGAAATATATATATTGATTTCGACTGCATGTTTGCTCTACGTTTTGCAGCCCAGGCCTTAACTTTGCCACAATCTTAGCTTGACAACTCACTTCGTTTTCGAGTCAACACGTTTGTATCCACAATTCCTTGAAAAGACACCATGGCTACTGCAAGTTCAAAACACGCTATTTGCAGTATAGTCAAGGATAGGACGTTGGAACTAGAAACGAAAGGTATGTAATAGATGTCATATATGGCAATTATTATGGGCTTTTTTCGGCTAACATTTCGATACGTAAACATGGTATTTCATAATGTAGTAAACACAACATTAGATACCGTAGTCAACATTTCAATACGCCTAAATCTAGATTACATAGTTATATTAACTTTTTATTTAAGGTCTAATATAAGTAATGAAATCTTTCAGCAGATTTCCACTAAGCCCACAACATAGCATCATCGATATAACTCGATATAACTGGGGAAGAAACGACCATTCACAACATTTGTCCGTGAATGGATGTAAGCGATAATATATATATATATATATATATATATATATATATATATATATATATATATATATATATATATATATATATATAATTATATTCAGCATGAAGACAGTATATATCTAATTATTGTTTTAGCTGTCTTATATTAAATGTCACTATTGGAAGGTGCTATGCGTAGCCTAATATCATCTAGCAATGAAAAAATAACAAAAAACATTGCCTTTGATTGACTATGTCGGATTTTCATCATCAGTATTATTTTCAGTTTTACTTCTAATGGTAAAGTTACGATATTGGTATTGCCTTTTAATCTACAGCATTATTTATGAAACACAAGATGCATTTCAGTGATGATACACTTCGTACGGGTTAACTTGCGACATATTCTACATTGTGTTACGTGTTTAGGCTCTAAAACACAGTAACATACAAACGTGAAACCGTTACGCATGATAAAAAATTAACAAAATAATGTATTTCTTGGGGAAAAATTGTAAAAATGGAAATAGAATTACAGTTTTAAATGTCAAATTCGAACGTAATCCAAGAATAGTCCACGAATTAAATTATGGAAGTCCTAGTAATGAAATGTTCCAATAAATTCAAGTTCGAATCCTTTTGGTAAATTCAAGATGGAAGATGATGACGTATGATGTAGTCTGTACTTTTTTTTATCTAGTTTCTTGTAAATTCACAAGGAATAAAACTCCGGTGATGGAAATCCGGATACAAGTTTGATACACTGTCTCTGTCAAAGAATTATATATGAGCACATCAAATATTTCCCTAGATGCTTATTAATTCTTTTAAAATCCAAATCAAAATTAAAATGGATTCAAACACTGGCTACAACAAAAGAAAATGATCTAACGTCAGATGCTAACTATGTTTCAATACAAAGTAATTATATCGTATTCTAATACTAAGTTTTGTAAAAGACATCATCAACTTGCGAAATCGAGAGAAAATAGGGAGTGGTCACATGATCGTGTTTATATCACATACTCCTAACATGACCCTGAAGAAAAACAATCATTTTACTTTAAGAACAAAACGTTGTTTACGTTTTAATTCATTAGTCCAATCTTGACCTTGACAACAACCAATAATGTTTCAACTAAAATAAAACCCGTGTACGTGGTTGCGGTTAACACTGAATAAAGGTCAGGATCTAAGTCAACATTACATGCTTACCAAAACATAATTCAGTCAACCGATTTTCTGAAGAAAATAACAATCATCAATAAAAGTACATTACAATAGCATATAATGAAAAATGAAAATTATTAAAATCCGACAAACAATTAAATTAAAATAAATTTATATTAAATCAGATATACGTAACACAAGTCAATAGCAGATTTCCATTTGCACAAGTTGCTTTCATTTGTTAGCATGACCAGAAATACAAAGTTAAAACTGGGCCGATATTCGCCTGATTTCAGCTCTCAAAAGATTGAATAGAGGTGTTGTTATCTCATCGCGTCCTTTTCTGTTCAATAACGCAACGCGTCAATGAGGTTTATTGACGTGACGTTATATGGCATTGGTCTATTGGCCGTTGTTACATGTTTTAATGGGAAACGTATGTACCCTTCTATAAATTTACTTATAATGCATAACTGCAATAGGATAATATCATACATCCTAATGGATAAACACAGATAAAACCATCCATCGTAATGGTTAGGCATATATAACATGATCCACCCTATTGGTTATACACATATAATATGATCTTCCTTAATTACTAGATCAATATAATATTATTCGTCGTAATGGTTAGACACAGAGATTAGCATCTGTCTTAATATTTAGATACAGACACACAGATAATAGCATCCGTCCTAATGGTTAGATTCAGATACATATAATAGCATCCATCATTATGGTTAGATTCAGACAGAGATAATAGCATCCATCCTAATGGCTAGATTCAGACAGAGATAATAGCATTCATCCTAATGGTGAACGGGCCACCTTTAGAAAGCTTCAATCGCTTCACCGTCCCTTCCATGAAACCAAACACGTGTATTTTTACCGCGATGATACATTTGTATGCGTGTGCCAACTCGTATACGGATACCGATTTGACCTCGTTAATGTGGTAGCGCCGTCAATGCTGATATCAATTAAAATTTGGATCAAGACCGATCCAATAACGTGTTCGAGGATCATGCAAATTTATCGTTATAAATCCATGCGGGGTTGCCGGAGCATGACTAAATAAATTTCTAAAATGATTATAATCTATGTCTAAATTGCACCAAGTCTGATGAATATTTCTTAGCGTATCCGTTAAACACAGCAATACTATTTGATATCCCTGATTACTTTAGGTATTGTTGTATACCGTTAAGTAACATAAAATCACGTCAGCGTTTTATGCCTTTCTCACGAAAATATCAGGGCTGGATTAGATTGTTTATCCAAAATAACATCATCATACACAACTAAATTAGTACTAATCACATCAATATCATATACAGATGGCGCTTCATCAATATTAGAAATAAATTCAACATCATCACAGTCTTCCTTTACCATCGCTGCGTTTTCATTAAATTTTTTTAGCACTGCATAACACCGCTGATCATGTACAGACGGAGCTATCATATACAATTGATCCCATTTTAACCACCTCATTATAAATTAAGTAACAACTGTGTCTTGCCCCTCCCAGACGGTCCAATTATACTCATTCTGATAGAATTTGGTAAGGCTGCAAAATGCTTGACCGGTTCTCGTGTTCTTGTCGCTGAAACATCAATTATATCAATGTTATAATTACTAAATATGGATTTATATTGTGCAAATACAAGAGGTGTACTGTTACAGAAGAAATAATGACAATCATAATGAAACATAATTGACCAGCTCTTACTGTTAGGTGTGAATACTGCGTTACTCAAACTTAAATTTATCCCCGCCTATAAGTAGGGTTTCAAACAAATACAACACGGGGGTGATATTTCAGCCAAGTTAGCCAAATTACCGGGAATTCCATGGGCCAAATACCCATGAAAAAACACCTTGCATGATATAATTCCAGACTTGATATCCGACTTGACAACCAAGACCAACCAAAACCAGGCGAATATCCAATAAATGTTATCGAACATGTTTGTCACGCTCATGATGTAGCTTATCGATCAAATGATCTTCAGCAGCAACACATCGCAGATGTGAAATTGAATCACGCTTTAAATTCCATTTTAAAAAAAAAATTGCAAGGAACTGCTTATTAAAAACCAATATGAAAGGTAAACAAGTATTAGGGGCTTGAAATTAATAATGGAGTCAGTGTATTATTCTCCGAGCGGATATTGGAGAGGTAGCGCCACGATTAGTTAACTCGCCTAAACTGTAGGTGTTGACTGTGCCACCGCAGCAACATGGTTAGCCAGACAAGCGATATGGCAAATCTATCTAAACGAATACAATACGAACATGTTGATGTTTGATTCCCTACTGAAGTTCATCAGGCTGATATTTTATTTTTACCACATTATACTAGAAACATACAAATACGCATTAACTGTCGTTCGTCTTGCAAGTAGATACAAAGAAGCAGAACCGTTATCAACATAACCAGCTGGTGAAGTAGCTTCTACGTTTAAACGAATTTATCACCGAGGTGGTCTACGATGACCACATCAGTTGCAAGTTAAACCTGGCAAAGAATTTCAAGGATCAATATCATTTTTGATCAAACAACACATCAAAACATAACGAGAACATACTGCGATTCATCGTGATCAGGTCTTTGTTGAGAAATTTAATTGAACACTTGCTGAGAGGTTATTTGAATATCAATACGGGAAGTAGTAAATTCAAAAGAAAATATCTCGCGAATGGGTTTTTAAGATTATCAAGTGTGATATCTGCGCTAAATAATGAAATTATTCGCACAATTAATATGGAACCTGTTAACGCAATCACACGCGCACATATATCTGTGCAAAATGATTTGTCAGCATATCCAGTTCTGGATAATGTCACTGTGAGGTATTGATATGAACCTGGCAAACTTGAAGGTGGTAAAAAACAGAGCGACTGATACAGTTTGGAGTATCACAACACACAATTTCCAGCGTAGTTACATCCACGGGTAGACCTGCAATATACTGATTAGATTCAACTGCTCCTCAACGTGGATTTATGCGTGAAGAATTACAAATATTTCCCGAAGACACGCAATTGTGGCCCCCGATCGCTTAACTAGCACCTGGACGTCTATTACACTCAATACAAGTTAACGTCGTATTTTCGCGTGTCTAACGACGACTGTTATCTTTTCTATCCACGCTAAATTGTTTTAAATCGTTTTTCAGATAACACCATAAACATTACAAATTTCATCTCGCACAGTGATTATTCTGTTTTTGTTTCGGTATCATGATAAATTCGACATCGATATCAAAATCTTAATTACCTTTTTTATCACTTAGCTTATAACTGGCTATTTTTTTCTGATTGTGCTATCGTCGGTTATATCATCGATGATATCTGCGTCTTCGATTAAACTCTTCGCAGCTGAAATATTCTTCTAACTCGAGAGACTGCCAAAAACGAAAAAGTTTCATCATCCGACATGATTATCTACGATCCAAACTCGAGTATCAGAAATAGTTAATTTGTGAGATGAGTTTATCGTCATCGCGTATCCTAACATCCATGGAGATTTGTCCGCGTGCAATGCATCCTCAACAATGCTAATATCAACCATGACAATATCGTTTAATACTAGATTTTGCTTCTCAGTTCGTCCTGGTATATCAATGTTGATGTTTTACCGTCGTGTATAAGCTGATCTGTAACAAAAAGGCGTTGGTAGCGTCGGGAATTTTTTCTTATGCAACTGAAAAAATTGCTTCTGAAGTGTATCATGATTTATGTTTTACTTGCTACAATTAAATCGCTTGGAGTCCACGTTGCAACAAATCATCCATGGAAGTTTCTCTTATTACTGTGCCTAATGCCCTTACACTGATTTTTATTTGCAACAACCTGATTAAAATTGTAAGTTGTTTTTAATTTATAATCAATTGATCTGTGGTTGACATCGATTCGATTTCTTCATAATAATCAACAAAACGTTTAAGCCAATCGTGTTCGAGATTTTCCAATAAACGATGGTGGCTGACAGTGATCTCCACACATAATCAGAGCTGTGTTTTTTCGACAACAGCCAATCAAGAAACATTTTTAATGTGTCCAGCGACACTGTGCATATCTCAGCCCAAATAATATCCCCGGGGATTTATTTATTACCCACCTTATCAGGCGTCCACACATCACCCTTGTATCTGAAAAAGCTATGATAAATACACAAATTAACTTCTCAGGTCTTCATCTCCCTGGCAAGTCTATGTGTTGGTGTTAGCACAATCATGTCATCGCTTGGAAATGTAATTAATTCGATCACCCAAGTTTTCTTGCCACAACAGCCAGGTCCATTAAAATACAGTTTTGTGTCTTGATACCGGATCATGCACGGACGCCGCAAAAGATAGTTGTGACATCTGTTCGCGTTCATAACAATCCAATATCATAACACCTGCAGTTGGTTTATAATTGCATATCTCTTCCTGATGTATTCTCCATGATCCCCACGATCAATCATCGATAAGAACGCTGAGTATTTCTTATCGATATAAAACGAATCCGTGGCAACGCTGAATGTGGTGCGAGGAAATCTGTTTATCATCGTTAATGAATTTATCGAGACATATGGAGGCAAATAAAACCTCTTAGATTCGTGTATTGCGGTGATTCACCATTGATTTAACCAAAAACACCTACTTGTGTTCCGTCAGACAAGATGGGGTTTTCCTTGAATGATATTTCTTTCGTCGCCGTATCAGCGACCACGAATTCATATTCAGCAGAATCCATAATAAATCGTGAATGACTAATCACGCCACCACCCTGAGTAAACTTACCGATTATATTTCTAGCAAGATCCTTTGCGGATTATTTTTCACTGTTGTTGAGTTTAATCTTGAGAATTTTGGGAGCTTCATTGACAATATTATCAATGCGAGTATCTGGACATATCTCGATAAATCGCTAATGGCCTCGTCATGACTAATACACTCAGGTGAAGTTAACCAAACTTTTGTATGCGCTTGATATGATATATTTGCTACACTTACCGTCAACAATGTTAATATTACAATATCACGCATGTATCTTAAGAGCACTATGAAAGCTCAGCGCGCTGCTGAAAGATGTCTACCAAACCAGACATAACAAAACGGATGAAGATCATAAGCGAACTCAAAAGACAGTATATGGTCAAACTCGGTCAGCTTAAAATCAGATAATTGTCCATCAATTGGGTCATCCCATGCGTGGGATGTCCAAATCGCGAGAAAATTTCCGGCGCATTCGTCTTTACCTATAAAAAAACTCCCGGGATAACACGCGGCATATCAACGGAATGAAGTCTTTGCGGTTATATCGGGTATTCCATGAACTGCCATGTTCGTATTCATAACAGCTTAACGGAACATCGCTGAGAACTCGTGCATGTGTCGGCTTCCATTTTTTTCTTTTTCGTGCGAAATGAAGTGCGACTGACGCAATCGTAAAACAATTTCTCAGCAATTCGTCAAAGTTGTCAGATGAAAATCTTCGTTTCATCAAGAGAATGACTACGATATAATTCGCCGTCGGGTTGAAAAAATTGACCATTTTTCCATCATTGGAACTATAAAGCAGCCATACAGACACAGGATATTTTTTACTTATCTGTTGAATAGCATCAGGTATAATTACGGGACTGGTAAAGTTTTACAATTCGATTCCGCGGGAAAATAGTCACCACGCTAGCCCACGTGTGTGCGTTATGATCAACTATGTTTTTTGGAGCTCTTCCATTTGTTCGGTAGTGTTTAAAATAATACAAAACCGCTCCTGTTATCGTTGTTACGCCTATTATCTATTTCTACAATCTGGAAACAACATGAATTGTAGCTCCGGCGTTTTTTACAGATTCAGTTCAATTGGCTATTATTTTCACGTCGTCGATCCGTTAACCCGTTACTCAATGTCGCATTTGAAAAATGCTAAATTACTCGCTCAGCTACAAGATTCAGCCTTGACGATGACAACGATGAAAATCTCACTGTCGCTAATCTGTTAATATCAGGTTTACTAATCGGATAAATTTCGTAATAGAGAGCGCTAAAAATATTATTTGATTAAAATACCGTTTGTCATCGGTGAAATCTATCGCGGAGACGATTTCACTTGCAAGTTTATCATTCACTGTCGCGGTTGTGTTATTCACACTGTGTCGACATATACGCGGCATCGTTGCGATAAAACTCATACTTGCCATAACAACTACAAATATGCTTACCTGTCTTCACAATCCAGGGACGTCATTTGGGGAGGGCGGGGTTGTTGGGTGGGTGGGTGTTTACTTTGCATGTCCTGCAAAAGTTCTTTAGCCTATATACAAAAATTAACGAGCCCGTTAAGGTCCCTGTCTGAATCCACTAACATACAACAGGGAAAAATAAATTTTAAAATGAATTTAATTTGTCAAACTAGCTATTAAATAGTAACAAGATAGGTATATACTGAAACTTATAACAAACTATGACTTGTTCAAAAATATAAACCGTTCTGGTGGCCTAGTGGTTAGAGCGTCCACCGCGGAACCTAGAGGTCGTGGGTTCGATCCCCGGCTGGGTTATTTCAACTACTTAAACAAATGCTACTAGCGTTGACTGAGTGGGACATCATACTACATGTCTCCGGAATGATACCCCAATGGTAGACATCACTATTAAATGCTTCAGTGCAGACATCGTAGCGATATGAATGAAAAAATGTTAAAGCTAGGTTAAAAAATCCTACTCTCACTCACTCAAAAATATAAACATGTTTTCTATTCTGTGACAGTACTATGACATTTAAAATGACTAGATACATTACACAATATGCAAAATCGGTAATTTCCTACATTCGCTCTAAGTTTGATAAGATAATATCTCTGCAGATTTGTTCAAATTACTAAAATATTTACTTTCTGCAAGTGCATTTTAAAAATGTAACATGCTGTTCGTGACATGTAGTTTAGAATTATGCAGTGTCCGTGACATGGGGTTTAGAATTGGGCATATAGTGTCCGTGACATGGGGTTGAGAATTTGGCATACATTGTCCGAGACATTGGCTGTAGAACTGTGCATACCGTGTCCGTAACATAGACTTTCGGCACTTCTCGGCCACATAGCAAAATCTGTCACGCTGCCCGAACCCGTAAACGTTTTAACTCTAATTGCATTGTATGCAGGACTACGTGTTCCTATTGATGCCTTGTATAATATTAATGAATATGTATCATTATATTTGTATTATTGGTATTTCCCCATCCTATAATAACCACTATTTAATATTTGGTGATATTAATGTTACAGTAACGGTTATTAACTCTTTGATGCATTAATTATAACTAATTTATTGTGATTTGAAATACCCCACCACGAAAACAAAACTTATATGCACTTATGTTTTTAGTGCAGGTAGATCGAGTCTTTTTGCACACATACACGCACACACGCTCACACACAAGAAATATATTCCAACTACGGGATGTGAAGAAAGCTTTGTGACATATAGGTTCTGTGAACTTATTCTGAAGTGAATCAGGTTAAGAATTACAAAATTATCAAGTCAACATTAAGCAGTCAGCAATAAAAAAGAAGACATAAAGGAATACAAAATAATCTACTTGGTTGCTTAAATGCAAGCTTAAGGCCATACAAGTAGTGATCATCCATGTAAATTAAGTATGCATGATGTAAGATATAAAGAAATGATGATGATGGTGGTGGTGGTGTTTTTGTATAAAGTTACACTTGTCATTATTATTATTATTATTATTATTATTATTATTATTATTATTATTATTATTATTATTATTGCGAGATACACAACGTAGTTAAAGATTAAGTTACCACATTCATTTACATAATATATTATGATTAACACTTCAGAAAAAAAGAATCTAAAATGAAATAGACTTTAATGTTTAGCATGCTAGAGGATCGAATTATTGTGCTAAAATTCACAGTTTACATTTTAAAGGATGTATGCAGACTTGTAACTGAATTTAGTAACTATGGATTAGGTACCGATAAGTAAATCAAGGTTTTGTAATCAATTATTAATCTTGGATGCAAATACACGAGAACCAAAAAACATTCAAAGAAACCTAGAAGAAATCATTTTTACACGACCGATCATTCTTGTCATTGATTGAAATTCTGGATAACATGACATAAACCTATTTATATTTTTAGTTCAATTTTCTTATACCATACATATTATTGATGTTATGAATACAGTTTATTATATCTTAAATTCTATTTTTTGATATTACAAAGAGTATGCACAAAAATCACGTGCTGAAAATAAGCTAACAATTTTCAGCATTTTTTTCCATAGTTAATCTAGATGTTCGTCAACGCTTTCCGAGACCATTTTTCTACTTCGTAGTGACGTTTTGACCAAATCGCCGTTTTAGTCAACTACCGAAACTGTTTTCAAAATTTTAATTTCGTTCCCAATTTTTCACCGCACATTCTTAAACCCTATATGTGTCTCATTTATACTCTTGTATTCAATGGTTTACCTGGACCTTGTTTTGAGACAGCTTTGTGAGTAGGTAACATTTGAGAGAGCGAGACCACCAGTTAAATTTAAAACTCAACCACAACACATTATATAAAAGCATTCATTAACTAATTCAAATGCCAGGTCTCTGACGCATTATTAATTAAATGTTGCATCACTTCCTGCAACTAGTGATCATGTCTTCTCATGTATACTGCCAACATGCAGGAATTCTTGAAAAAACAATATCACTTGTTATGTTGTTTTATTTTAGGGGCGATACGGTAACTATGGTTTATTTACTTTTTAACTCTTCTGGTCATAGGCAAGAACATATACTGGGATAATTGATCGTTCTTTCACACAAGTTTGTTATCACCATGATAGCTGGCACAGTGGTCAACGTTACTATCGCTACTTCTCCTAAACGGATGGCACACGACTATGAGGTTTTCACTAAAACGTTTTTTATAATGTCTAGTTGACCAAAAACGGACATGGTGCCAATAAGACGTTGAAAATGGGTGTGATAGCGGTCATCTCTAAAAGCTGGTTCTCCTGAATGTAGAGCCCAATTGAAATATTCTTTCTCTCTCTGTCTCTGTCTCTGTCTCTGTCTCTCTCTCTCTCTCTCAAATGCATGTACATGTGCATATAAGACCATACCTACACTACACACCCACATACAAAATATTATATAAACAAATAAATATGTGTGAGCACGGTAATAGTATACATCTTAATACATTATTGCAACAGAATGTCATATAGTTAATGCCATTCATACAAGTAGCCAAATTGTTTTAATTAAGAAATGAAACACAGAATGAAAACAGGTTGATAATACTTACATTGTATAAGCCTTATAAAATCAACCTGTTTGCATTCTGGGTTTCATTTCTTAATTGAAAACGTTCTGCTACTTGTGTTGCAATCTTGACTTGAGCAGGCATGACACCTTATAATAAGGTGTCACTCCTTCACATGTCAAGATTGCAAGATCAATCATCAATTCAAGTTGTTACCTTCTATAGAAAAAATTAATGCATTGATAGTTTGAATTCATATTTGTTGATATTTGATTTTGTACTGAAGATTTATAGTAGAGAAATATAGGAAATTTGTGAAACAACCCCATATTGTTGTTTAAATCATTCTTTGTAATTATTTTGAATTTAGCTTTCTAGGACTAAATTCGCACAGATATAATCTTGCCTTGACACTGTTCATTTAAACAAGTTTGATACATACATTTGAAGAGAAGATATAAACACTATTTTTGCTTAACTGAATGAAAATCAACATATATATGTATATGAAATAACTTCTAAATGTTATTAAGTTTAATTTTTCACACTAACGCCGTTGACCGACAATGGGGTCAATGTGCTGAATATTTGACCGATAATTTGTCCTACGCACCGGTCATGACAGATATTGATCAAACGACCAGATATGACTCCTGAATTGAGACTTCGTACGGTAATTAGAGGTTAGTCAGAAATATGAAATATACATGGATATATTCCAAATTGTTCGAAGGTTAAGACCTACTGTGTTTATGAGTATTACCTCCTCCTAATAAATGAAAATAAAACTTTTACAACTTTCAACGCTTTGCAAAAATACTAATTTATCTTCCACGGGCCGCTTTATACCATAAACAAGTATCCGGATATGTATCCTGTTCGTTTCCAATGATATAGCATTCAAACGATCGATCCAAATTGTTCACAAAATATGCCGTAACAGCGGACCACTGTTCTAAAACCTAAGCGGCATCAGAAAACGGGAAGTCAGAAACGGCTATTCCCCCCTGTCAGTCCTATACCTACCATTATTACGATACACACACGTACATTTTATTTAAAAAATGTTCTTGTTAAAATGTATAATCCAACCCATGGATAAAGACTCACTGATAAGTTACACCTGACAACCTCGTGACCTTGAACTTGATGTGTACTAAGAATAATAGTCACAATAAAATGCTGCTAGACAAAATCACACCTTTGGTAAATGCTGCACACTCAGTTTAGAACTTTAAATCGCTTTTGATGCACAACGTGGTATCCTTTGAAATAAATGGAAGATTTGTCAAACTATGTTAGTTGAATAAGTAACGAATTCTTTTCTTGCGGCGATATAACACAGTCCTTTAGATGTTATAAGGTCGAACGCTAATACGTCACAACATACTGATGACGTCATAAAGAATCCGAAACACAGAATGGTTCCCTGTCGTACATTTGCATTATGGTACGAACGCAACGAAATCGTGACCTTTCCTAATTCACAACGGTCACGGATACTGTAACTAATGTAAACAAAACGGCCGATGTGTGCAATGCTATGCATTTTTCTATGTACTGATTAAAATCAAATATTTTTAATTGGAAATATAATAACTCTAAATGTACTATTTGCACAGTTCAATGTTTTAACTGCTTTACTAAGAAAATGTGTTTAGAAAGGCATGCAGTTCTGGAACACTTGCAACAAGAAATGGCGTTAGGGATGGAAATAAAATGATTATGTGATAATTAACTAATGACAATAGCATGCTAACACATTTGAAGCGCCAGGTTTATACAGTTCTGTCACAGGCTATTGATTCTGAGTAAATTCATGTATACATTCACCATATAACACTCTTACATGAATTATTGTGTTGAAGGTTTAATCATTTGTATTTCTGAAATAATTTGCACAAATTACCTTTTAAATAAATGGAAACTTTAAATAATGACAAGAGGAAAAGCAGTTTCAAGTGTTGAATTTTTTTTTTTTGCAATCAGACAGTGGATCACCTTAATGAGACACAGGTAGCACCAAAATATAGGCAAGCATGGCACATGAAATGTAGACCCTAGTGGACATAGACCACAATTAATTTTACTATATGTTCTCTACATATATTTCTCAATACTGACCTTTCCACAGTGTGACAATCAATACAAATCATATGTTAATCTAAAATACCTCCAAAGATGACTTCACGGTGAAATTCTTGTCAAGGGTTGATCGGCATTTTTTTGAGCTGCTGCACTGTAAACAGAGCAGCATGTAAACAGAACACATATTTCACTTCCAGATCATCACCAAGGCCTTATTACTCCATGTGCACTGTCGCCAAATTACACACTGACAACCACTCTCTCTGCTCATATTCTCAAGAATAAACAATTACCTTTAAATCCATACCAAATATGCATCAATATAACTCTTCTACCACCACCAAAATGAGAGAGAAAAAAATGTTCTAAAAATAGACTGGAACTACATTCGTGGGTACTGAACTGGAAGTATTAATTGTGGTGTGATTCCTAGTGATGGTGGAAGGATACTAAGGATATTATCGGTGATGGGGGAAGGATACTACAGTGTAAAAGTGCTGTATTTAAACACAGTTTTATTCCTGTGAAGCGGTTGTGGTTGCATCCTACTGTGTAACAGTGCTCTATTCAAACAGTCCCATTTATATTACCTGTGAAAAGTGGGGGTAGGGTAGCATACTAAAGTGTAGCAGGACTCTATTCAAACACAGTCACAGTTATATTCCCTGTAAAGGGTTAAACATACTACAGGTATCACGGTACCAATTGTTTTTCCATAGACCTCAATGCTAATATTTGGAGAGATAAATATATTTTCTATCCTAATTTAGCGTGCATCTCACACACTGTTATAGAGAACAGTGTTATATTGTCAATTTGACGATGACAAAACCAGGTACTCCATTGCATTTAAGAGAGATAACTCTGCTGGAACTAGACAGGGGTATGAGTTATATAATCACAACATATATATTTTCAGTCATGTGCATCACAGTTTAAAAAAAATCATAAAAAATACAAAATATGATCTATATAGGAATTAGCATAAATTCACATGTTGCCAAGAGGTTAACTTTTTTAAGTCTAACAGAAAGTGCAACTCTTACATAATCCACCAATCATAGCTAGTGTTGTTGTTTATTTCTGAATGCAATGTTCCATACACTATACGCTCCACCCACTTGGACTTGCGCAATTGGTACCGTTATACCTACAGTGCAACATCACTCTGTTCATACAGTCACAGTGTTATATTCCGTGTGAAGGGGAAAACATACTACAGTGCAACAGCACTCTGTTCATACAGTCACAGAGTTATATTCCCCGTTAAGGGGAAAACATACTACAGTGCAACAGCACTCTGTTCATACAGTCACAGTGTTATATTCCGTGTGAAGGGGAAAACATACTACAGTGCAACAGTACTCTGTTCAAACAGTCACAGAGTTATATTCCCCGTTAAGGGGAAAACATACTACAGTGCAACAGCACTCTGTTCAAACAGTCACAGAGGTATGAGAAGTCAATCAATGTATGATTTTAGGAAACATATACATAGGTACCATAGTATTCCATGAGGTCCCTGAGTGGTCACATGGTCTAAAGCGCCCTCCGTTACGGATCACTGCCATCTCACCTCTGTCTGCATGAGTTCAAGTCAAAGATTCAGCTAATGTAGTTATGTGGAACAGCTTGCCAGTAGCTTATCGTGGGTTGGTGGTTCTTTCTGGGGATTTTCACGGATTCTTCCTCCACCAATAATAACTGGCAGCCACTTATAGTCTATCATGTGCTGAAAAAAAGGAGTTAAACCTACAACAACAACAACAACATATTTCATGGGAAGGTGGAGCCCATTACAAGAAATCAGCACTCTATACAAACCTTGGAAAGTCACATGGTAATTTAAAGTCAATACAAGGTTAAATTACTATAAATAGGTTTGGGGTCCAAAAATTATGTTATGAAGTTTTGGTTCGAAACATGAAACACATTGCAATAATGGCATGCATTTCAATTTGATTCTCTATGTAATATAGACATGACTACTAAGATTTTATTGTCTACTTCAAGTAATTTAACTTACTCTTCTTTACAAGTTTTGTGTCAAATTATTCCAGATTCCTAATGTTTATAAATATGTAAAACAATAAAAACTTATCAATATGGGCATGAAAGTCAAATTGGGTTATTTCAATATATGAATAATATGCCTATCAATACAAGTTCCTCAATGTATATGTATCAAATTGGAACACAAGTTATCAATTATAATTACTTTTAACAAGCATGTTATATATTTCCTGAAATTGGAAAGTGATGATTGTAATTATACTATTTTAAGCACATTTCTTTGTTTTTGGGGTTGGGAAAAACATTTTATTGAATAGTCCAAGAATAAAATTAAAACATTAATTTACAAAAGTAGCATGCTCCTATATTTATAATAAAGCTGGCAATGCAATTTTATTGAGTATATGTTATCTGGAACTGTACGATACTTTTAGAACAGTATGGATTTGGGTGGAAATCTTTAGACTGTGCTATTCTGTGCTAAAATATGTGGAAATGTAATCCAAGACAGTAGACATATCTCTAAATTTCATTCAATGGGACGTTGTTGTGGTGGATTTAATGTCAGAAAAATGAATCATCTTTAAGTGCCTTCATTGTAGCAAGACTGGAAAGCTCCTCTGAAATACAATCTGACAAATTCACAGCACAACATTGGCAAGGGTTGTAAAAAGGCACCATTTAACACAGGAGCTCATACAATTATCAGAGATTTGTACATGGCATGAAAATATTGACACAGATGTGCTCAGTCTAGTCACTAAATTGTTAAGGGCATTTAAAACATGCAAACATGTCCAATGGTTATATAAATCTTAACCCATCTTTGCTGTAAACAAATCCAAAACTACTGACAAATGAAACAATGTTAGAACATAAGCTGCTGCCCATTTTACAATGTTCATCTGATAAAAGCATTCTATACTAAATTTGTATAGAAAGTATTGTTAACCTCTACTAAAACTATATCTACCAAAACATAGAGTATATGGTCTACTTATACTAAATTTATATCTACCATAAATAGAGAGTGTGGTTTACTTATACTAAATTTATATCTACCATAAATAGAGAGTATGGTTTACTTCTACTAAATTTATATCTACCATAAATAGAGAGTATGGTTTACTTCTACTAAATTTATATCTACCATAAATAGAGAGTATGGCTTACTTCTACTAAATCTTTCTCTGCCATAAATAGAAAGCATGGTTTACTTCCACAAGATATTTCTACTGTAAATAGAAAGTATGGCTTACTTCTACTAAATCTGTATCTACCATAAATATAAAGTATGGTTTACTTCCACTAAATCTATTGCTACTGTAAATAGAAAGTATGGCTTACTTCTATGCATAGCATTTTGCCATTATTGACTATTTCTTCGGAAGAAATATATGAGCCAAAAATAATCTTTTCTCTAGATAGTAGAATCAAGATTCAAGAGTCATAATTTGCTCAAAGAACCCATTATTTGGTTTCTCAAGATACAACTAAGCTGTCAAACAGTCACTAACTTTTTTCAAATGACCAACAGTTAATTTTTGGCACTCAAGGCCTTTCACCAAAATATTGGCCATGCTTAACACTATTCCCTGTCCTTACAATATGCAAATTTCACTATGATTGGTTTTGATCCTTGTTTATAGCAGAGCAGTCTATCAGCCAAGTACAAAGCACATATTTTCAATGTATTCATATTCTAGATAGATTTATTCCACAAAGAAAGATCGAATAACTTTGTAAATAAATATTTTATCTTAAGCACTGGGGTGGGGGGGGGTCCTTCTTACAACAAAATATTCACCTTTTTGCTTTTACTTCTGTTAATTTCAGTAGCCATTCATTAAGTTTTCCTAGTTTGTCTGAGACTTTCATTTCTTCCACGTGATCTATGATTTGCTCTCCATGTGGCTTTAAAACATATATCTACTTTCTCTTTAGCTCTCTTATGGTTTTACACTAAAACTGCACGTCCTACCTCGATAATTCAATTTAATAACTTCATCAATATTTGAAGTTAGTTTGACAAACTCTTGTTCAACTTTTATATCCTCAAACAGATTTGGGAATTCTCGGTCTATCCTAGGATATTTTCAAATTTTGATTTCTTTCGGGATGATGGCGGGTTAATCTCCACAAGCGTCTCTCTCTCTCTCTCTCTCTCTCTCTCTCTCTCTCTCTCTCTCTCTCTCTCTCTCTCTCTCTCTCTCTCTCTCTCTCCCATAACTATGTCCAAAATGATTTCTTATTCCCCATTGGAGACCTCCGAAGTCTCGCTATCAGTTGATCGACTTGCCATGGAAGGATATTTATTATTATGACCATATTTACTAACTATCCATGCCCAAGTCGTACACGACTGGCTATTATTCTACTATCTCTGCTTGACATTGCTAAAGTTTATATTCGCATGCATTATTTTGTACACCCACAAAATCTCCATCGATCAGCTGATGTGTACACGACAAAACACCCATACAATTTTCACTAGCCTACATTAAAATGATTTCATATTATACCCGTATCAATAATTATTTTGCAAATCTGCTAGAGTTACTATGTCTGTAACCTTCTCGACTGCATTTATCATCACGTTCAAACCGAAGACACTGGATGTCAACTAAGCTTTGGTTACCCCAACTGAGCACCTTCTAACAAACCGGAATTCTTTAGTTTGGTTCTTGGTTGTTTATTTGTATATCAAAAGGTTTTGAGGTTACACATGGACTCGTTCTTGAATTAATACGCCAAGACCCTGTATTATATTCAGAATGATTGTTACAAAACTGTAAACATCGGCGTTCGATTCAGTTGGACGATGGTATATCTGTGTTGTTTATACTGTTTGAAAAAAAATAATGTATAAGGTACAGTACTGTAAGCATGCTTGTTTCCGTTAGTAAAATGAAAAGTTCTGCAACATTCACTCCCATTCTAATTTATACACAGTATAAATTGTGTATAGATTTTAGAAGGAGATGGATGTTTTCAGTAAGTTGTCTTTTACTGAGAGAAATAAGTGCTCGTACCGAATACTGATTGTGTAGACTTTATTGGCAATATCTGTCTCCCGAGTCCATCCCCGTTTTTGCTTCCCCTGCAATGTAACTTTTTGAATCATTTATATTTTCGAAATAAAATTTTTATTCGTAGAATTAGAAAAAAACAAATTTACATTTAAAATCTTACCATATGCGTCGTCTGATTTGATTATTTCTACTTTAATTTTGTGTCTAATTATTGTTTACGTAAATTATGTGTCTGACTATTTTTATTCGAATTATGTGTCTGATTATTTTTACCTTATTGTGTCTGATTTTTGTTACATAAAATTCAAGTAAAAAAATATTCAGACACAATAAGGTAAAAATAATCAGACACATAATTCAAGTAAAAATAGTCAGACATTTAAGTTTAATTATTGTCACCTATCAAGTATGTCAGAAGTAGGTAGGTTGTTATTGGGAGCGAAAATCGATCGCTTTCAATGACTGCCTCACGAGCTTGATTCAAAGGATAAAACAAACCCCAGGGACTATATTGTTTGCATATATTAATGTATTTTCATGAACTGTAATCGTATATATGGTTATATGGCTGGGATCTCAATAATTTCAAGTTATTAGGTATGGTCCAAAAATTTCATTGGAATTGGGGTGGTTCTAGTCTTGATAATAAGTTGCATAGATTAATTGATGTGTCTTTTCGTGCTAACAGTTGTGCACATGGGCATAAATTGATAATCTCAAATGTTTCAAAATTGATATACATGGGTAGGGATGGAATGCCTTTTAAGTGCCAGTTATATGTGTAAATTTGTCTTTACATGTCAATAAAGTCTGTATTATGGTTGTTAGTTGGCGATCTCAATAATTTTTATGATGTGATCCAGGGGATACGTTTTTTGTAGGGTGAGGATAGACATCAGGCTATCAGCTCACGTATTTGTCTAAATATTTGGTCCACAGATCACATATGTCGTGAGTTACTTGAAACTTATGTAGAATCACCTCTATTCCATTAGCCCATGCTTATTCTGAGCAATTTAGTATTATTATTTTTTAAACGTATTACTAGTAGCTTGCAGTAACAGTAATAGTTGCAAAAAAGTTACAAATTGGCATCTATACTATACAAGAAAAAAATGTTATTTTAAAAGTATTTTTATATTATTCTTATTACTTGCAGTTACATTCACATATAGTAATTGATAGGAGTTACTTGAAACATACGTAAAATCGCATCTACCCCTTTAGTCCTACTTTAAGCTGAATAATGTTTATCGTTTTTGACTCGAACATATATTTTATAGTTCGTTGTACATATCATAGCTAAATTTTCCTATCCTTAGCTCTGTAAATATTCAGGTCATCGTCATTCAATGTAACCACAAAAAATGTAATTCATTTTAAAAGCTTCGTGTAACACGAATTAGGGATCTTTTTATAACGAACTATAATTGCAATAATAATTAATAATTTATGACACTATGTCATGGTTTTAGGTCAGAAATAGATTTATAGATGTGTATAAGTTTATTTTGCGTTGTTTACTAAAAGTATGCATGTCTGTATTTTGTGTATTCCGTATCCTGATGTAAATTATTTTTTATCCATAGACGGCCGTAAACCCGACTATTATGGCGTTGTGAAGATGGGAGACATGTTGATAGCCGTAGACGGGAAAGCGAAGAATCTTCAGGTTAACAATGGTCAAGACGGTAAACTGATTACATCACACGAACTGGATTCCAGTCCCATGGATGGATGTCTTATTAGCAAGACAGAAGTCGCTGTGAGTCTGTTTAACGGTACGGTTGTAATCCTGTCATTGGAATCGATAGATAACGTAAAACTCGTCAAACCTTTAGTGACAGGATTTGAATCATGTCATTCATTAGCAAAATGGAATTCAGACAAACTCATTGTCAGCGGTGTGAAAGACGGCATGTTGTGTTGGAGAATTTTATCGATTAGAGATGGACATATGGACTCAACTCACGACATCTGTAAAGGGTATCGGACTCGCATGGCCGTCAAAGATAACACCGTGTACATCTCGTGTTGGACTTATGACGCCATTAATAAAGGAGTTTATGTTTATGATCTTCTGAATCCAAAAACAAAAAAGTTTCTGTATCAACACCAGGAATTAAAATCACCGTTGTCAATAATGGCTGACAGGGATTGTGTGTACGTGTGTGACTTGAAATCTGACAGAATTCATCAGCTGACAGACAGCGGTCAGCTAGTGACCATACACAGAGTGTCATCAAGCCTGGATAAAACATTCTATGATGACCAGCACGGATTACTTTACACCACAAGCTGTGGAAGTAATGTGATAACTGTTTACAAAATGGAGTCTTTACATCAACCAGGTAATTCTATTTGATTTTACATTTTCCACAATGAAACTTTCATTTATTTACATTTCCTAATTCATATTTTTGTTATAAAATATGATTTATGAATATTGTAGTCATAACTTTATTGTAAGACAAACATGTATAACAGATTTAAAATAAAATAAAAGTGGAATAAATATTATTTTATTATTTTGAAAGTTTGTAAATGTCCATTTTGTCGTGCATGGTCATATTTATCGATTTATAATATAAATAAAATATTTTTTTTTATTTTAAATATTATTACAAATTATATTACAGTCATTTCTATTCATTAATGATTGTTCAGTTGTCTGCTCGTTGGTTGTGACTACATAATTTTAATATAAAAATATTAAATCTGTATGGACTATCAAAATGGCTGCTTTTCTGCAAAACTCGCCATCATCACCAGTTCGGGGCAATGCATATTTTTTCCCAGAAGGTGGCGCTTTCATTGATAAATCTATGCACACGACCTGTAATTGCACGCGAGATGCACGCGACCGGATCTCGTTCAGCGTCTAAAATTCCCACGTATTTTGTGATGATTCATTTTAAATAGAGCGATTCTGTGACGATTTTTCAAGGTGGATTTATCAAAGAACAAAGCTCAAATCGAATAACAAGATAACTGGACAGTTAAGTTTTAAAAAAAATATATAAATACCATTTTTGATACTCTACTGTATACATTGCGCGCTATATTTACAACTATCTGTTCACGTTTTTTTTTCATGAGGCTGAAAATAGAGGTAGTGCTTAGATGAATGAATATGGCGAAAGATTATAGAAATAATATTGTACAGTAATATTGTAAAATAACGACCGACATTATTATTAAAATTAAAGTGTTGGATGTTGAAGTAATTATTTATATTGTTTGTCACACGCAAGCTATATGCAATTTCCAGCTTTTGCTTTGCCCCTTCTTTATGCACTCTTTGACTTTTAATCATCCACTGCAGCATGCTAACCTGCTTTGTAACATAGCTACATGGTGAATGGTATCTGTACTTAACCATATAAGCCATTAGCCATGTAAATCTTAGTACAGAAATGACTTGGGAGTACATATTAGAGGAAGTTATTTGAAGTTACTGTATTCTAACCAAACACTTATACATGGATAATTATGAAAACCATTATTGTTAATATACATACTCATATTTCATTTTTGTCTCATGTTGTCATTATGTACTATTATGTTAAGTTCTTCATTTCAAAGTGAATAGAATATGCACTGGTTGTACCAGAGGTTAGAATAATCTGTGCTAAAAAAAAATCCAATGTTCCACTTTTGTTCCTCTTGTTCCATTATAGTTCTGATGTATATGAGCATTCTGTATATGTAAATCTATAATAATAATAATAATAATAATAATAATAATAATAATAATAATAATACGACTATAATAATAATACTTATGATAATAATAATAGTAAAAATATTAATTCTATAATAATAATAAAAAAATAATACGAATACTATAATAAATAATAATAATAATGATAATAATGTTAATGATACTAATACTATAATAATAACAATACTATAATAATAATAATAATAATAATCATAATAATAATAATAATAATAATAATAATAATAATAATCAGCATATTCCTTAATAATTAAAAAAGTAAGACGTGCACACAAATAGTAATTAATGCACTTAGTTATTTTGTAATCTACAGTTTATATAGAATATGCACACAAGTTCTGTCCACCTCTCCAAATTCTACACTGATATTTATCTACATTGTTTCTCACTATATTTGTCCATTCAGATTATCTATCACTTCATTATGTGTATTAGGTATTATGTCTCTTAACTTACTATATTGTATATCTTTGTCGTAATTTTATTTCCAACTACATCTTATCTCTGCTGTCCCTTTTTCTTTCTCGTTGATGATACCCTTCGAACTCTCCCAAACTTTTTTCGTTGGTTTGAATTTTGGGTAACGCCCTTGTTTTCCGAAATTATGTATATTTTTAAGTGTATGTTTCTCTTGTCCTCTCATGCGTGTTATGTATTTGTATTAGATTGTTTTCCAATTTATTTCTAGAAATTAATTCTTTTCATTGTTGATATTTGTTTTGTTTACCATATAAAAGTATGTTGTATGTTGTTTTTTTTTTACCCCAAAAGAGGCATACTGGTTGGACTCCCTACCCACCGCCTGTACTGGCTTTGGGTATTGCCCTCACCTTAGGGTATCAGTGAGTTATGGTTTCTGTACAGTTTGTCTCTTTTAACAAGGATTGTACTATTCACTCACAGGATTATATTAATCCCTTGGTGGGTTTCCTTTCATTTGGTCTTCTTTGAATTGTTTGGGTAGTGACTTTGCCAGAGTCATGTTTGTCCAGTGTGTATATGCTATAATGTGTGTATTATATTGTGTTATGTCTTGGACACCAGAGTCATGTTTGTCAAGTGTGTATATGCTATAATGTGTGTATTGTATTGTGTTTATGTCTTGGACAGCATATGTCAAGTTCTTCCAGTTGGTTTCCTTATTTACCTAATGTAGTTTTGTTTTTTAAAAAAAGTCCAAAAGGAATTGTCTGTTTTTGTTAATTATATGCGTCTTCTTGCAATGCGTGTATATATTGTATTTAGCATCCATTTTTATTCAATTTTGTTTATATTTATTTCGTTTTTCCTTGTTTTTGTTGGGGGATTTTTGAGTGGGGGCAATATGTTTGTATAGTGTATGTGTATGGCTTTAAGTTTTGTTCTTGTAAGGGGCCTTAGCCCCTTACCGGCATGATCCATTTTATTGGTCCATAGCGCATTGGATCAAAAGTCCTTTTGTTGATAAAAAATATCACATATTATTTTTTTTGATTCTCATTATATATTCCACTTTTGTATTATTTTCAAGATTAACAACTTTTCTATGGATGTTTATTCATAGTGGAGGTGTTCACGTGAGTCCTTTTCAGGTGTCAAATTCTGACTTCACTTCTTTTTTTGGGGGGAGGGGACACCAGACAGATGTCCTCCCCCCTATCAAAAAAGTAAAGTTTTTATGCGTGTTTGTGCACCCTCGATATGTGGTTAGTTGTATTATTTTTATTGCCATTTAAATTTCAATTTAGTTTATCCCATCGGGATTATAGAGTTTTGAAAGGGGTATTTTCATTTCCGTAGTGTTTCTAAAGTGGGATTGATTTACCTCCATCGAATCCACTATCTTTTTTTTCCTTTTGACCATGACTTGTGGTCTCCTATATCCTGTGTTTGCTATTTGTGTTAGTGCTATTTGTATGTGTGCTATATATAAATCTATATATTGTGTTTTTGTTAGGATAGCCTTTTCTTGTTCAAATTCAAATTCACCAGTTGTCTTATTATGTGATTTTACCTCTAAATGGGTTATCACATTATTCATTTTATTTAAATTTTAAAAATAATTTATGAGATTTTTGAATTTTGTGTAAAGTGAGGTGTTTGTATTTACAGTTTTTTAAGTTGTCTCACTTTACTTACTATATATTTATTTCTTCTAGTCCGCCTGCCTTGAGTCAGGGTCTGTAAAAATTTATTTGGCTGTACTTCTCCTGACTCAATTTGGGTCGTCTTTAATTATTAAATTTATTCTATTAAAATTTTTCAAATATTTGTAATTTTATTTTCCCTTTAAATGGGTACCCTGTCCAGTATAGGATCTTGACGGATAAAGAGTTTATGGATTTAGTATCCAAGTTTTGTTTTGTAAAAAGTGCATTCATAAAATAAATAAATGAAATAAATAGAATATTGCAAGTATTGTAATTAATTTTCCTTGATGGGGTATTTTTCCAAACTCTTCCATACCTCCTACTCCGTGTACCGCCATGTGATATAGCACCATGACGTCCTCATTAATGTACTTGTCCCATTAAGGTTTACTTAGTTGTAATACACATATATATTTTAAATTTAAAATTTTTAACTTTTATAAATTTTATCCTATATTATAAAATGAAGAATAAATAAATAAATTTAGTTTACATTATATTATATTTCTTAACCGTAATTATTGGTTCACATCTAAACATCGTCTTCGTTATGGTAATTTGTCTAATTAAGTTTTTCTTGAAATTGCCGTCTAGGAAGAGTATTTGCCGTTTGTCATACTTGTCTATCTTCATGATTTCCATTATCAGTTTGATCCTGTCTTCCTTTGTTTTGTCGCATTGAGTCATCGTGTGATTTTTTGTGAACAGAGCATTTTTAGACTAAGTGGCATAAGTACCCAGATATTATTACTTCTTTTATTTTCTGTTTAACTTTTAGGAAGTTTTCCTTCTCTTAATTTGTCCCAAAGAATATCCCTAGGACTTTGACTCTAATTGTTATGAAATGTGGGGGTTATCCAGGGTGATTACCTCTCCAGTTTCCTATTTTCAAAATTTCCGTTTTGTCGTGATTTATTTGCGACCCTGAAGCTATACTAAAGCTTCGTATTCCTTTTGTAAGTATAAATAGGATTTTGGATCTTTTATATAGTTCGTACAATCATCAGGATGTTGTAGCATCTTAAATTGTTCTCTCAAGTTAGGTATTTTTATTCCTTGAATTATTAGTGTTGTTCCTGATTTTGATACTCAGGATTTCAATCGCTATTACGTATAATAGCATAGATAGTGAGCAACCTTGCCTCACTGATCTTTGTATTTCCAATTTTTCTGTTATCACCCCATTGACTTATTGACTTGTACATTTGCATTTATTTTATTGTACATTATTATCTTGGTCCATATTTGGAAGTTTATTCCAAATGAAAATTTTTCCAGTACTTTTTTATGTAATTATATTCTAATCTGTCAAAAGCTTTCTCTTGGTCGAAAAGTACCATTGCACATTTCGCATCTGACCCATTTATGAAATATATTATTGTTCTAATATTAAGTATATTGTTTTGTATGCTTATACCTTTGCCACCGCATGTTTGATTAGTGTTTACTATTGTGTTAATCCAGTACTTTACCCTCTTTGCTAGAATTCTACTAAGTATTTTGTAATCCGTGTTAAGGAAGGAGATGGGCCTCCAGTTTTTTTAAGTCTTTTCGGTCACCTTTCCATTTGTAAATGATAGTGATCAACCTTTCCCTCATTGAATCTGTCAATAAGTCATTATTTATAAGTACATGGTTAAATATATTTACTAAAATTTGAATTTTTTTGTAAAATGCCGCTGAGGCCATCTCGCCCTGGGGATTTTCCTTTTGCAAGCTCTTTTATTGTGTTATTGTTTGTATGTCTATGTTTTGAGATGTATACAAGTTTGTAGAGAAGTTTTGTATTTCTTTCATAATTGCTATTCTAGATGTCACTTCCTTCCCAATAATTATTAAAGTGTCTTGTGTTTTCTCCACCCCTTTCCTTTTTTCTCCCTTTTATATAGTTTCTTAGCCTGATTGTACATATGGTGTACTTTTCCCGCCTTTATTTTCCTGTCCCTTTGTTTCCAATTGTTATAACTGTTCTAATTGCTTGGAGAAATTAACCATTTCCCTTGTAGGTGTGGTGTCATTGTTTAGTTTCCGCAATTTTAATATTTTGAATGGGTTTCGCTTAGTTGAGTGATATATTGCTAGCTTTTTAACTTTCTTTTTAAATCTATCCCAATCAGTCATTATATTTACTTCTAATTTTCCCTTTTCATTTGTAATTATTTTAGGGATTTCTTCTCTTATCTCCCTAACCAGATGTTCGTCTCTCCCATTTATTTCTATTTTTATCACCATTTGTATTGTTATTTGTTTATGGTCCGAAATTTGAATTTCTAAACATTTACTTTTCTCAATGGTGTATGTTAGGTTCAAAATTTGTTACGTAAAACTTTTCTAATTTTGCTTGCCCCTTTTCCTACTGTATTTATTCCTTTGTTTATATATTCATGTGTATATTCGGTTTTTAATAAATTTAGTCTTCTATACATATCTGTGAGTTTATGTTCTTTTAGCATTTTACCAATAATTTCCCTTGAAGAAAGATCCATTGCCGTTAATTACCCTATCCTATCCACATTTTCTCCCACCCAGTTAAAGTCCCCTCCCCAAACTAATTGCTCTGTTGTATAATTATTTAGATTCTGACTTTCTCACGCTAAGTTTCACTACTATGTTCTTAGTTTGTAATGCTAGGCCCTGCATGGGTCTATGCCAAATCCAAATTTAGAGTTTTTCCATTCGGTTATTTATAGTGGAGAAGCCAGTATGGGTCCAATTCAGGGGTCAAATTTGACATCCCTTGCTATGTCCATCCATTATTTGTAATCATGTATTTATCTTTGTTTATCCAAAGAAGAAGAAAATAAATTGTTATTCATAGAGTGTTAGTATTAAAGGATAGTTTATAGTAGAGAGGTTCACATGGGTCCTTTAAAGGTGTCAAAAGTTGACCTCCCATGCAAAGTCCTGCCACTATTTATATCCATATATTTGTCCGTGTTGTTAGTGAGAACCCATGGTGCGCCTTACATTTAAGTTCATTGGTAAGCCATTCGCTTGCAGGTTGTGTGGGGTCAAACAGGTCATGTGTTTACTATGTTTATGTGCTGTAAATATGTTACAATTCCGGTCTTATTAAAGTAGACATATGGCTATATGGAATGTTTTCATTATAGTTACAGTTGTTCACTTGTTGGGTTTCTATTCAAGTTCTAGTATATGTCGGTGGGCTGTAGAGATGTTAAATAGCTGTATGTAATTACTACACTTTTGAGGGTTATTTTTAATGGAGGGGTCCGCATGGGTCCTATTTAGGTGTCAAGTTTGACATCATGGGTTTATTTCTTAAATCTTCTCAAAGGAAAAGGACTCATCTGAAAGTTGTTAGTATTACTGTTAATTTTAGCTGAGGGGTTCACTGAGTCCTTTTAAAGTGTCAGTTATTGACCTGTCGCGCAAAATACCGCCTCTAATTTTATCCATATTGTCTGTAATTACAGCTCTCTAGTGCACACAAGTAAGTTGTAAAGATGCTGGAAAACCAGTGTATGGGATTCGGTTGTAAAATTTAATTAGAATATACATCTTTTTTCTATTTGTCATTTTATTATGTGTTTATTTAACTGGTGTTTTGTTTTTCTTCAAAACTTGCCGTTGCGGCTTTTCCAGTTTTTCTGATTTCTTATTATGAAATTTACGGTATTCATATAGATTGGTTTTTTTTTAAATTTATGAAGTATGAAATTGATATTGTCCTGATAAATTGTTTAGTCATTTTTTTATCAGTATAAAGAAGTGAATTGAGGTCAAAGTGACCTGTTAGGTGTGACATTTTTTATTTTATTTCCTTTCTTTTATCATTTAGTGTTTCACACGTTAGGAGCAAGTATATTTTATTGTCTGTATATTTTTTGCATAGTGGACATTTTGGGAGGGCTCTTTTAACTTTTGTTTTGTACGCCAGTTCTCCTGGCCGCCGAGCGTCATGTATATATTTATAAATTTGCAATAGGTCTTTTAGTTTTTTAATTGTTTTCCATTTGTTCCATATAGCAATCCAGTTTAGGTGATTTTCGCCTAATTTGATTTTATTTGGTGGTAATTTTGTTTGTTTTATTATATCTAATTTCATTGCTGTTTTTTGTTTCCCATGTTCTGTGTTCCCTTATTGCTTGTGTTTGTCTGCAAGTTAATTTAGGTGGTTCAATCAGTTTAGTGATGTTGTTATTGTTATATATTTGATTTGTTGTGGGCTAACAAAAAGCCAAACCAATCCTTGCCAAGGTTGAGTAGGTCGGTATTGTAAGTTGTTGATTCTTTCAAGGTATATAGATGCTTGCTTTATCGTTAGCTTTTTGAAGTGTGAAACGTGACAATTTACAAATTTTGTTCCACAAAATATGTGTATATTTCTTTCTCTATATTTTTTTATATAATATAATTCATAATCCATGATATTAAATTCATGCCAATTGAGTTAAAAAGGTAGGCTTGGGTTATTTGTATTTTTTCTAGAAAACTAAAGTTTCTCACATTCCATATCATTTTGTGTTTATTTATTTTGTTAATTATTTGGTTCAAATTAATCATTTTACAGTTATTGCCTAGGTATACTACTATGACTTTTAATTGTTGTTTAATTTTGTTCTCACAGGAGTTGTGAATGATTTCTTTTCCAGTCTCTGATTAGTAGGATTTCAGTTTTATCATGATTTTAATATGAGACATCACTGAAGTGTTTAAATTGTTTTATTAAATGATTACATAAACAAAGGTAATTATGAAATTTGATAAGTCATCAGCATGTAGAAACGTTTTAATTTGGTTTTTATAATTTGGAATGTTAATGCGTTGAATGTTGTTATCATTTTGGATTACTCTATTGAGAGTTTCAATCCAAATCACGTACAGTAGCATTGAGATTCGACATCCCTGCCTTACCGATCATGTTATTTGAAAGGTGTCAGTTTGTGCACCATTTATTTGTACAGTAGATTGAATTTTGTTGTATAAGGTTTTTATCCAATGTATGAAGTTAATTTTGAAACCATTTTTCTTAAGTGGCGACAGTAATAGATCTAAGGTGTTCGTTGGATTTTGTCTTTCGTAAATCGTACAAATTTTACTGGTTGAATTGTTGTTGCAACCAAACGCTGCACTGTGGGGCATTTTGGAAGATTTTTGGAAAATAAACTCGAATATAAACATAATTTGCCCACTCTCAAGCACAGTGGACCAACATTATGCTGAGCAATAGCCTATATAGCTGGTAAAGATCCTGTGACGTCACGTTTATTCAGCCTCGTTTCCACTCAACAAATATGCATATCGGAACGCTCACACAATTCTAACCCTAAACAGTACTGTACATTTTTTTTGGTGCAACTGGGTCGCCGCAAACTATTATTTTATTTATCATGGGCATCAGAATGAGTAATATAACCACAACTTTAACTGTAAGTTCCCTATTCTTTTAAGTGTTTGGATAATAAAGTTAATTTCATTTTTATCAAAAGCCTTTTCTTGATCAAAAAGAATAAGGGCACCATTTTTATTGTTTGTATACATGAATTCTATTATAGATAGATAAAATGTTATCTGATATCTGTCTTCCCTCCTCCCCGCATGAATCATTGCTCATGACTATTTCACTTAGCGCTGTGTTGAGTGTATTGGCCAAGAGGGCGCTAAGGATTTTACAGTCGAGCTTCAGGAGGGAGATAGGGTGCCAGTTTTTTTAATTCAAGCATATATAGGTTTAGTAAGAATTATTTGTTTGAATTTTTTGTTTGTTTGTTTGTTTGTTTTTTATGGTTTAACGCCATTTTTCAGCACAATATAGGCTATACATGACAGCCAGTTTTAATGGTGGAGGAAGAAACCGGACAAACCCCGGAAAGAACCACCGACCCACGAGTAGCTACTGGCAAGCTTTCTCACCTAACTACATTTGCCGAATCTTAGACTCAAACACACGCAGACAGAGGTGAGATGGCAGTGGTCCGTAACAGACAGCGCTTTAGACCACTCGGCCACTCTAGGCCCCTGAATGTTTTGTATAAACTCTGCTGTTAAACCGTCTATGCCAGGTGCCTTGTTGTTGGTTACTGTGTCTATGGCTGTTTCAATTTCAAATAAGGATATTGGTTGTTCACATAATTATTTTTCTTCTTGTTTTGTAGTTGGAAGTTCAATTTTGTTTAAGTAGTTTTTGATATTATTTGAAATGCTTTTACTTTTGTGTAGTGATTGGTAATAAGTTTTGACTTTGTGTAGGATGTCATGTTCTCTTCTAATATTGTTATTGGCTCTTAGCGTAGTCATTGATCCATCGTTTCCTCTTCTAATTTCTTCCCTTTTCTATATTTTCTTTCCAATATTGTACACATCTTGGAATAAGCCACTTTTTAGTTTCTCTCCATTTAGTTTGTTGTAATTTATCGAATATTTCTGTAGTTATTGTTTTTTGTTCTTCGCTTGTGTTATTGTCACTTAGTATTCTTTCACATTCTTTTTCAATCAATTTGTTGCTATGGCTATGTAATCTAGAATATTTTTGACGATTTTAATTTGAGCTTTTATTGTATTTCAAAATTGCATTATATTTAGGTTGTGTTTTGAAGGAAGTTTTCTGTTTCATGTTGTAATTCGGGTAGGTCTAAAATAATGTATTGAGTTTCCAGTGACTTTCCCCATTTGGTTGTAGCAGGTGTTTTATATTTTAAAGTAACTGTGTTATGGTCCGCGAGATTTTTATTTATGATTTTGCATTCAATTATATTTGGTGTGTTGTTGTTGCTGACATATATATGGTCAATTCTTGAGGCATAGTTGTTGGATTCAAATGTGTATATTTTTTCGTGAGGGTGTAAGTGTCGAAAAGCATCTATTAGCAAGATTTGTTCTATCATATCTATCAAGCCTGTGGTTGATATTCTGTCACTATAGGGTGTAAGTCGATCTATTTCTATTAGGCATGCGTTGAAATCTCCTAATAAAATAATGTTTTCTTGACTACAATTTGATAAATAATTTGAGAGATCATGTAGAAAAGGTAGTTTTTGTTTTTGTCTTGCAGGTTTGTATACATTTATGATATGTGTTTTTTGTGTTTGTATGTGTAAAAGTCTTCCTCTAAAATGTGTGGGTGTGGTGTAATGTTTCCAGTTGATTTGTATTTATTTATTCTTAATAATTAGTCCTTTTCTTGGGTTAATGTTGCATGGATCTTTTTGTACTATCATGATGGCATTTAGTTTGTCTTCAATAAAATTGATGGTGTTTTGTTGTATGTTGTGTATTTTCTTTTTGTACTATCATGATAGCATTTAGTTTGTCTTCAATACAATTGATGGTATTTTGGTCTATGATGAGTATTTTCTTTTTGTACTATCACGATGGCGTTTAGTTTGTCTTTAATAAAATTGATGTTTTTTATGTATGTTGTGTATTTCCTGTACTGCAATGATGTCATATGATTGTGTTATTTCTCGGAGTTCTTTAGCTTTTGGTATGTCTAGTCCTCGAGTATTCATGGATACTAGTTTTAAAATGTACTTATCATCAATTTTAAGGGTTGTGGTTGTTGTAAATTGTGGTTAGTGTTATTTCATTGTACTTTGTTCTTTGATTTACTGACTTGTGTTATCACCCATGTTTGTCTGATTTGGTTGTTGTTGGGTGTGATGTGTTTTCTTATTGTTGTTGTTGTTGTTGCCTTGGTTGTATTATGTTTCGCTATTGTTGATGTTGCCTGTATCGTTGTTTATTTTGTTTGTCATGGCTTGTTTGACCACAAGTACTGTATAGTTGTACCTGTATACAACCATAAAACTCTGTTTGGACTGGTACTTAACAAAATTTTCTTGTGTCCCTTGTATCAACTCTTACTATGATTTTGCCAATATTAATACCTGGCATAATTTTCTAAGTTTCTTTCCTTATGTCTAGACACTTGATTCCAACTCTTTGTTCTAAACCCTCCAGAAATGCCGTTAAGTTGTAAGAAATCTTCCAAAGTCTTATGCAAGCACCATGGTTAGATCCAACTACATCTTATATCTGCTGTCCATTTTTTCTTTCTCAGCCTGCTTTTCTTTCTGCTTTGTGTCCTTCTGTCTTTTCATTTCTCTACCTGCACACTATATCTTGTAAACACATATCGTACCTCCACACCATTCCCCACCTACATACTATGATTGGCTAACCATTACTAACACATATCATAACCACACACCCTTTCCGCACATACAATCATTGGCTAACCATTATTAACACATATCGTAACCCCACACCCTTTCCGCACATACAGACTATCATTTGTTAACCGTTATTAACACATATCGTAACCCCACACCCTTTCCCCACATACAGACTATGACTGTCCATAGCTGCCAACTGTCCCGTTTTTTCCGTATTTGTCACGTATTTTGGACCTGAATACGGGTGTACGTTTTTTTTGTTGTTGTTGCAAAAAATACTTTTTTGAATTTAACAAATAATAATAAAATTTCTTTGGAATTGTCAATTTAGAACGCGCTCTCTGTTCTATTTTGACAGAATATCACATGTATATACGAATTCAGTTCTACAATACGATTGGTTCATTCGAAATCGAGGCTACCATGCCTGTCGTTATCCAACATATTGGATTTCGCAATAGTTACAGCTGTTGCTGTATCTAGTCTTCGTAACATTCAGCTTCTAATCATGATAAATTGGAAGGCAGAATATTCAGAATTTTCTCCAGGAGAAGTAGGAGACATCTGGAAGGATAGTTGTGCCGTCTTGTATAGATTTGTGAAACCATATAGCAAAGGAGAAAAATTGATGTTTTGTAAATTGTGTAACGTGATTTCGCTATTGGGCACGGAGGCGCCCATGAAATGCAAGAGCATGAATAAGCTAATAAAGATCCTGCTTCATTACACACAACTCAGCCTGAAATTACGACGTAGATAAGTGACGGAGAAAACCTTAATGTACATCGTTCGAAGTTTGACTTTTAAATTTCTTTTAGAAAAAAACTTTCCTTTTTCAGTTATTAGTGTTTTCAGACGTTAAAATGGCAAAAGATAATTCTTATGCTTGAACGAAGACATTTCAATAAGAAAATCTCAGAACTGAGATAATCAATGAAAGTTGGTACATTGGAATCAATGATTAAAAAAGAAAAGGCGTGGAAAGGGCTCCTATAAATACCTTGTGTTTGAGTGTGTTGCACTCTTGCACCTTTTGAATGGGCACCCATATGGAACATGGTGCAACTCCATAAGGTACAAATGTGCAACATGTACATCTTTGACATTAAATAATTACGTAAGGCACTGTTCAACTTTACTGATGATTGAATATGTTTTAAATAGATACATACGCATTGCAATTAAAAAATCAGTATTTGTTCCTAAAAATCAGTATTTTTGTCACAAGTAATCAGTATTTTTGCACTCGGAGGTTTTCAACTATGTGATTGGCTAACCATTACTAACACATATAGTAATCCCACACCCTATCCCCACATACAGACTATGCTTGGCTAACCGCTATTAACACATATTGTAACCCCACACCCTTTTCCCACATATGGACTATGATTGGCTAACCATTACTAACACATATTGTAACCACACACCCTTTCGCCACATACAGACTATGATTGGCTAACCGTTATTAACACATATCGTAACCCCACACCCTTTTCCCACATACAGACTATGATTGGCTAACCATTACTAGATGAATGACAGCTCCCTTCACCCAGATCATACCATTACTAAATGGTGCTGAAATAGCATGAATATGACCCAGTTATCCTGATATATTATGATGCTGACCTGTGAGCCCAGATTTGTCAAAGACTTCCTGAAACCCAGAATCTTTACTTGATATGTTCTCACACCTAGTTAAATTAGTTTATATGATGCTGACCTAGTAGTCCAGATTTATAATTGCTTCCCTCACATCTGTCTCTGACATTCCCATATTCACCCTATCCCACCCACATTTTACTAGTTAGAAACCTCATATTGGTATTGCTATATATTTTACTCCCCCCCCCGCATATTGTTTGTTAGAAACTGGTTATTGATATTTCTGTATATTTTACATTTTCCACATATTACTAGATTGAAACCTGATATTGGTAATACTATATATTTTATTTTTTCCCACATATTACTAATTAAAAACCTGATATTGGCACTGTTAAATATTTTACTTTTTCCCACACTAAAATCCCTTTGGTCATAGGAAGTATCAATGCTGGTGGCTGACATCTTTGTTAATTGGACTAATGACTGGTGCTATCTAACCATTTAAGACTGTACAATACATACTCAATGTGTGAATAGTCCCCATTATTTAATTTGTATATGTCATTGCGTTTAGTCTGATTTTCTCTTCTTTATATATTTGGTTCAAACACATGAGGTCTATGACTTGACTCGGATTCAAAACCATTGCTCTGAGTTACAGCATCACATGGTATGTGCTGCGATAGCCGAACAGATTTTACTTTTTGGCAATTCAATCATAAGTTAGTAATATGTAAAATATCGAGTCAGTAATTTCTTTATAAATTCATTGTGAAAATCTACAAAATGTACAGATGTATTACTAGATCAGTGCCTTCAATTTTATGCTTTTGTGGATTTCGTAGGTGCTGTCGGTTTTGTGGGTTTGTTGGTATTGTATGATTTATATGTTATCTCACATTATACCAGGTGCTTCATCACTTAATAACTTATATTTTAATTAATGGATATATTTTATTAAAAATATTAATTAATTATGTTAATAGGGCTCCTGACTCCCTCTAAAGCCTCTTTTGAGTTTAGGATTTCTTCTTCCATTATTTCCTCAAGTTCATACTTTGTATCTTAAACTTAAAAAGTATCCCTTTGAAGTCAATTGCCTCCACCATTGTTACCAAAGGTACAATGCACTGCTGTTACACGCTGTTGTCTAGTTGACATTACATACTGAGGGGGGCAACTCATAAATTTCAATAAATTTTGCTAGGAGAAAGCACTAATATAACTGTTAAATTCACCAAGGTATTGAAGAGTTAACATATTGGAAATATGGCCAATGGAGATGCTGGCATCCTTGATAATTTGAGTAATGAACAATTTAAGATTGTATGATATCTACTCAATGTGTTTATTGCAATTGTATATGTCATTGCATTTAAGATTGACTTATGTCCTTGGTATGAATACCTGCTGACTTCCGTTGCGGTCTACTTTAGTAATATTGTAAGAGTGCATAACTTAACATAGGTTTTGAACCATTAATATAAGCTATGATGTCACCAGTGTATGATTGGGGTGGGAAAACCATTACTATTAGCGACGTTGTCATCACAGTATGATTGGGCTGGGAAAACCATTGCTATAAGCGACGTTGTCATCACAGTATGTTAGGGGTGGGAAAACCATTGCTATAAGTGACGTTGTCATCACAGTATGTTTGGGGTGGGAAAACCATTGCTATAAATGACGTCATCACATTATGATTGGGGTGGGAATACCATGATGACAGTATGATTGGGGTGGAATACCATTACTATAAGCGATGTTGTCATCACAGTATGTTTGGGGTGGGAAAACCATTGCTATAAACGACGTTGTCATCACATTATTATTGGGGTGGGAAAACCATTACTATAAGCGACGTTGTCATCAGTGTATGATTGGGGGTGGTGGTGGAGGGACAACACAATCATAATGTAGTAATGTGTAAGAAATAGAGTTGGTAATGTCGTGACATAATCATTGAGAAAATTGACTTAATTTAGTCACCATAGTAGCTCATGTTTGAATGTTATAACAAATTTAGGGTTTTGTTGGATCAGTGGGTTTTGTTGTTTGTGAGTTTTTTGAGTTTTCTCAGAAGTATATAAGGCATTTTGAGTAGCCTGTCAGCAGCTCTTAAAACTAGTCAAGGCCCCAAATGGCAGAGTGATCTAAAGCATTCACCATTCTGGATCACTGACATCTCATATCTGTCTGCATGGGTTCGTTTATTTCAGTTAATAACAACAAATCTATGGTAGTCACATCAGTTATTGTGAGTTTTGTTTTGTTTTTACTTTTAGTATAGAATTATGTAACTTTACGCAATATTTTGGACAGTAATGTTGCATTTTAAGTTTATTTAAGCATGAGCAGTATTTATTGAAGTAAATTTGTAATTTCTTTTTCTCATCAAATTTATATGCATTATTTTCATTTCTAATTTTATTTACAAGGAAATTATATATTATAATTACTTGCTCTAAGAATTAGTTATAAAGACATTAGTGAGTGCTTTCCTTAAAGAACAATACTTATGTTTTATAATTTTCTTTATTCAAAACAATTTTTTGGAACCTAAATGTATACGGAGAAATGTCAAAATGTTCTAAATATATAATTTATTTTCTTAAATTATAAATCTGAAAATGTACTTAGGAAAATATAATGCTCAAGTCATTGTGGTCATTATCCTGACCGATTTGAAATGTTCAATCCGGTTTAGTCATGTACTTAATTTAATACTTGATGCACATAATTCTAACATTTTAATAAGAAACTCAAATGTCCAAGTCATCCTAAATGTTATCCTCACCGACTTGACCCCATTATAAATTAAATTCAGCAATACCTGATTTATCTAGCAATCTATAAAAAACATAATTTATTGATGTTTTATTTTATAATATACAAGCTGTCTTAGTCATTGTGACTGTTGTCCTCACCGACTTGATCACATATTAATTCAATTCAGCAATACCTGATTTATCTAGCAGTCTATGAAAACATAATATATTGATGTTTTATATTAAAAGTTACAAGTTGTCTTAGTCATTGTGACTGTTGTCCTCCCTGACTTGATAGCCAATTTATTTCCAGCAATATCAATTCAATTCAGTTAAGCATTGTACTATGATTGAAGTGTATGAAAGAAAATGTTCTTGCAAATTTTACATTTCACATATTTCAAAAGTCATATTTTCTCTTCTGTAGTACATTTAATAGCAACTGAATCCATATTTAGTAAGTCTTGCAAAATTGGGTCAGTGTTTCTTACTGGAGTTTTCTCTGATTTTTCTTCACTAGCTTTACTGGCTGCCATGTGTACGCTATATTGTGATCAAATATAGCATTCAGGCTAAAACATAACCCTTTTCAGATCCAATAATCTGATATAATTCATACAATTAAAACTTGTTGCCACTATTAACAACCAGTAGCTGTTTCATGAAATCATGTAGATGAATTACATTTTGGTCATTTTGGATTGTCTAGGTAGCTCATATTTTAACATGCATTTTAAAATGTCCTTGATGTAGGGCTCACACTAAGGCATAATGCTTGTTCCAAGACACAATGTGTCAATCAAATTTCGTTTAGCAACCATTTATGTCAAGCTGAGGGGTCCATCTGTGTAAAATGTTGTCTACCTGATAAACAAATGTTGCAACAGGTGCTACAATACCTCTACTGCATTGAAGTATGTTGTGACAACCTTTTTTGGAAATTTATTGCTTTTTTACTAACTGCATAATTTATATTTGTTATATGTGTCAGTATCAACTAATTTGTTGGTGTTGTTGCGCATGACTGCCATCCAATTATATGAATTTGTAAAAATGTTGCTTATTCACACAATCACATAGCCTGTCATCATCTCTTTCCTAGTGCTTTACATATCAATTATGGCCACTCTTTGGTCAAGTTTATCAGTTGCTCTGGTAACTGCTTCCTGTTTGTCCTGCAGGAAATATGCTAGTTAAGTTTGGATTAGTAGTTATTGTTTACCCTGGCCCATTGATAATTCTCTATAACTTGTTTCACTGTGTTACACATTGTTAATGTAGATTTCTTAATATACCATTAAGTTGACAAGATATAAAACAACAAAGAAACTTTGCTTAAAAGTGGTTATTGAATGATGATTGATGTATTTCATTATACATGTGGAACACGTTTAGAATATCTCTTTTATGTTGAGCATGCTGTAGGGATAACTAATTATCATGGAATTGGTGTATGGATACAAATTACAAGCAACATCACTTTGTGTTAGCTTGCAGAAATCGAGTGGCTGTTTCAAGACTTTCATTTTTACTAAAATAAATGAGTGTATGTGCTTTCACAATCTGTCACGGATGATTTCTAAGTTTAAGTAATAACATGGCAAATGTCTAATAATTACTCATGAATGCACTAGTTAAAAATAACTTGCATCCAGTTAATATTGTTTTGTTTAGATTCTCCACCTCTTGTATCGATATGTGTATTGGAACAGTAAAATTATCAATGCCTTGAAATATTTATGAATCATTTGACCAATACGATGTAAAGGTAGTCATTATTGAATGATACTTTCTAGGCTGTGTCCAGTAGGCACTGAAATATATTTGGATAATAGTAAGAGTATTCATAATGTCTTATATTTTTATCAATGAAAGAAAATGGATCTGGATTGGTTGTAACCTTCAAAATGTATCAGGGTCTTCATTAAAATAGTAGCTTAAGTTGAGAAACTAGGGCCTTATTAATATTAAATTAAGTTGAGAGACTGGGGCCTTATTAATAGTAGATTAAGTTGAGGAACTGGGGCCTTATTAATTGTAGATTAAGTTGAGAAACTGGGGCCTTATTAATAGCAGATTAAGTTGAGAGACTGGGGCCTTATTAGTAGTAGATTAAGTTGAGAGACTGGGGCCATATTAATAGTAGATTAAGTTGAGAGACTGGGGCCTTATTAATAGTAGATTGAGTTGAGAAACTGGGGCCTTATTAATAGTAGATTAAGTTGAGAGACTGGGGCCTTATTATCAGGGTCATTAGACTTAAATGTGGAAGTGGAGGTCCAGCATGTATACTATTCTAGTTTATTCAGTTTGTATGTCAGTAATATGTAACTAATCATCAATTACAGGCACAGGAATTCCAGTAGAAATTTTGAACATGGATGACAGATCCATCCAACTTTTTGAAAATGCACTAAAAGATGGAAGGGTGAAAGTTTACAGTATACGAGTTATGGTTGTCGGACATCAGGGTGTCGGCAAGACAACCCTCATAAAGAGACTTCTTGGAGAGGATGGCGACATGCCAAAGACAGACAGCACCGAGGGCATAGATGTCCATTTGCATTGCTGTGATGTTTCATTATCCAGCCATGAATGGACATTCCGGAAAGAAGGTAATTGTATACACACCCAATGTTTTTACGTCAGATTTTTGGATTTCACCTTTCATCTTGGAAAATGCGCTCTTTTAGTTATATTAGGAACCTTTATCCTTTTGACATTGTATTCACTGTTTTCAAATAAAGAGTGACATTCTACCATGTTAACATCTGCAGATGTAAATGTGTAAAGGCAGGTCTTCAGATTCCATTTGTGTATGATGCAAATTGAAGATTTGTTTTATGATTGTTGGAAATGACTTAATATATTTCCATACTTTTAGCAGTAGGCATTACCTTTCAACTCTAAGGACAGAGCATGCTCAGTCTCTGCAATCACAGACCTGGCAATCCTTACAATTTTGCCACAAATCTGACAAAAATGACCCTTAAAATAGGATCTTGCTAGATAAAAGAAAAACTATGGAACAAAGTATTGGTGCTGAAAAGGATAATTGGCTAATCTGTGTTTGATTTGGATCCTGGTTTCATATTAAAATTATTGGAATTAGTTATGGAACCAGACTAAACCGTTACATCTGTACCTCAACTGTATCTTAAACTACACATATTGTTTCGTTCAAAGTGTCTGCATGATCAACCTGTTGATTACATAAGTTAAAAGAAATGTCATCCAGCAAGCGATGCATATTGAAGACGAAACAGAAATTAAACCTCTAAAAAGTGTTAATAATCAGCACAGAAAAAGATTTATAAAGGAATATTCAGATTTTTTTTAATGCAAGCAGGAAGGGACACAATTACATTTATTGCATATCATGTGTCAATTTAAGGATGTCTTATGGTGGGAGATACAACTGCTGTCATTGAGTAAAATTGTACAAAATATTCCAAGAATTATGTCAAGTTGAGAAATAGCAACCGCACATTCAGCTGCACAGAGTTTGGAACTGAAATTTGTACAATTGTACTATTGTTAAATAAGGTCTGCGTGTACAAACATTTTAGTTCAATATAATGTTTACTGTTGCTGCAGGTTTAGCATACGAAACTTTTGAATACCTTTTATAGCTTTACAATAGCAGTTTATGATATTTTGTTACACCTTACTGAAAACTGGTCAAAGTTACAAGAAAATGTAAACTGCCTTAGTGAGATGGTCTTGTCAGGGTTGGCAGGTCTGCACTCATAGGTTATAAGTTAGTCCTTTCATTTGTGAATTTCACAACTCTCGAAGCAGTTCACATATATACGTTGCATACAAAAAATCACAAATTCCCCAATTCTTCAATTCTCCTTTGGCATTAATCAGGAATAAAATAACTTTATTCTGTGGAGTGGTGTTCAAAATAGCAGCAGTGGTCACGATGCCAATAATGATCCTGTATGTGCTAGTGCCACTTTTAGTATAACTATATTCAATCGTTACAGTTCGCCCTGTAGCAAACGTTGTACGATCTGCTATCTGTATGAAGAGCGGAAGTTTTACAAATGTTCGTTAACAAAACCAGGGCCCAACAGGTTTAAAGAAAATTGAACATGTGCATACTAATGCGTGGACACCACTAATCGTTAATAGTTAGACCTTTCATCTTTTGGATTAATACCATTTCGTCATTAAGCTACATATCAGTTCAAATGTGCTCTCTTCTAAGGGAAACATTGGCCATGGATTCAGGAATGAAACATTCATTCCAAGTCTATTAGGCTAGCAAGAGATCATCCATGATGGTGTGGAGACACCTATTGTGCAAGGGCTTCAACAACTACTGCATCATTATTGTGAAGATGCTAGATGGAATCTGGACTCTGAACATGATGACCAACCATTAGTAGGTTCCATCAGGACTAACAAAAGCGAGCTTTGCCCTATCCTCCTTCCTTACAGGAATTTGCCAATAGCCCTTGTACAGAACCAACTCTGAGAAATATCTCACTTTCGAGACAGAAGCGAAAATATATGCGAAATGCATGGCAGGAAGATACCAATCCCAATCTTAAGGGTGGACATAGCAGAGCTTCTTAAATGTTTTTCATTGTTTCACTGAACTGTTCGACCAGTTACATTGGAGGGTGATGTGGTGTAATTGTGAGGTGCTTATTCAATACGAGTCGGTTCACCTCTGCCATAATGTGACTCATGAACTGTGTACCTTGATCGACCAAGATCTCATCAAGTAGTTTGCTCTTCAGTGACGATTTCCGATTACATATTACTCAACATGTCAGCCTGTGGATAACATGGAGCATAATCTACCACCGTTACAATATACCAATTTCCACACGACAGTGTGTGCACAGCTTCAAGGTTCCCCTTCATGTATGGTGATTCGAGGTCAATGATACCTACTGGCAACAATTTACTCACTGTTTGTGTACTGGATCTCCCTTGTGTAATCCTTAGGCTTCACGTATTTGTTGTCAACAAGGACTTGATCGCTACACCAAATGTCACACAACATTGTGGCACCTTCTCTGTTGGCAGTTGCAGGTTTGCTGGTTTACAGCTTGCCTCCAGCTCGCACTCCTTCCAAGAGACGGTATTCACCTGTTTCTGCCTGCCATTGTGACAATCCCTTGCAAAATGCCCCGGGCGCTTGCAGTTATAACATGTTGACGGCCCTCGCTGACTTGAACAGCTCATTTTTATGGGCGAGGCCTGTTCTGGTCTATGGGCGGCATCCTTACCTGCAGATCCCTCTAAACCTTTCCATCGCCCTGACAGTTATGGACAGCTGGCTGTCCCTCACTGACATGTCATAACTCAGTGGGTCGGGGTCAGGCTCTACTCCCAGAACAACTACTATTTGTGTGTGCCTATTCGTATCTCTCTGCCATGCTGATGATCACTTCAAGTGTCCGGTGTTCTCATTCTGCTGCAAGGAATGTCAACCTTCGCAATGGTAAGTACTCCAGACATGCTCCTTGAGTATGACCTCGCGTTGACCGTCAAACGATCGTGAAAAATAGTGAATTCACTTTGTGTTGTTGTTGTTTCTATCGTGACCAGCTCTGCCTGTCCCTCTTTGTTCGCTGCTGTCTTGACCAGCTTCAGCTCTGTCGCTCTTTTGGCCTTTTCGACTTTTATATGAGAAACTAGTGTAACATTACTATAAAAGATTGATTACAGACATCCCATTCCAAAATACCAGACAGTTTTATAGAAATTACATTGATGCTTTAGTATCCTGTGCTGGGTTTTTATGCTTTTGACAAGTGATTACCATTTACTCAATGCCAAATTATAGTACATCACCTAAACAAACTATTGCAGAGAAACAAATATTGAAATTAAGCCCACCCACCAATCCCATGTATGTTTCCTATTGCTTTTCTGTTAAAATTAGGGTAGCTAGGCACACACACACACACACACACACACACACACACACACACACACAAACACACACACACATATATATATATATACTGATTAGTATATACAATGCAAAACTGGCTCAGATAAATTCATTAATGCAGGGGTCATGCTACCAGGCGAAGACACTTCGCCCTCTTGATTTTTCAGACGTAAAATGACTGGTTGTACTTTATACCGACATTGATGTACCCATTAAGTTATGGCAGTGTTGTAACCCAAGGCAAAATGTATTTATGCAATGTTGATACCAATTAGCCTACGCAGACAAACAAACTCTTACACATTCACAGGGGTGTTTTAATTGCTAACTGACCTTTAACCCTGCTTGCAGCAATATATCACTGCTCAAGTTCATGAAGTTGGGCCTACTGTACAGTGATGAAAGTATGACAATTCTGTTTCAAAATTGTAACAGACTGTTTGATTTGGATTTTTAACATACCTTGAACACTTTTTCAGTCATATTGTTATGATGTTTGAAGTGTGGCAGTTTATTATGATGTCCAGCACTGAGGCATCATGCCGCAGACATGTAGCATGACAGCCCACCCAGTTACATTATCCTGACAGTAGGACGACCAGTCCATACACTGACCTCTTAATGCTGAGCACCAAATGAGGCAGCTGTTAATACCTGAGAATTTTTCGCTTAGATATATGCCCAGGAGTGCTATAAACATCATTCAGCATCTGCATAAGGGTAAAAGTTGGAGTTTTTTCTTCTTCTGACCCATCATTTTCCTCCTGGCCACTTTTTACTTCCAATCCCCAATTTATCCTACTTTAGCAAATGTTCACATGTCTGTGTATAGCTCAGACCGGTGTGAATTAGATTGCAAGCAGAAAAGTAAAAAAATCCGGAAACAAAATCTGATTCCAACAATGGGCATGTGCACAAAAATCAGGCAAAGCTTGACCCCTCCCTCCCTGTACACATGCATACTTTGTTTTTTACACACACCCAATCTGCGTACATGCAATTGCCCTCCTCATTCTGTAGAACAGCCCATATTTAATCCTCACAGGAAAGATCAAGGATGAATAATATTATGTATTTAATTTAACAGATAGTCCACCAATGTTGAATGTCTCGCTGCGTCAAAGAAATAAGCTGCATAACTTTAAAAAGTTGATCTATTGTCCACTAAAACTCAAACACCAACTGAACCCAGTCAAGCAGGTTACATATTAGACAAATTACTATTGAGGTATATGTGTAAATACATTATCAGTAGACCACCCACCCCCATACACAAGCATATGCATTTGGGTAAACTGCCCTTGCCCTCTCCATGTGTACTAAATGGTCAAACCATAACTATGGCCTTAGTGTGATTTGTATTTATAATACAATGTATTCATTTTTTAATATAATAACCAATATATCTTCATTCTTTCAATTATGCATCAATACGATATTTAAGATATATTGTAATTACACATTTTTAACTTGTATGTTCATACACAGCAAAGAAAGCTTTTGTTGGAGCAACTTTCTTTTTCATACACAAATACCATCCAAAAATACCAATAAAATATAATAATAATGAATTTTCTGATTGTAAATATATCAGCACAGCGAAAAGGATCAATTGATGAACACACTTTCCCAATCAACAGGTGGTTGAAGCAGGACTAGCAAACCCTTAAATTTGCCGTCCAGGAAATTGATGCGTACAGAGGACTCCTGTATACGTGATTTTCTGAATCCCATATATAAATATTGCGTGAAAATACGGATTACGCGTTTCCGCGACCTTTGAAAGTGATCGGTGATTTTCGCTGTGAAAGTTTCGTTTTTAACTTTATTTACATTTACGATGGCTACCGACAGAAGGGTAAAAAGCAAATTAAATTTACAGTCTTTGGAAACTAAATATCTGGCTGTTAATGAAGTTAAGGGATGAATATCTCGCAAAAAGCCAAAAGGTCTGTGAAATTTTTTCATTTAAAAATAACACGTCCAGCAAGGATGAAAGCTGCAGAGTCTATAACCAAAGACTAAGTTGAAGGAAACTGCGTTCCCCAAAGGAAGAAGCAAAACTGCTACATTTGAAGACGTGGAGGAAGCATCTAAACGGTTCAATGAAGCATTATCGAAAAAGTTTAGTGTGAACTTCGCTGCAACAAGTGGTTGGTGCAGTCGCTTTAATGTTCGTCATAACTTCGGATACAAAAGTATTTGTGGAGAATACATGTACTGTTGACAGTTTTTCATTTCCCTGTGGATAGCCCCATCCCCTTGGTAGCCTCAATAAGATGGGAACAGACTGACCAATATCGAGGCCAATTTAAAGTACATGTACATGAAGCATGTCACTGACAGCTTCTCAGCCATGTGTTAATGCCGACGTTGAATATCATAATGTTGTTCGTATCAGGATGTGATCAATGCAATACTTTTATTTGGATTTTATTACACAAAGGTTACCAAAATGTAATTTGTCAATATACAAGTGTATTTCACACTGATTCTGTCTTCATTTACTCAAAAGTTCCAATTTGTTTTCTCAAAGTGTAAATGCTATCCACTGAATTTAAAATTTTATCTTTTGTTAGCACACCCCCCACCCCCACCCCCGACCACTTATCTCAACATCCGCCTATGTCGACAATATTTCCTCGGGCCCGAGGATGTCGAGATAAACGGGTAGGACTGTAATAATAATAATAATTTATTTAAAGGGGTGACTCATTTAGTCAAAGACTATTCTCCCTTGAGGCCCTTTCACTAAAATACAACCAGCATGATGAGGAACATATAGATAACAAACAAAGATTTATGCCAACAAACAATTTACAACAAAAATATTATTCTAAATAAAACAAACCATATTTTAACAAAATGCACAATCTTTACCAATTGCAAATTATGAAACTAATATAGAATGATACATTTACAGGTAATACATAAATTCCTTAGATGTGCATCTACCAAAATATTTGTAAACAAGTAAATATACATAAAATTTAATAAATGAAGTAATACTTACACAGATGCCATATCTGATTCTGATGTGGTTATATGGGACACAGCAGGAATTTGTATCCTATCAATTGTTGGCCCAGGTGTAGAAGTTGTTGTAATGCATTCTGGGACATTCCTCTCTGTTTCTGATGTTTTCCTTGCACTGCCATTCAATTCATAACCAATATAGTAAGGGAAAATAAATGTTTCATTAGACACAATAATTATATATACTTTACAAATAATAGTATTTATAAAATATACTTCACTGTATTGCATTACTTTCATTTCCAGCCATCACCATTAACATTATATATATTTTTTTTAAAGAAAACAATAGTGACTGCTTGCCTCTAAATAAAGTCTTATGGTTGCATGCGAAAATGAAGATGATCATTAAATCCCCTTTGGTAGTCTCAAAAACAGCGCAGTATATGTCATGGTTTACATGCGGGTTTCAGCGATATTGTTGCAGGGCTGTGGCATTTTATTTCAAGCTAAATGGAATAATGCCAATACCACATGTTATTTTGAAAGTTTTGATAAAGAATTAACAATACAGAAATAAAATAGCGGTATAAAAACTTTACTGTTAAGTGCAAAATTGAGACACCTCTTCAGCAAGAATTGGGCGACCTTTGGATTAGTTTTCAGGCGCAAAGTGGACTTCTTTTTATTTCATTGTTCATTCTGGTCACCAATACATATGCGTGTGCTGCCATAATTTGCCAAGAGAGCCTTTCCCCCTCCTTTCAGAATCGCTTTCGATTTATAGTTGCGTGACTGCGTCCGCCATTATTTTTGTAATTACATGTTTGCGCATGGCTAAAATTCTTAATCTTCTGGAGAGGTCATCTTAGAGGATACATGAATATAGGCGTGACAAATTGCGAATTTTTGTCTGCGAGACAATAATGAAAAATCGCGTATTTTATCACATAATTTCCGATACTAGCCTGATTTAGGCCTCAGTAACAGCCTGAATCGTAATTTTTCAACTAAATAAGTAATCACGAACTGAGAAAAGAAATATATAATTTCATTCGTTTTTACTGAGGTTGTATTCCTTTAAAAGCCTTAGTTGCTTTCCGAAAAACTAATAGTGTACACATTCTTCTTGTCAATGGTGTTTTCGAAATAACCATTGTTAGTAAAGGTATAATTATAAATATATATATAAAAAAAAGCATTTGTACTTCAAATGTACCTTTGTATTAGTTTCATTTTCATTCCTTATTTTGTTGAAAAAATTATTCTTGTATTAGTACAAGTTTATACAAGATTAATCTGGGACTTTACATTAATTAGGTAAAATTCAAGGTAAATAAATCAGGATTTCTGGATTCTTATTAAAGTGTTTGCATCACCTGTACTTAAATAAGTGGTATAGAATCTGCATCAAGGCGAGATGGTAAAGTTCGATCCTAACTTTCTATTTACTCGTGAATTATATTTTCGGTTTGATTGTCTCATACAGTGCATAATTCAGTTCTATAATCTGCTCTTTTTCAGAGTTAGAACAGGATTATCGACTACAACAACTTGCTAAGGTTATCATTGAGAAACAACAAGTGCAGAGTGAGGCTGCTGATGCAAAACAGGTTGTAATTCTCCATGAACGGGAGATAACTGACATTAGTGCACAGGACCATGTTGTTGAAGAACCAAACCTTGTTTCTCCTCATCCTGAATTGGTCAAAACTAGTCTACATGTAGGGTCTCCTGTAGTTCTGAAAAATCTTCCAATGTCTAATACAAAAACCATGGTTAGATCAGAATCTGGAGCAAATGTTTCCAGTGAAAGTCGTATGAAGGATCTCAACAAGGAAATTTTACAGTTGTTGCAAAAGAATGCAGATAAAATAAAACATGATCTCGGCAAATATGCACCTTTAAATATTTGGGACTTTGCAGGGCAGTATGCCTTCTACACAACACACCAAATGTTCCTGTCGAGACGTGCCATATACTTATTGGTATCAAATATCAGTAAACATCTAGACGATATGGTAGATGATGAATGTTGCATTGACAAGGAAGGCAAAATGAAGTGCACAGTGCGTGGTGAGTTTAGGGCTTCTACTACTGTGTGATGACAAATTACTTCACTCTTTACTAGAATATAACTTTTCTTAGATAATAATCATTTAATCACCTATAGTATTTAATTAAGTTGCCTATTTCAGGGATTAAAACTTTACATGCCCAGTTCTAAGTAGTAATCAGAATTTCTAATGGTGTATTGAATTTTCCAATTTGTTGCTCATGTTGGCAATGCTGAATCAGAGCTATATGTTGTTTCTCTGAAAAGGTCAAGATGGCAAAACTACTCATTCAGGGCAATCATAGCTATTACTGATTCAGGGCAAGATTGGCAAGTATTCTGATTCAGAAAATGCTGGGTATATACTGATTTTGGGCAAGCTTCCTATGCAAGTTCTAATAGGGCCTGCTGGGGAAGTGCTGATTTTTGGCCTGTTGGGGAAGTACTGATTTAGGGCCTGGATGTGGAAATACTGAGTTGGGGCCTGCTGGGGAAATACTGATCCAGGGTATGCAGGGCATGTATTAATTCAGGACAATCTGGGCAAGTTAGTATTGAAGGAATGCTGGGCAAGTACTCATTCAGTACTTTTGGATGAAACGTTTATTGCGTTAAGTATATTGCCAATGTTCATCATGATCATTTGAGCAAAATTTCCTATAAAATGAGAGACATTTAATTTTACTCAAGGCTATTTTGAACAAGTATTCAAAAATAGTTCAGGCAGTATTTGATTGCTGACAAGTTTTCAAGACAATGTAAGGCAGTGTTTATTGTCTTTGAAGTATTCAAATATTTCAGGCAATGTACAGTTGGTTTTAAGTATAAAATATTTCAGGCAGTATTTCTTTGCTGAAAAGTTTTCAAAACAATATCAATCAGTGTTTATTTGCTTTTTTATAGTATCAAATATTTCAGGCAGTGTTTATTTGCGTACAAGTATTTACAGATGTCTCACTAGGAATTTAAAACTACGAGTCCATTGACTCATATTTTTACCAAAATACGAGTCCTACCAGCCAAAATTGCAGTCCCCATATTGGGCATACCTAAAATATTTTAATGAAGTACAAGTGCATGTTTTTCAGTTTAGTTTTCCAAATTCTTTACACCACTGACATATAGCGCTAGTTTGTCTATTATATTAAGACTGAATTTTATAAATTCAAAGAAAGACCTTAGTCCAAACATTAAGCCTGGCATCACACACATTATTACTCTAGCTACTGTTCCATCCAAACAATCAGTTCAAACAACTTCAGCACTCTTTTGAATCTGATTGAAATCTTCATCAATTTGTTTTTTAACCCCAGCATACTTGTCCAAAGTTTGCAAACAACATTTTGTTCTAAGTCTCAATGTATGTTTATTTAGAGGTGACACACACTACTTACTTTGCTACACTAGGAAACTAACACAATTATGAAAGTTAAATTTGTTGATTTGATGTACCATATGTGCAACACAAGGTGGTTCTGCCTCTGAATTCAATCATTGTAAATATTAATATATTTTGTCCCCACTCAGCATCTAGCTAAAGTCTTTGTAATTGCCACCAAGCTATTGTATCATATTCTTTTAATGTACTCTAATGACAACATGCATCTGTGGTCTTTCAGCCACTGAATTCTGTCATTGTAAATATCAGTACAGCTAAATTGATCAACATTTCCCGTGCAGCAGGTAATTCAAGCAGGACTGGAATGCGTGTGACTTCTGGGTAATTGATTTTCTGCATTCCAGATATAAAAAAGTTGCATTAAAATACGCGTAATTAAGCGTTTCTGAGACCTCTGATTCAAATAGTTGAGGCAGTTGTTATTTGCTTACAAGTTTTCAGATATTTCAGGCATTGTCCCTTTCCTTACAGTTACTTGTAACCTTGCTCTTCAAGGTAGCATGGGGACTGCTCCAGTGGCCTAGTTGTTAGAACATCCATCTTGGATGCACCAGGTCATGGGTTCAATCTTAAAGAGACTTAAGAGACAAAACGGTACCAACAGCTGCCTTGCTTGGCGCTCAGCATTAAGAGGTTAGTGTTAGGACTGTTCAGGATAATATGACTGGGTGTGACATCATGCTACATGTATGCGACATAATACCTCACTGCTAGGCATCTCTATAATCTGCCACACTGCAGACATAGAAATTTGACTGGAAAATGGTTAAAGCTATGTTAAAAGTCCAAATCACACACATTCAATGTAGCAGGGGTAATTTTGGTGCATTTGAGTTGGATCATGTGTTGACTATTTGGAACAAAATTAAAAACATAGAGGGTACTAAGGTAGACTGTAGGACACCGCCGTTTAGGCCTCTGTAATGGAGGTGAGTGTCTGAGTCAAAATACACGGTATTGAGATACTATAGTTCAGCCTTGTTCTGAACACACACATGATTTAATTGATTATACTTATTTCCTGAAACCTATTCAGGCATTGTTTATTTGTAAATTTGTCTGCAATATTAGAGTTTTTCATATTTTGAATACTTGACCATCTTTAAACATTTCATTCTGTCATAGATTCAGTTTAATCTGTCTTGAACTGGATTATTCATAAAGTCAATACTGTTGTATAAAACGTCATAATAGTCACAATGTAATTTGTTTTGTCTGTACTCAGATTGTTATTTATACATTTTTGTCCTTATCTTTTCAGAGCTACTTGATGTTTGGATGAATTCCGTTCATTCCTGTGCTCCACCAGACAACGAAAGCAAGAAAGTCATCCCTCCCCCAATTATTCTCGTGGGAACCCATGCTGATGCTATTGAACAGGTAAAACATGTTTTCCTTTTTTTCATTTTTCCCACGTAGTTAGTGTTGAGACGGAGAGCGCTTTAGACCATTCCGGTCCCCTAAAATGTAGTAAATCATTAATAAATAAAATTCATAAGAATGGATTACAATTGACCCTTTTGGTAATTAATATATAATTGTTCCAGCTTTTTGCAGAACAGTATTTATATAAACATGTTGTATTCTCTCACTTAACTATGAAATAAACCATCTAATTGTGCTTTCATCACATTGGTAACGTTCCGTTCCAGATTCTTCAAAAATGTTTCATGATCCACCATGTTCTAAACTTTCCAGAAATCTATAAATATAGATCCTATTATTCAAATTTGACCAAGGGCTTGAAGCCATTTATCATTTAGATTGATAAAGTTAGTCTCACATGAATATTTGTATCTAAATCCTCATTGATTAGAGTGTAACAGCAGCAAGTGTTTCGTTACATATAACATTAACGGGTGATGGATATATTTTTCAATCAATTTTGACAGGTTTTAGTAGTATTGAATTTGGCTGGTAGTGATCAGTATCAGTCTTAGAACCAGATTTTTGCGTAAGCATTACTTTTGCAGTTTTCCATATTTTGGGGACATATGAGGTAGCAATATTTAAATTGATTATGAATGTTTACTATCAGAAATATATGAGGCAGACATTTTAATGAGTGGTGTACCAATCTGATCAAGTCATATTGATTTCTTTGTATCTAGTTTATTGATACATTCTTTTAAAAACAAAGTTTCTTTGAAACTTGTGGAATAGAGAAACATGCCTCCTTAGTGCTTTTAACTTAGATAGCAAATCATCAAAAACATTTGCTGTGTCAGTGTCTTCAGTAAATGTGCAGTCATTTACCAGAGGTGAGTGAATTTTATTTGTTTGATGTATGTGTGTTACCCAAATGAATTCATTTAATACTATCCATATGGAGTTTGTGCTGCTTTTTGTGTTTTCAAGTATTGATTGATATAAACAATTTTTAAGACTATTTAATCATACTTGTATTATTTCTCCATGCTTTATGTTGTGCATGGTTTCCCATAACCTTTAATCAGTCTCGTATCGTCATTAATAAAGCAATTGGGTTGAAGTTGGTACTTTACGCGATTTACTTTCAGTGCTTGCATAGAGAATATTCCATCAGAGCTTTATCTATGTCATCTAAAGTTTGAATCATATTCCATGGAACTTTACACAGTTCATTAAACAATTGTTCCTCATAACAATTTTGAATGATCTGTAAGTCATTTGATGTGTGTATATTTCCTTTTTCTCTTGTAGTTAACCCTTCTTGTCAAAAAGGTAGGACAGTGGTCACTAAAACCAATATTTGATACCTTAACAAGAGTCTCATTGTCTGGTATGTTGGTATCAATGTGATCAGTACAAGTCCGTGCTATTTAAGGTATCCATGTGGGCTCATTTTCCAGGTAGACTAGGCCTAATGATTCAATAAATTTAATCAAATTGTTCTTTATATTATTTATATCACCAAGTGTATATGTTTCTTTATCATGTGAAAGGACATTTTCTATTTATTTCAACAAGTTATCCTTCCAATATGCTTGGAGGAAGGTTGTCTATAAAATGAAACCAACTAGCAATGATTTTGCATTTCTTTTGGAGAAAATTCCACCGAAAACATTCAGTTTCATGCGACTCCAACGTCAGGATGCCTTTCTGCATTTACATCTTCCCTAATGTATACAAAAACAAGACTACCCCCTCTTTAACTTAATCTGTTCTATTTTTTTCCACTATATCTTGTACATTTGGACTTTTCAGGAAACATGGCCTCTATTGTTTCACCAGCGTGAAGCAGCTCTTCTATGTTTGTTCAAATAAAATGTCTTAAATACATCACAACTTTCAATTTCTTCCATGCATCCTTTGAACTAGTAAAAGCATAACTCAGTGGAGAAAAGGTCAGTCCATTTTGTCTGCCTCTACCACCCTCCACCAAGTAGAAAATACAAGCTGACTGAATCCCTCTTTTTGGAGCACTTTTTGAATCTCCTGGAGTATAGAAATTCGATAAGTGGCAACCTAATTATTCTTATACAGTTAAACCTTCACTTTGACTGTCCTGGAAACCCATACACATCAAAACTCTCGAGTCCATTCAAGTTTTCAACCTTAAACAGTCAGTTATCCAACACATCTTTGAACATGATCACATTTTAGACTGGATTCTTAATTTACCTGATGATAATAATCTACAATCCACCCTTGTATCACATGTGCTTTCATCCGATCACCTCTGCAGTATATGCCATCTGTACGTATCAGTCCCTAACCTTCCACCTTTATTTGCTACTAAGAGAAAATCTGTATGATAAATAGAACCAAACTAATGCATGACATTCAAGCAAACCTAACAACTTTCTTACCTCCTACTGCAGAAAAACTTGATAACTGCCTGCATTCATTGCTTGAAAAACATGCCGCAGCCACCAAGGGCAGATGATCAATTCAAAAGTGTTCTCCTTGGTATAGCAGTATTAGGGTCCGTTTAGCACTGGTAAAAAAAACACCGCCTGAAAAGGGAGATACTCTGGCTTTCCATCAGATTCACTATTCATAAACAAATCTATAAAGCTGGTCTGAAGAATTCACAAAACATAGTCCATTTATCAAGTTTAGCCACTACAATACTAAGATGACGATTAAGATTACATCCTGGGAATTCCCATCATGTTTCAAAACTGCCATTGTAAAGACTTTGCTGAAGAAACTATCACTCGACCACAACGATTAAAAGAACTACCACCCAGTATCTAATCTTCCATTCATATAATTATTTTTAGAAAATGTTGTCCTAGCCCAACTTAAATCTCATCTGAATTCAAGAAGTCTATTTAGCAATGTACCATCTGCATATCGACTTTGCCACAGTACTGAAACTAATCTTCTGAAATTATTTATTGACATGCTCTCAGCTTTGGATACTGGAAAGATTACAGTCCTCATCCTCTTTGATTTGTCTGCAGCATTTGACAGAATATACCATGATATATTCACCATCTCTAGCATGTATTTGGCATTCAGAATACGGCCTTACTGTGGTTCAGGTCCTACTTAGTCAACAGGACACAAATTGTTACCTGCTAATGGAATAGACCCAAGCCTAGTCGATCTATATTGTGGTGTTCCAAATGGGTTTGTGCTTGGACTTGTTCATTTCATTTTATACATTCAGTCGCTCTCAAGTGTCATAGATTATCATCCAGTGTCCCACCAATTGTATGCTGATGATACCCAAATATACAAGTCTAGTCACTCAACTGAAGTTGATGCTACCATCCAAGGAGTAGAAATGTGCATTTCTGATGTGAAATCATGGATGACATGTAACAAGTTGCAGATGAGTCATGATAAAACTGAGGACATTCTGATCACAACACAAAGACTTCCTCATTCAGATCCTATCCCTCAAACAGTAGTAAATATCAGCAACACCAACATTAAAGTCACACCTAAGGATGAATTTTTGACAACAAAGATGGCATTCCTTATTTAACATTTCAAGCATGTTTATCCCTACCTTACAGAACACCAAACAATTACAATTTAAAACATTATCTAAATGTTGTGGCAGTAAGCCTTCTAAAGAGTTGTTTTATCAGAAAAATGATTGCAGAAATCAAAACAACAAGCATGGTTACATTTCAAGTGACTGACCCAATCAATCATGTTACCAGACACAAGGTTGCTGTTGGCTCTGTAGCAGAGTCTATGATTTATGAACTAAAAAAGCCAAAAGAGTGAGTCAGCTAAAAAACTTAGAATTTTAGGATGCATGCTAAAGTATTCTTGTTTGATTTGCTGACAAATTCCACACAATTTCAACACTTCACTATGGTGTAGTGAAAGACAAGGCATGCCTTAACGCTACTGTCATTTTAGAAAGTAAAGCACAATTAGAGGCTAATTAAAGAGAATCAAGCACTAATTAGTTAGATAGAGAAAGTTCAGTATCAGTTGCTGTGATGCTGTTCTTAAAGAGTTTTCAGCATTTGTTGACTTTGTCATTACCAATGGATCACTTGAGTCCTTTTCAAGAAATCCTTCGTAAGAAATAAAGAATGTAATGGCAATTCTCAATTATGACAGGCTTGCTCATCAGCAGCAACATTCCAACTTTTGGCAAGTTGTGAAGACCCAGCTTCTCTTGTCATGAGATGGGGTTCTTAGTAAATAAAGAAGTTGAAGAGATAATTATAGCAGAAAAAATATTGAAGGCCTAAAGGGTCATTACTGATGCCGTTAGAGCTTCTGGTGGAATCAATAAAGTTGATATCACCCCAAGGCTGCTTATCAGTGCAGTAGTGAATACCGCAAATATAAGACATTGAGAAAAAAACGAGATTGAGACAATAATAATGGAAAAAAAGCATTGGATGAGGTATTGTTGATTTGAAAAAGAAACAAAGTCCGCACTAATTTTGTGACATAGAAACAATGGACAGTTTAGTAGCTGACTATGCATTAAAAGCTGAACATCCGAGGAACCTTACTTTCATCAGTACATCAAATTGCTCAAGGATGTCTCTGAGAAAAAGGTTATATAGATCAAGGGCATGTGTGAGGAAAAGTCAAATAGCCCAAGGACATTTGTGAGAAAAAGTCAAATAGATCAAGGACATCTGTGAGAAAAAATCAAATTGCTCAAGGACATCTGTGAAAAAAGTAAAAGAGCTCAAGGACTTCTGTGAGAAAAATGAAATAGCTCAAGAACATCTGTGAAGAGAAACAACTGGAAGAATAGTTGGATCTGGACAAGCAAATTAATGATAAAGAAGAAGCTTTGAAAAATGTCCGAATAATGCAAGACTCTTTTGTGGTGTAGACTGCTCTGATTGTGTGTATGTGTATATATATATATATATATATATATATATATATATATATATATATATATATATATATATATATATATATATATATATATATATATATATATATATATATATATATATATTGTTACGTGATTAGGCTCGAAAAAACAGTAACATAGAAAGAGTGAAAATAACAAGCTTGTAAAAACTTAATAAACAATTTATTGAGCACAAATATTTTCGAGAAAAAATAGATAAACTGAGAGTTTTAAGAATCAGTTCCAAAATTAATCTAAAAATATTCAAAATATTATCCTCTAGAGACATTACAAAAGTAATGGTAATAAAATGACCAAATAATTCCAAGTTCGAATCCCAGCAAATTATGCAAGATGGAAGACGATGTCACTTGATGAAGTCAGTTCTTGGTAATAAAATTCTATGAGCACATTTCTTTCCAGATAAATAACAAAATAAATCCTCTTGATCCAAACAAATTGAAATAATTTCCAATACAAGGTAATTTAAAATAACTCAAAACGACACAACTTAATTTTCTAACAGCCCAAGTTATACTAAATAGTTCGCTCCAAAACATAATTTATTTACCTGATTTTGCGTAAACAAGAAAAGGGCACGTGATCTTCTAGAATCTTTTAGAACAAATTTACGTTAAAAAAATCACGTACACACCGTATGACCCAACTAATAATAGATAGATGTTTTATAACAAAGTTCCATAGTGTCCTTGGAATCAACCAATCATTTTGAAAGCTTGTTTACAACTCTGAAGCCGTGTCAGAAATGAGGTCAACACTGGATGTTTATTCTTAAGAGTACACATCATCCCACTTTCTAAAACTATCTCCCAATGAATGAATCTTAAACTTAAAATGTCAAATTTGAATCTGACAAATGAACAATAAAAATAAATGATTTAAATAAAATATACTTAACTATATATATATATATATATATATATATATATATATATATATATATATATATATATATATATTCAACAAATACAGTGATTCTTTCATGCTCAAAACATGTCCTATTCATTTGCACCATCCAAAACATTCAGAAATAAGAACACGTATGATTCATATAATTCCACATAATGAGAGTGAGAATCAATTAATCTCATGGAATGAAAATAAGATTTTGAAAAATCTATTATGATCAAAATGGCTCAAATTGTACTCGGTTCAATGGATAATGTGATTGGGTGGGACATCATGTTACATGTCTGCGGCATGATGCCCCAGTGCTAGACATCACAATAAACTGCATCACTGCAAACACTGTAGCGATGTGACTGAAAAATAGTTAAAGCTAAGTTAAAAATTCGAATCAAACGACTCAGCTTTGTACCATTACTGACTTGATGACATATATAGTTCAGATTTTGTATAGCTATGTAACATTTCTTACTTCGACTAATGATTCAGATTTGTAATGTAACATTACTGACCTAATGACAGATGTCATTCAGATTCTGTATATCTATGCATCACAGAACGGCACAGACCATTTGTATACAAGCATGCAATTGTTATTGTTATTAATGTTATTTTTTTGCATCGCGTATGTCAACAATTATACGCTTGTATAAAAATGGTTGGATTTTACAAGCTATACCCCTGTGCCGATTCATTTGATCAGATACAAATCGAGATGTGATTAGATTGTGATTTAATTAAATCAGCACGTTAACATAAATGATAGGAGAATCACAAACAATGCTATTAACTAGAGAGCAATCAGCCGCGAATACAAATTTTCTCCTGGTAAGAGATTATTTCAGAAATAAATTACAAGCTCGTCAAGACACTCAGGTTGATTTTGCAACTGATACTGTACAATTATTTAAACCTGTAACTCCAGCCACTGAGAAAGCTGCGTTATCTACTGAGAACGCTATATTGGGAGATATTATAGATGATGAAGATAGAAAAAAGGTATTCGTCCGTTTTAAAAACAGATTACTGAAGCTCACCCACAACCTCAAGTGTTGAAGAACAGGATGGTGCTCTTGGTGGAACTCCAAGAGGATTTTCTTTTATATATAAATTTACCTTGTTCCTTGGCATCCGTCCATCTACGTGAGACGATAGCGTAGCTCCAAAGTCAGCTGCTCCTTCTTTCTGGCTCTCTTTTGAGCATGCTTCCTATTTCTGTCATCCTCAGCTTTGCTAACTCTCTGCTTGACAGCTAGGCGCCAGATGGGACGGTCATTAGCAAAGCTCTCACATTTTTTGACATCGATGTTGGCCGTATTTAAGTCTCTCTTGCAAACGTCTTTGTAGCGCAGGCTTTGACGTCCAATTGGTCGTGTACCTTCTGCTAGTTCCCCATATAATATGTCCTTAGGGATGCGGCCTGGGTCCATGCTCTTGACATGGACGATCCAGCGAAGGCGCCTCTTACTGAGAATGGCGGATATGCTGTTGGTGTTGGTGCGTTTTAAAACCTCTGTGCTGGGTACGGTGTCCTACCACTTGATGTGCATCATGCGCCGCAGACATCTCAGGTGGAAGCTGTTGAGTTTTCTCTCATGACTTGCATAAATGGTCTATGTTTCGCTGCTGTAGAGGAGTGAGCTGAGCACGCAGGTTTGGTAGACACGCAGTTTGGTCTTCTCGGTGAAATTGGGGTTGCTCCATACCCTCTGGTTAAGTCTGGCCATCACTGCAGCTGCATTGGCAATCCTACCATTCACCTCATAATCAATTGAGAGTGAGCTGGAGATGTTAGACCCGAGGTATGTGAAGTTCTCGACAACTTCCAAGTTGTATCCATCAATGGTGACAGAGGGAAGGGAGTCTGCATCTTGCGCCATGACGTTTGTTTTCTTCAAGCTGATGGTCAGTCCAAATTCATTGCAAGCGTTGGAGAGACAGCATACCCGCTGCTGCAGTCCATCTTCTGTGTGGGATGTCAAGGCTGCATCCTCGACAAAAAGCAATTCACGGATGAGTACCTTTGTGATTTTAGCCTTAGCCCGGAGACGGGCGATGATGAACAACTTTCCGTCAGCCCTGGTATGGATGTACACTCCATCGCTGCAGCCCTTGAAGGCATACTGGAGAAGCATGGAGAAGAATATGGCGATGAGAGTCGGCGCAAGCACACATCCTTGTTTGTCTCCGTTGACACGGACGAAAGCCTTTCCATCAACACTGAGGAGTAAAATGCCCCTGTAGTTGTTGCAGTCGCTACGGTCTCCTTTGTTCTTGTACAAAGTGACGATGTTGGTGTCACACATGTATGTGGGATGTATCCCTGTTCCCAACAGAGGCAGAGGAGTGTGTGTAGCAGCTGGAGCAGCGCTGGTTTCCCACTCTTGAGGACTTAAGGCTGAATTCCGTATTTTCCAGGAGCCTTCCCACAGGCAAGGCAGTCTATGGCTTTTCCGAGCTCTTCCAGGGTGGGCTGTGTCTAGCTCCTCCATGACATGCAGGTCTGGAATGGCATCCAGAGCAGTGTCAGTGACGTTGTTTTGGGTTGCATATAGCTCGAGATAGTGTTCAACCCATTGCTTCAGTTGTTTGCTCTGGTCTGTAATGTGGGGCGGTCTTTGAGATGGAGGGGCTTGTCGCCTTCTTGATGCCCTCATACATTCCTCTTGCATCCTCGTTGTCCGCAGCTGTCTGTATGCTTTTGCAAAGGTTAAGCCAGTATATGTTGGCACAGTGGTCGGCAGTCTTCTGGGCGTTCTTCCTTGTATTCCTGAGTGCTTGCAATGTTCGTGGGCTAGGTACAGCCTTGTATGCCAAGAGGGCTCTCCTCTTTGCCTCAGTCATGGACTCCATCACCTCCCAGTTTGCCTCATACCAGTTGGCATTTTTCCTTTCCTTTCTCCCGTAAGTTATGATGACCGAGTTGTTCACAGAGTCATGGAGATGGGCCCACTTGGAGTCAATGGTGTCGTAAGGTGTCACTTTGGTGAGAGCTTCTTGCACATTGTTGATGAACTGCTGTGTTTTCTCTGGGTTACTTGCACAGCAGTTGTTGATGCGAGGGTGACCCTTCTTGGCATGGTGCAGCTTCCTATTCGCAATATATAATATTCGCACCTTACTGACCACAAAGAAATGGTCCGTGTAGCAGTCGGCACTGTGGTAGCTAAGGGTGAGAAGAACGCTGGCCAGTTTCGTACGCCTGGGGATGACAAGGTCTAGCTGGTGCCAGTGTAGTGAGCGTGGGTGTCTCCATGACACCCGGTGGATCTCCTTGCATTGGAAGAAAGTGTTGGTCACACATAGGTTGTGGAAGCAACACATCTCCAGAAGTCGCTGCCCGTTCTCGCTGATCTTGCCCCTTCCATAAACGCCAAGACATGCGAACCAGGCCTCATGATCGGCTCCCACTCTAGCATTGAAGTCTCCTAGCAAGTGAAGGGTTTCGTTTTTTGGATTGCTGGATATCGCCTAGTCCAGAGCCTCATAAAACGTGTCTTTCTCCTCATGGGTAAAGCGGAGGGTTGGAGCATACACGCTGAAAATGTGGACCGTTTCTAAGGATGTTGACAGCCTGAGGGCAAGGATTCTCTCAGTACCTGATGATGGAGCTTCAATGAAGGCAACTAGCGTGTTCTTTACGGCAAAGAATACACCGTGCTGCCTAGGTTCATTTGAGGGCTTCCTCTGCCAGAAGAACGTGTAATTGGTTTCCCTGATGGTGCCGCTGTCAGCCAGTCGGGTCTCCTGGAGACAGGCAATGTCGATGTTCAGTCGGGAGAGTTCTCTGTCAATGACGGCAGTCTTCCGTGCATCGTCGATCTGTTGTAGTACATTGGTCAGTCCAGGACTCATGGTCCTAACGTTCCTGGTGCGGAGTTTTGTGGCCCACTTGTCGAGATGGTTCTCTATGCTCCACGCACCTAGTGAAGAAGGCAGGCAATGGCGGGAAGCACCTTACTGACTGAGGGCTGCCCAGCTTATATATATATATATATACGATCTGCTGGTCAAACAATGATTTTCGCGAAGGATATAACTGACCATTCTAATAATGATCCGTTTTATAGAAGATGACTAAAAAAACATACTGCTGTTGCAGATGACGCTGATACCTAAGCTGTTGTTATGAGTAATAATCGCGATTTCAATCTAGGATTTGCAACTCATAAAGCGATGTTAGATGTCAATAGGAGATTTTCATGCGCGATTCCTCTGGCTCATATATTTGGTTTCTGTAGAAATGTTAGAAACGTTATCTTTGAAGCTATTCATATTCTAGTTATTATGTGAAAATCACACGACAATGATGCAATCTGGCGCGGTGCTGGTATTAATTATGGTAGAGTAGAATTATCGAAGCTTACATTGTGGATGCCAGTAATGATTCAATCGCTCGGCACAGAACAACGACTATTATTGTTTATAAATCTAGGTGGTAAATCAATGATGTCATGGTTGGATGTTTCAACGGTTACAATGACAAGTTCTGTTAATGGTATATTTGCATAGCATATTTCAAAAAGAATATCTCGTCTCCTAAACATATTCTCATTACGCTGCAAGATAAACGACGAGTTGAGGCAGATAGTAAACAACATCATTATTATATGATATTTGATCAACTAGGAGTCAACGAGATATCATTGAGAATAAACGGTCAGCAGGAATCTTCCGAAGATATTTTGCTTGATTATTCTAATAAACAAATATCGGCGTGTATCATCGTTTATGGTCTTATATTGGGCGTGACGAAAATGTTGATACTGGTCTACAAATATCACAATTGGATTTTCAAAGATTGTATCATATCAATTATTGTTCATTACAACCTTTCGATTTATTAAGGCAATCCGTCATTGATATACATTTTTGTGCTCGTGTTAATCTTACTGGTCTTGATCCCCCTGTTGATTCATATAGAGCAATCGCTGTTATTCTCAGTGATAAATCACTGTTGTTTGAAGGTGGTGGTGGAAGAATGAGAGCAGTTGATGCATCGGTAGAAAACATGTAAATGTTTTCTAAAAACAAGCAGACAATTAGATCAATTTATTATTTAAATAAAAAAGTCGTATAATCACGTTAATGTCTCATTGACTCCTGGTCGATTAAAGAAATTACAATTGAAAAACGCTACTACGTGTGGGGTAAAATAACTTTTAAATGATAACAGATTGCTAACGGCTATCCTAATAAACTATCATTGACAAAAAAATCAACAGAACCACTTCAACAAGGTGTTAAAATCAAACACTGGAGTTCATTTCGATGTTGTAAAAAAAAAACTTATCAATGATGCGCAATCTGATATAGTACATGTTGTAGACGTAACACAGGACTAGATTGTTATATTCAAGAACCGACAGGGTAAATTAAAAACTATTAATATTTCCAACAAGGATATTTTAGTTAAAATCGACAACGCGGTTGAGAATTATGTCGGGGTATTTGATTCATTTGGTAAAATATGACCCGGAGTTGATTATTCGACCATCGATAACTGACTAACATATATCATCGACGAATACATTAAATATTTTTCGATCTGAATATGATACTCACATAAATCAATTTACCGGGTAACAAAACGGTATTGAAAATGTTATACCGTAGTTTATATCTTTTTTTTTTGGATTCCACCGGTGATCCCTATAAAACTCCCTGATTTAAAAACCATTGATGTTAAATTTAAAGCGCTGCGAGCTGAACATGATGAAAATGTAAATAAACAATTTACAAGTCTCAGTAATAATTTTGTAAAGGTTGCCGATGCTCTTGATAATTTCTTTGGAATTTCAGCATCGATTCATATTAAGCTCATTGATATTATAAAAATACATCAATGATATTAAACAAACTAGCGTATACACCATACAACACGGATCCTTCGCTTGGACTTCACAAATTAACACCCTTGATATCACCGCAGAAATCAAAGGCATATACAGACTAACTTTAGTTTTGCCTATACAATTTAATTATCATCGAGCTCATCCGCCGGGGTAAACAATATCATCAGCGCGGTAATAGAAAAGGGATCACTGAACGATTTACGAAAATGTACCACATATAAAAATCTAGCTCGGGTAACCATCACATGGTACGTAGATTTCGTAATCGATTTAAGTAAACAACTTAATTAAAATAATGACCACCCAACACCATCGATACGATCAAATCCACAAATTACAAACTAAATAAAAATCGCCCATAGGTGAGTATCAACACAAAACAAAGTAAAACAATATTGACGAAGGATGGCCTACATCGATAAAATCGTGTATTCGTTTTCAGGTGTAATCACCGGAAACCGTGTGATATGATCGTCGGTAAGAATGATCGCTGTGGTAGTGTAGGTTTTCTAATTTGTTTATCCGTGGCGACAACAATCACAGAAGTGCTAGGAATAATTTCACCCAAAAAAATATCGTGTAGTCAGCGTAGACTATATAATTACACAGTTAAATTTCATACTGTGTCAGCCACGTACTTGCAAATATCTGTGACGATATTGTCGTCTCTCGATGACACTATAATATCCTATAGCTGGGTCTCGTCGATTGTGAGCATCTATGATTCTGCGATGTTATAATTAGAAAAACATATAGAACATAATGACAACACCAACATAATTACTTCAACGGATAGTCGCGAACACCACAATGGTGAAAACAACGACGATATCAACCACGACAGAAAAACCTGAATTCAGTTTTGAATTTCCAATTCCTATTCCAGTAAAAGAGATCGCGTTAACTCAATTAGTAATGTATTAAAGCTGGCCCAATATCAGACCAACTTCATTCACTGGTAAACAACCTAATAACACATTTGTGTTAGCGAACAAGGATAAACCAACCGGTGAACCAGATTGGCAAACAATGTATCTTCCCAAAGGAGCTTATTACATCGAAGATATCAACGAAGGAATTCAATGCAGGATCAAATCTATCACCGGGGTCGAATTTAAGATCGCAATAACTGTTCATGAACCATCGTTATCAATAGCCATCGAGATAAACTCTCTCGGGTACTCCGCAAATATATATAACTCATCGGTCAGAACTCAGTTAGGGTGGCCTGAAATCTCGCCACCCAAAAAACGGCTTCCACCTGAACTTAAAAAAGGGGATTACACCATTACACCATCGATAATAAATCATATCATGATATTATCCTTATAAATCCCCGTTAGTATTATGTAAAAGATTTAGCAAAACATGATAGTTATGACAGAGGATTTGGGCTTTTTGAGAGAGATGGAGAGGGGTGGATCACAACGGATTTAGATAATATTATGAGACATTTTAATTATATCAATAATAATTATAAAGAATATATCAATAAATTACGGCAGAGGTTTCAAGAACAATATCTAAATTTATCACCAAAAGTCAAATATCAAGTACATGAAAATATTAAATCAACATGCATCTGATATAGTAATAATCAACCTGCGTCTTGTTCACGCTGTATTAGATGCCGAATTAGATTATTATAGAGTAGAAGCTACAAATACATTTAATATATGCTGAAAAGATCTGCTAACATATAAATTTGCTAGATATAATTTACCTGAGTTTAAAAAAATCACTCAACAATCTCATCGAGGAATTGTTCCCTCAAATACACACCGCAATGACAAAACTATCACCGGTGCCAAGTATTTTCAGTCACAATAATTCCCCAGAACGAACCTGTAGACATGTCTCACCGGGCAACGTTGATATAACCTCTGTGATCGCTGTGAATCTTGTATGTGATATCATCATTGGAAGTTACAACGCGAATACATAACTGTCAAATCAAGCAGATCAAGGATATATTCTATACACACTCTCCCATCAAGTACCCCGGGAAATTTGATGATACAAACACCGATCAATACAGTGTATTAACATGCAATAATTCCTGCATAACAAAGATAAAAACTCGTTGATCAACATTTTAACTTAATCTTTTTTTCAAACAACAAATTACACATGATGTAAAATCTTAATTAAAAAAATAACAACATTAACAATGTATTATCTCGCACGAGTATATATCCATGATAAAGAACAGCTTGAAGACGCGATTTATAAATCATTAGCGGGAACAATCATGGGGAACTTTGAACTTGTCGTTGATGAATTTGGTAATGATACATTTCTGTTGATGGAATACCAACGAGAAGAACTTCAACGTGATCATGTTACAATAATTTCATGTAACCATGATCGGATATTGAATTATTCTTACTCGTGTATACCTCTGGAACGTCTCAAAGAAATATTATCGAGAGCAAAATCTGAAGACAAAATTATAAAGATTTTGCAATAATAACAATATTAACAATAATGAAAATAATGAAATTTTTTTGGGCTTTTCAATTTAATTTATTTCAAAAATGAAATATTACCATAATTTAAAAAAAAATAATAGTAATAACGATAATGCCATTGAAAGTAGTATTATCCAATGATAATATCGCAAAACTAATTAAACTAAAACATAAACAACTGTCGCGGAGATCGCTTCGATGTTTCATATTGTTTATAATCGTATTAATGATATTTGGAAAAATCTCCATGTGTGTTACAACGTCAGAAAATATTATACCGGATCAACAACTACCATCCATAACGAACACACGCACACACCTCACCCCCACCCCCGTGGTAAATTGTATACAACCGGACCATAGATTTAACAATAAACTACAATCAAAACTTAATTTTTTAACCATTGAAAAAACATTTAGAAAAATCTAATTCGGAGCTACGAAATAAAAATACGATTCAAACAGCGCGCAAATGAAACATTACAGTCGAAAAACTCAGCGTTAGAAACAAGCAAGAAATTTTCTACGCGATTATCCAAGGGGATTCAATTGATGACCTTCACCAATTGGTCCATTAAAACATAAATGAATCGATGAGCGAGGTGTGTTTTTCCACTAGCAACAACCAATATATAACCTGTTGTACTAATCCGACCGATCTTTACTCTTCATTGACAACGTCTAACAATCCCACCAGAAACCTCGTAATCATTGTAAACTGGGTGAGAAAGAAATTCAGTTTAATCCATATATTTCCTAACCAAGGCAACTATTTAATAGCTTTTCACTATATTTTCCAGGAATATAATACATTCATCGAATACAATGGTATATTTCTTGGCTTAGTGTCTAACAAGCTCACGATATCTTTTACCGCCGAAATCATAACATAATCAAGTTTTGCCTCGCATACCACATCCACAATTAATACAAACAATGATGCATTTAGAACGACGTTTAAATTATTGATTGTACATAGCGCAGTATTAGCCTACGCATCTTCTTGAACATGTACCTGAGTTTCCTTTAAATAACCACTTTTAATAATTTTGCTCCATTATATTAATGATATAAATTTATCTCCACGGAGAGAAAAATAAATTTTTGACATCGATGATAAGATAAAACCAATAATATGGAAATTTAAAATAAAAAGTATCAAAACAGCAAAGTATGAATTTCTTAAAGATGGAGTTGATTATGTAGGGTCCACCTACAAAACAACCCACGATGATAACACCATGACGGATTCGTGGGCCTGGGAAATATTATCAAAGATAGATCGTGATAATAACCAATATTAGATGCTAGTAAAATATAGTAGAATTTCCAAACAGGGTTGGAAAGTATATAATAAAAGTGAACGTGTAATGACAGCAAATAAAAACCCAGAAATTGTTAACAATAAAATGAAACCAGGTATGTTAACCGGGATCGATAGCGCATATTACAACATCGCATATCCAGTAACAGCAATAATATATAGAATATTTTCAATAAATCATCCAAACATGGATAAACTCTCCCCGATGAAGATTTCATCGATGTTAAATTGTGTAGCTGAAAGAGTTGCCGAACATTTCAAATATGCTCGACGAGGAAATGGTTTAACCGAGTTGAGAAATTCCAAGAGAGCCAAGTGGGCGGAATCAGTTAGGGAAACAGGGGCGTCAATAAAAGATGTTATCGAGTTGTTGAAGAAATTAAAATTCCCGATTACGGTGAAAACTACAACCGTATTTTTTAAAAATATGAATCAAATTATAAATCAAGAGGAACTCTTATTGAACTCTTCGATCATAATTCACGTGCATTGAGTAATTCCGTCCTAGCATTTCTTCAAGAATAAACCATAAAATATGACTCCAGGTATATGCTTGATTATATCTATGGATTCATTAAAAATTATCATGTGTCTATGTGGTTGTTTAGCAGTTAAGATGGAGGATACGATCAATTTGTACGACCAAATGGAGAATTATATCGAACAGAAGAACTTCAAGGATATATGACTCATCTGCCAAAGCGGTATTTGAATAACCCTGAAGAAATTACCCAAAATTGTTTTACTATTCCATCGGTCGCAGCTCATTTTGCCAGGAAAAAGACTTCGTAGAAACCAACTAGACATGAATTTCTCGATGATGTACAAGCGAGTTGTACCGAATATGGTCATGACGGACTATGGAATACGAAATATGATCATGAAAATATTATTTCCGTTGACATGGCATGTTACCCTGGAAGTTTTCTCGGACGTGATGAATGCAGCGAGTATTTTAAGCGGTTCGGGCATCCCACACATGAAATGATCGCCATAAATGGAAATTTACCCGATATTGACCTGACAGGATTTGCTCGTGTGGTATCATTTGAATTCGCTGAAGATCTAAACCCTATATTTTACGTTTGGTTTGGAAAACATTTTTCGACAAAAGATCTACTCCAATAATACTATTAAGGTTTCTCCTTGATGAAAACATGTTGACGTCGTTGACCGTCTCCGAGGCAATTATATCATATCGGGCGCAGATCGAAGTTTGGTTACCAACTCCGGAAACATGCGACGATTGGGATAGAAATCTCCACAAAGAAATAGAAGCAAAGATTCGCGTCAGAAGAATAATTGGAAAATTTACTCAAGGTGAATCCTGTGATCATAAACGGCGTTGTACACGATTCAATTTGACTACGCAGAATTAGACTTTATAATCGCGGTTACAACACAAAATCATTCATTCATTTTTCTTTAATTATGAACATTGGTAAAACGTTGAGGAATTTACTACGATATTGAACGAATGGGGATCATGGAGAATAAAACAAGAAACTTCACACAGATATTACGAATCAGCTGATGTTTCCACTGGGGATAATTACCACGAGGATACAAACATGGAATTATCATCGTGCCCATCTGTGTATGATCCAATGACCAGACATCAAACTGTATTTTTAAACGGTTCAAGATGCGCTAAAACAGCCAGAGTAATCGAGTTATTTGGGAAGAACTCTGACATGATTGTATTAATTCTGACTCGTCGACTTGCCCGGAAGATGACATCCCGAGGAGTAAAAGCATGTACGTATCATAGTTTCTTTGGGTATAATGCCACCGATTGGACCTCCAAAAGAATGGGTACGAAATATATTCCTGGAATAATTATTTGCATTGAAATATGTACAGTGTCATTGACGCTACTAAAACATTCTTGGAGTGGTTGTTAATGAAAAACACCGCTGTAATAATGTGTGGTGATCATAGTCAACCACCACCATTTACTGCATTAACTCCTCATCAATGGTTGAAAGAAACAGTAGATTATTACGAAGAAATTAACACAGATCATCGATCACTCGACGCAGTGTTAACCGAATAAAAATCCGAAATAAAATTACAACCGGATAATATTCAATGAGAATTGTTATTCCTGGATCTTCACAACGACAAAATTCTCATATTAAATGATATTGTGCTAGTTGATATCACTGTTGTCAGAGATCCAATAAACGCTGATAAATATCCATGGCAGTTAGGTTACGCGATGACAATACAGTCTTCACAAATATTAAGAATCACTGATACGATTGTTTGGATCATCGATGACGTCATTGAGTGGTCAAATTTAATTTACTTCGCGGTATCACTGATATGAAGAATAAATCATCATGGGTGAGTTTTCGTCTATTTCAACGACGGAAAATATGTTGATATGGTCAATGAAATCACGATTAGAAAAAAACAAGCGGGGTATAAACAGCAAGACAAAAAAACCAGAGAATTTGATCTCAATGCTGAATTTATTCTTAAATTAAAACAACAAGATAATCACTGTGCGAGCTGTAATTGTAGAAAGGAATGGTTGGGAAAACCTCCCAAACAATTTACCGGTGATAGAAATGATTATAGTTGTGACCATACCAGAGATAATGTAATATTGACCTGTGTGAAATGTTACCGAAATCATCGCGCTAAGTCCACGGGGAGAGGTAATTGAGTATCGTGGGGAATCACTTGTAATGCTTCAAGAGTAAATCCACGTTGTGGAGCAGTTGAATCTAATCTATAGATTGCTGGTCTGTTTTTAGATGTGACCACACTGAATATTTTATGTGATATGATACTTCATATAGAATCAGTTGATCTCCTTCTACCACCTTCAAGATCACCAGGCTCATACAAATATATTACAGTGACATTGCTAGGTAATACCTGCTGAGATAAAAAATCACGACGGGGTAAATTTATACATTTTTGTGATTGCGATAACCGGTTTCATGTTAATAGTTCTAGTAATCTCGTTGTTGAGCGCGGCAATTACACCTGGTAATCTATCGACCCATTCACGTGATCGTTTATCCTAGATGAATTCCTTAGCGTATTAATGATGAAATAATTTATTCGCAACTGTTATGTTAAATCGTTCAACAATTGCCTGATCACGATGTATTGCAATATGTCCTGATTGTATAATCAGTATTATGTTGCTTCATCGTTGATGATACTTTACCTTGAAACTTGTTACCAGGATCAACCTGGAGAAGATTAGGTCATCGGAGACCACCTTGTAGTTCAAGACCTCGTCTATAAATTCTCTTAAACGCGGAGGCAACCTCAAATGAGGACTTTGTCGTCAACGATTCAGCTTCTTTATATCTACTCACAATGTCAACGACGGTCAACGCATATTTGTAAACACGTTTTTTTTTACAGTATCATGCGGCAAAAATAATATATTGGCCTGATGAACTTCTTTAGGAACAATAACATCAAACGATGCGTATTGAATTTTCTTTGCTGGTGGTAGATAAATTTGCCATATTGTTTGCCTAGATAACCAATCAGCCGCGGTAGTGTTTTTAACCTTAGCCGCGTTAGCGAGTTTATTAATCGCAGCGCTGCCTTTCCAGTATCCGGCTGGAGAATAATAAATTGTTTCTATGTAATGCAATACCAATTCCCAATACTAATTTACTTTTCGTAGCTGTTTTTATCAACCACGAAGCAAATCTTTCTTTGAAGGATTTATAGGGAAATAATTCAACGCGTGAATCATTTTTTTTTATCTGTGATGTGTCGCCGTTGAAGATCTTTACCTAGATATGGAACATCATGAGCATGACAGGCCTTATCGATAGCATTTATTGGATATTCACCTGGTTAGGGTTGATATTGATCATCGAGACTGATATCAAGTCTGGTCCCTGGACCACAATAACTATATACCGGAAGGTCCTTTTCACCTGGATACTTCGCCCATGGATCTCCTGGGAGCTTTCTTAACTTGGCGGTGATATCACCTCCCTTGTTCTTACTGACAAATCTAAAAAAAATATACAGCACTGTGATTGCATCTCTGTTATTGCCAGGCGTGATAGGTATTGGGTCAATTTTCGATGTACCGTCGTACGCGACCTACATTTCACAGAATATAAATTCATAATATATTTATGTTATATCTAATGGAGATTACAGACTTTTATGCGTTAAAGAAACAGGAACATCTCAAACATCGTGCAATATTACCAAATTCAATTCGAATGATTATCTTTGGTCCATCTGGAAGTAGTAAAACACAATTGTTACTTAATCCATATTAAAAGATTATAATGAGGGAGCAGCAGAGATAACCGGATGGATTATCATTAAATCTATAACCGATATTGAAGAAGCTCCCAGCATCGATGATATCGACGGGAGTATCAACAAGTTAGTAGTGTACGAAGATGTGATGCTAGATAAACAAAAAATTTCAGCTAGGAATTACTCCCGTGGAAGACACAAAAACACCGACCGAATATATGTCACTCAACAATAATATGTCACTCAACAATATGTTCAAATCCCCAGTGCGGTCCAAGATAATTGCAATATCCTTGCGGTGTTTAACGGAGTTGACACACGTACATTTAGAAATATTCAACAAACTTGATGCTGCGGTGATTACAATTATAATAAATTTAAACATTTCTTTAGTCATGCTCCAGTCACTCCTCATGGATTTGTGACGATAAATGTATGTGATCCTCGCACAAGATATCGAACTGGACTAGATAAAATATATGGGTAATTAAATCACAATCTAATCACACTCGATTTTTATTTGATCAAGAGCATCGGCACCGGGGAAAAGCTTGCAAAATCCAACCATTTTTATACAAGCGTGCAATTGTTGACATACTTGATGCAAAAAAACATAATAATAACAATAACAATTACATAAAAATGGTCTGTGCCATTCTGTGCTGCTACCTATGTAACATTACTTACTTAATTGCATATCTAATTCCATAATCTGTATAGCTATCTAGCATTACCATCAGAATGCTGTATTATGTTAACACTCTTCCGTTGACAGATCTGTTAATATATCTAATTGAGTTGTGACATTATTGCTCTTAGAGTGGGGTTATTTTGCAATTAATCACCCACTGACAGATATAATGTAGATTTGTATGGTATTGTACAATTATGAAAGATCGAGATATTTTGTAAGTACTCTCCCACTGAGAGATATAATGTAGATTTGTATGTCATTGTACAATTATGACAGTTAGAATGGGATATTCTGTAAGTATTCTCCCATTGAGAGGTATAATGTAGATTTGTATATTGTACAATTATGACAGTTAGAATGGGATATTCTGTAAGTACTCTCCCACTGAGAGATAATATGTAGATTTGTATGGTATTGTACAATTATGACAGTTAGAATCGGATATTCTGTACGTACTCGCCCACTGAGAGATATATTGTAGAATTGTATGGTATTGTACAATTATGACAGTTAGAATGGGATATTCTGTAAGTACTCTCCCACTGAGAGATAATATGTAGATTTGTATGGTATTGTACAATTATGACAGTTAGAATCGGATATTCTGTACGTACTCGCCCACTGAGAGATATATTGTAGAATTGTATGGTATTGTACAATTATGACAGTTAGAATGGGAGATTCTGTAAGTACACACCCACTGAGAGATAATATGTAGATTTGTATGGTATTGTACAATTATGACAGTTAGAATGGGGTATTATGTAAATACTCACCCATTGACAAATATGTTAATATATTTGTTTGAGTTGTACAATTATAATAATTGCTCATAGAGTGGGGTATTCTGTAAGTGCTCACCCACTGAGAGATATATTGTAGAATTGTATGGTATTTAAAATTATAACTGTTAGAATGGGGTATTCGAAAAGACCTCATCCATTGACAGATATCATGTAGATTTGTATGTCATAACTCGTCGCACTTTACCTCCCTCATCTCCCGAGTGCCTCGATAACGGGGCTGGTTTTGCATAGCTTGTATCCCGAGCGCCGAGTTTGAGTGGCACTATTTTACTATGCCTGTATCCCGATCGACGACTTGAATCGGCGCAAACCATTGGTTGATTTGAAGCCATTTCCTAGTTATGCCAGAAGTTTAACCAATCAAATGTTAGCTTATATAGATAGAGTTTACATTGCTGAAGAAAGGGGGAAAAAATTGACTTCGATAGCGGCAAAATTAGTGGAAATATTTAGATTAGAAAATGAAGAAAATTACGAGAATCAGCCGCTGGAAGTAGACTTTTACTTGACAGACTGAAGAAGTATTTACACGAGGTTTAGTTTGCAATAGAGATGACAAGTGGAATTCGTATGTACATCAAATGGAGTGAATTTTACGTGTTGATATTGTTAATTATTCAGTGTGATTTTTATGGATTATTCATAGCAAAGAAACAAATTGGTACGAAATTCATTTTATCTTTATGTGTCATTTTTGTTTTTTGCATATAGTTCGAAATTTTTATACCGTTTTGTACGTAATTTTATCAAGAACTGCTGTGCCAAATTTTAGCTCAATTAAAGTAGCGTAAATCTAAAAAAAATAACCTTTATTACTCGTAGCTCTCTGAAAAAAAATCTGCAAGCCAAGTATTGTCAGCAAGTCTCAGGGATACAGGCACTGGTAAGGCTACCACTGCTCTAGGCCGCAGGCAATCTCTGCAAGTATGCTGTCGGGGACTACCTAGCTGTTTGGCCCAGGGGTTAATGTGTTAAGAGTATTGTGCAAGCACACATCTCATGTCAGATCTTGTTGTAACAGATTTGTACCATTACTTTCAGAGTGAAGTGGGTATGGTTTGTGTCAGCACTCACTTAATCACAGATTTCATTTAGTCTTATATCACGCATTGTTTCAAGTATACTTCTGGTTCAAAAATAATCGGAAAACATATCACCTCATATCTTTAATACGAGAACCTGTATCCAATTGTATGCCTACAAACTTTATGACTGGTTTCATCTGTATGAGAACTCAAAACATATCACACATACACTTGGATATTTAAGTGGTGACTGAACAAGAGGAAATAACATTTTTCAAAATGTGTCGGATTAGACATTTATTATTGTAAGCAGATTTAGTGTAAACATGATACAGGACATGTAAACATTATGCAGGACAAGTAAAATTGATACAGGACAAGGGAATTTGATACAAGACAAGTTAAATTGATGCAGAACAATTAAAATTGATACAGGAGAAGTATAATTAAGTCAGGTAAAGCAAACACTCTTAATCACTTTTAATAATAATTGATGGATATGCAATGCACATATTTTCCCACAGCCCAGTCAAAATATTCTTTACATTTGATATTAAAACTGAACACTAATAATTCTAACACCTAGAACCTTAATAACATTGGATGAACTTGCAACTAAAATGAGACACATTTTAAGGCTGGGGAAAATAATTATTGTAACTGAGTGAAAAACAGAAGACCACTTGCAAAAAGGAAGTTTAAACATTGGTAAAGCAAACTTAGGTTGTTATAAAGGAAAGGAGTAATTCAGAAATGATTTTATATGCTACAATATGTTATCTTTAAATATTAATATGATTTCGTGTTTAATGATAGAAGTATACCTTTATTGCGATAGAATTGTGTTGTTTGATGAAAGCATACACTATTTTAGCAAGAACTATTAATAAAGAAGAGAATATATGTACGGTGATTGTGGTTATTTTTCTTGAAATTGTTCTGGACCTTGTAAACTGGTTCTTTTGTACAAACCTTCTATGAGAGATCACTGGTCTTAAGAGACAGTTTTTGTTGGCAGAAGTGATGGTCTCTCATAACAGGTTTTACTGTACAATATTAAAACATATTAAGATGCTACTAATGCCTGTACGTCATTGTGATTTGCTTTTGATATTTTATAAACATTGCAGCTAGTAAATGTTCTAAGTTCTGTTTAAGTTTAACCTTATAATTCATACTTTAACAATCTACTAATACACCTATGTTACCAATCTACCCATTCTGTAGCAGTTTAGCTTAAAGTTGAAACTGAAAAACAGTGCTAACTGTTTTGCCTTACGTTTTGGTGCTGTAGGAAGTACACTAATCAAATTTGAAAGATATGAGAATAAGTCATGTTTATTACCATATTGTCTGTAGTTTTTAAAAGCAAGAAATACAATCAATATATGTAAATTTTAAAGTGTATAATTCTTATTAAAGAAGAGTGACTTTTAATGACTTAATGTGAGTTTCTCTTCTAATTCTAGGATAATCATCATGAAATCTGTGAAAACTACTTCGGAGAAATCCGTTCTCATCTTCATGACAAGCCTTCCAGGTATCATCTTGTTGAAGAGGACTTTGCCATTGACAACACTGTTTTCGACAGAAAACTGGAGGGTTTAAAGAAGAAAATTGTAGAAGTTGCATCTCGACAGCCATATTGGGGGGAGGAGATACCAGCAAGTTGGCTCCCCTTGGAACAAGTATTGATGAATTTGAGGTCTCAAGGGCATAAGGTAGATTTACCAGGACAGTCATTGTACATGCATCTAAAACTTTGTTATGTAGTCTGTTGAATAAAAGTTATATATATATAATGTTAATAATAATAAGGACGTAATACATTTGTTACTGCAATCGAAAAAGGTCAGTTTCAAGAGCCCTCTTAAAAGGGACCACATTGTTGGGCCCTGGTATAAAAAGAACGTTTTCCATATGACTTCCTTTTTCAAGTGGGGAATAATGGGTATACGATTATCAGAAGAGGAGCATGAGTATCTTGCTGATGTATGCACATGGATGATGCTAGATAGGTATGTTGGACTGGAGTCTGTGAGTGAAACGTATCACAGAGAAAAGATTTTGTGTTTTATTCTGGATCAAATGGATAGTCAGTGTAGGGTACAGAAAAGCAATGAGTTGTGCTTTAATCATGGTACTATAAGGTTGATCCAAGCAGCTGTGTTTTGAACCTTTTGAAGTTCCTGGAGTAGATATTGAGATGAACCAGACAGGATTGAGTTAAAATATTCTAGTCTTTATAAGTACTAATGAACAAATAAATCTTTTGGTGGCATCAACTGAAATATATTTGCGACTGGAACTGAGTCTCAGCTCAAGACATGCATCCTTGCATATGTTCATGACATGTTGGTGCAGTGTGAGAGTACTGACCATAGTAACACCTAGGTGTCATACTGACTGTGTGAATTTAATGTTGGTGTTGCTGACATTTATTGCTTGAGGTAAAGGATGTGAATGAGAAAGTCTTTGTGTTTTGATCATAATAGCCTCTGTTTTAACATCATTCATCTGCAACTAGTTACATGTCAGCCATGACTTCAAATCAGAAATGCACTTCTCTGATCCTTGGATGTTAGAATCAACTTCAGTTGGGTGGCTAGACTTGTATATTTGGGTGTCATCAGTGAACAGTTGGTGAGACATTGGATAAATATGTATGATGCTTGAGAGAGGCAGAGTATATAGAATGAAGGGAACAGGTCCGAGAACAGATCCCTGTTGAACACCACAACATAGATCAACTTTGCTGGAGTGTATTCCGTTTCCAGATACTATTTGTGTTCTGTGGACTTAGTAGGACTTGAAACACTTGAAGGCTGTATTGTGAATGCCAAATACATGCTGAAGACTGTGGAGTAATATATCACGGTCTATTGTGTCAAATGCTGCATACAAATCAAGAAGTGGGAGGACTGTAATCTTTCCACTATCCAAATCAGAGAGAAAGTCATTATCTACTTTCAGAAGAGAAGTTTCAATACTGTAATAAGGGTGATATACAAACTATGCATTGCTAAAAAGACTGCTTGAATTCAGATGAGATACAATGGCAGCTTTGAAAAATGTTGTGATTTCCCCAGATAAGAGTGATGTATGCATTAATAAAATCAGTTAGTGAAGGCAATATTGGCTCTATGCACCCAAGCAGCAGTGATGTTGAAATTGGATCAAGTTCACATAACTTTAGTCCACGCTTTAAAACGATTGTCCATACTAAATCCATAGAGACAAGTTCAATAGCTGCTAACGGTTGTCACTGAAATTCTTTATCATAACTGTATGGTGACGATAAGTCAATTGAAATTGTGTTATCAATCATATCTTTACTGGTTTGAATCTTCTCACAAGAGAAATTTACAAACAGGGCCGGAAGGTCTACTGGAAAGAATGTCGTTGGACGTTCTGTATATTTGTTCTTTGACATTAGTTTGTTAGTTCTCTAAGAGCTCTTTGTAGCCGGAACTCTCCATGATCTTAGTATTGTGGTGGGATAATTTGGCTAAATGGACTATGTTTGTGACAATCTTCTTAGTGGTTTCATCGATTTCTTTATGAATAGTGAGTCTGGTGGAAATCTAATGCCACTCTGCTTTACAGCAGTGTCTTTTAGCATTGTAAGCTGGTCGCTAACACTTCTATACCAAGGAGAACACTTTTTAATTGACACTATGTACTTGGTGCCTGTGGCATATTTCTCAAGCAAAGAAAGCAGGCTGTAATCTATCGGTAGTTGTTCTGCTGTACGAGATAAGAATGTTTCAATGTTTTCTTGGATGGCATGCATTAGTTTGGTTCTATTTACTATACAGATGTGTCTTTTAGTTCCAAATAAAGGTGGAGGGTTAGAGACTGATATGTTGAGATGGCATATAATGCAGAAATGAACTGATGCAGCTTCATGGGATACAAGTGTAGATGGCAGAATAATATCATCAGGTCTATGAAGAATCCAGTCTCAAATGTGACCAAGTTTATTGGTAGGTTGTTTAACAGACTGCTTAAGGTTGAAACTATGAATGGATTCAATGAAATTTGATGTGTATGTGGGTTTCCAGGACAGTGAAAGTGAAACTAGAAATCTCCCCAAAATATTAAGTTACAACCTATAGAATTTCCATACTCTAGAAGGTTTGGAAACTGCTCCAAAACTTGAGATTCAGTCAGTACATTAAGGACATTTTGTTATAAATAAATGATTGACCTGTAATACTGTAAGTTACATAATCTGGTCATATTGGGGACAATTAGTTTTAAGTAAATGATATAACTGTATTAATTTAAGATACATAATCTGGTCATATCAGGGACAATTTGCTTTAAATAAATGATACACCTGTAATACTGTAAAATATATAATCTGGTCATATCAGGGACAATTTGTTTGAAATAAATGATATACCTGTAGAAAAGTAAGATACATAAATTTCCTTTAAGTAAATGATACACCTGTAACACTGTAAGATTTATAATCTGGTAATACAGGGACAATTCGTTTTGCTTAGTATTTTTTATTTCAGACCAAGATTACAGCAGTTAAATGAACTTTGTACAATGAAAAGGGAATTATCGAAATAGCACCATCGCTCTAAATGTATTCTTATATCTATAGGTGATTAATCGGAGTCTGTTAGAAAACAAAAACCAAGCAGGAGGTGTTCAGATATCTACAGATCAACTGGACTTATTCCTGAGATTTCAACATGAAATTGGTACCATCATCTACTTCAGGTGAGATTGATATTATTTGTATGTATCCTATTTGCCTATATTACATTAAATATACGTTATATATCCTATCTGTTAAAGTTAGCAATTTCTACCAGTAGTGAACCTTATGTACTAGTATAACATTAAATATACATAATACATGTATATCATATTTATTGTTAAAATGTTACTTTTCTAAGAGCAGGTTTTTTAAACTAGTGTCATCCAGGCCTAATTTGGTAAATGACATAGTTTAATGTAAATAACCTAAATACCAGAATTACCCAAACCTAATGTTGAAAATAACATAAGTATCATTATAATCCAAATATATTGTGCTAAATAACCTAATTATCAGCATTACCCAAACCTAATATAGATAATCTAACACTCCCCCAAATAGGCAATCTCCAGCTGTGCCAAAATTACAGACTCACAGTTTGATCAGGCATGCTAGTAAGGTGATGCTGAAGATCATCATGAACACATGGAAACCACAGCAGATAAATAATCGATGAGCAACAGGTCAGGTCGTGAAGTTTAAGAAGCACAACAGAATAAATATTCAATCTCAGGGCTCTGTTTGAAAAGTACTAGCAACATAAACAAGACATCTATCATGTATTCATAGAATTCAAAAAGGGTTTTGACAGAGCGTGGCATTATGCATTGTGGGCCAAAATGAAGTATAACATGGGTACAAAGTTGACCAATACTATCAAAAGGCAGATGTACGCCATGCCAGTGCAATACTTGCTCAATGTTCTGTTGGGGACTGCAAGACAACAGTTTGAGAATGTCAAGACTGCATCCTGTCAGCCACACATTTCAACATCTACTTAAAGCGCATCATGCATGAAGCCCTGCAAAGCCACTGTTGGACAGTCAGCATTGGTGGGTGTAACATTACAAGCAGATGATATTCATGAGCTGGCAGTTAGTGAGGACGACTTTGCTACCTTAGTGAAGAATCTGGATGAAACATTTTCCAGATTGTACATGGAGATAAGCACTGAGAACACAAAGCTGATGACTAATTGTGTCATATAACTGGAACTGGAAACAGTGTGACAGTTCAAGTATCTTGGTACTATAATCACCGAAGAGGGATCAAGAGCAGAAATTTTGTCACGAGCAGAACAAACAACAGCAGTTATGTTATAGCTAAGACATATCTGGAGAGGCAAGAATATCTGTCTGAAAACTAAAATCAGACTATTAAGAGCACTAGCCATCTTGGAGTTTTTGTAGTCATGTGAGGCTTGGACCCTGACAGCAGAATTAAAATGAATAATTCATATACTTGTAATGAGATGCTACAGATCCATCCCTGGCATCTCTTACATGGACCATATCACAAATGAAGATGTGTGTAACAACATCAGGCATAGAGTAGGCCAGTATGAAGACCTCCTGACCATTCTCATGAAGAGAAACCTGAAATGGTATGGCCATGTCACTAGTGCCAACAGTATTTTAGGGCAGCGTCCATGGTGGCAGAAGGAGGGGTAGACAGAGAAAAACATTGACTGACTACAGAATGGACCATGAAAAGTTTTGCAGAGACTGAGGCATTGGCACATGATAGAGACAAGTTGAGGGAAATGATCAGATGTTCAGCAGCACAATGTCTCAACCACTCTACTAGATCAGGAGACTGATGATGATGATGAATGTAGCTTTACAAAACATTAAGAAATATTGCGATGATATCTGTATTTTGGCAGTTTACAGTGATGTGTAAAGCTGGGGCATCATGCCACAAAAATATAGTCATGGTGGAGGCCATGAACTCCCAATGATAATATATATACCATTATGTAGGTTGGACATCCTCCTTTATGTACCATGCTCTAGGTTGGACACACAGTCATGGTTGAGACCGTTTCCTCTCAGTGACCCTTTATCTATTTTGCTTAATCTGAAATACCTATTTTGGAAGATCAGGTCTGACATTAAGATATAAGTACAGTTTATAGGAACACAGTACAGTTTGGTTATCAGTGGTGCTATGATACTACAGTTTATACAAGTGTATTGCAACCACAGTACAGTTTGGTAATAAGTGTTATGAGACTACAAATGATTCAAGTGTACAGCAAACACAATACAATATGGCAATCAGTGCTGCTATGAGACTACAATTTATATAAATGTACAGCAAACACAGTAGACTTTGTTAATTAGTGTTGCTATGAGACCACAGTTTATTCATGTGTACAGCAAACACAGTACAATTTTGAAATCAGTATTGTGAGATAACAGTTTATTCAAGTGTATATCAAACACAGTACAGTTTGTTAATCAATGTCATTGGACTACAGATTATTGCTAGGAGTCTACAGTTGATTCAAGTGTACAGCAAACAATGTACAATTTGAAAAGCAGTGTTATGTTACTACAGTTTATACAAGTGTACAGCAAACACAGTACAGTTTGGTAATCAGTTTTATGAGACCACCGTTTATTCACTTGTACAGCAAACAGTACAGTTTGGTAATCAGTGTTATGAGACTACCGTTCTTTTCAGCTGTACAGCAAACACAGTACAGTTTGGTAATCAGTGTTATGAGACTGCAGTTTATACAAGTGTACAGAAGAGTACAGTTTGGTAATCAGTGTTAATGAGACTATTTTATTTAACTTTACAGCAAACTTTACACTGTGGTAATCAAGTGTACAGCAAACACAGTTCAAGTTTGGTAATCAATGTTCATAATACTCCTTTTTACAGCAAAGAAATATTGAAAGGGAAGATTGTGCTGGTACCTCAATGGATGATTAAAGCCCTGAAGTCCCTCATCACAGCAGAGATGTTTGTCCTGAGACATGCTCCATCAGTCGCACCCATGTGGTATAATTTCAAGAATGATGGAAAATTGTATCCAGAACTCATTGGTATGACTATAATAGTATGGACTTTGTAGGACATTTTCAGAATGTGACTTCTTCCAAAGTAAATATTCATGCTATTTCAGCTTATCAAACATGCTTTCATAAATCTAATTTTTCCTTACATAACTTACGTCCCCATCGAATCAGTGAACAAACTTGACAATTATTATTCTGCCATTAATTTTTTGCATGAGCATATTTGTGAATGTACATGTTTCATCTGAAGTAGTTATCTAATGTCAGCTTTTTTGTGAAATACAATGAGTTTACAGCATAGTCCTGAGACTATCATCAGGGTTCCCACGCTACCAGGGGAAGACAGTTTTTCTCCTGACATGAAAAGTTCTTGAATTTTACAAATATTGATTAAAGTCGGGGAAAAACGGGAAATTTTCTGCCATAACTTGAGGCCCAATTACTTAATTTAAACGTAAGTAAACAAATTGGGAGTTAAATTTATCACGTTCTAACCAGAATATTTAGAGGTTGCAATATGGATCATTTTGGTGCTTGCAGTAAACATGTATCCTGTGTCAGTCCAAATGCTCAGTGGATTAGATTCAACTGGAAATTTTTATTTTCACAGTCAGCTCGATATCTGTATCTTTCCTTACATGGAAGGTATGAAAACCAGTATAGCATCAAAAGAGGCCAACAAGGTGGTGGCCAATTGTAGTTGCTTACGGAATGGCCTAGCAAACTTATAAACATTGAGTATATGAATGATTTCTTATTTTCTCAGTGAGTATTATAGCTGTTATTTCTTTAATCAGCTGAATGACAAGATAAAATTTTGGCCTTGATAAAATGTGACCTGGTATTCGCGATTTGCATTGCTAGTCACAGTGCAATCTCACAACCTACATATTTCAATCTTGAAGAGAAACAAATAAAACATTGAATGAAAGTCATATACTGGTTGTAAAAGAAATACAAAATCGAAGGAACAAAACATCCATATTTCATATTTATTCTGAGTACAACTTCCAGAGTTTAGTTGTATCGTGCGACTACCACATTGACATGTTGTCTCTGCTCTCAGGGTGCTGCAACAGTGACAAGCATCTTGGTCAAATTGGTATGTTTTGAATTATATGTTTTTTTTGCATTTCATTGTCTGAAATTATTTAAGTCAAAATTAGTAATGCTAGTGACGAGTACCGGGTCAGGTTTTATCTATGCTGTATTTTAGTATAATATTTCAGTGGATTAAAGACATACTGATTATAATATCATTTATGAGAAAACAAATTATTGTCCTATTGATTTCATACACGTGTTAGTCATATGATGCAAGTTTAAATATGCTAGTCCTGCTGGTAAGTGTCTACCATATACTGCTACCACCACTTCCATCAGAGTATGAGGAGGAAGAGGATGAAACTTCTAGTCCTGAATCATCAATGTCACATGACCCATATTTTCTCCATTTCTCCTCACTTGAAAACCAAGCTTCATCACCCAAGGTAACTGAATGACCTTGTCAGGGATTTGGAACTTTCCAAGAGTAAGGCAGAGCTTGTCGGCTCCAGACTACAGCAATGGAATCTTCGGCAGGTGATGTGATGGCTTCCATATTCTGTGACTGTCAAAAGGATCTTTTCCCATTCTTCTTCATGAAGGGTGATTTTGTAGCCTGCAACAACATGATTCTGTAATGGCAACCCTCAACATTGTTCACAATCCAGATGAAATTAGATCATTGATTCATTGAAGATGAGTCTTCAATCTCTGTTGCTGAGAAATAGCAATATTTTGCCATTATTACAGTTAATTGTGCAGTTCATATGAAGGAAGACTATGAAAACATGAAACAACTTTTTGAGGTGGATAAACTATAACCAACATCTGTGGCAGCTTTGTGGCTCTTTGCAGACTCTTCCTATCTTGATTGTTCTGCAGATTGGATACACAAAATATTAACAGTGAGTAGTCAGTCTGACAGTCATTTGAGTCTGTGAGGAAAGTGTTTATCATCCACCACTTTTTGAATCAAGGAAGATTTTGTTACCACACTTAGACATCAAGATGGCTATGATGAGAAACATTGTCAAGGCCAAAACATACGCAGCTTTCAAGTACCTCCATGTAACAGTTCTAAGGTTAACTCAAGCTAAGATAAAGGAATGTGTCTTTGTCCACCGATTCATTAACTAAGAATAGTCAAGCAATGTAATAGCAACAGAAACATATTTCATGATTCACGTTGTTTTCCCTCATCACTACCCTAAACACACTGCTGCAGTTTTGGTCATTTTGGAAGTGATTGAGTACCACTGTTTTAAAAAAGTTATTGTATTTTGTGCAGCACAATACTGGGGAAATGTATAAACAGATTCTCACCCAAGCTGATGTTCAAAAACAGGCCATACACATAACTGTCTCAATCTATCTCCTCCAATGACTCTCTCGGACCAGCATGCAGTGTATCTCTTCTATTGACGTCTCTCTCTCTCTCACCAGCATACAGTGTATCTCTTCTATTTACCCTCTGCTTGGGCAGCAAACAGTGAATCTCCTTCCACGACTATTTGTCTGGGCAGCATACAGTGTATCTCTTCCATTGATACTGTCGGGCCAGCATGCACTCTATCTCCTCCAGTGACCCTGTATGGGCAGCATACAGTGTATCTCCTCCATTGACCCTCTGCACTTGAGTATAGGCTCACCATACAGTAGAGTATACTACGCATTGTTGTGCTTCTGCTCATCTGTCTCCTTCCATTGTAATGTCTGCTATTCTGAGGTTTCAATTGAATTTTGAACCTTGAAGTCCAGGTCTCATAGTGGTAAACATAAGAGTCCCATCAGCAAATGTTGCAGTCTCCGCCTAGAAAATGTTGAACTTTGCAGATTAGAAGAACTGTTGGTGCACATTGAGTTCAATTTCCACAATCTTTATCACACTGACATGTAGAACCATGTCAGCCGTTTAGGAATGTCTGGTAATTCTGCACAAGGATACGTCATTTCTGTAAACATTTGATTATGTGGTTGTTTGGTTGAAAATTCTATTTTTGGCTGAAAAGCCGACAGCAGTATTGTTGAACTAGTTTATTTAATTTCCATAGCCTGAGGCATATATTTTACATCTTTTCGAAGCCATGCGCATAATAACCATATATGGAGTCGTGAAAACGTTGGGATGTGGTCATGAATGGCGTTTTGGGGTGGCAAGCTGGGCGACTGCCCTAGGACCACCATCTTGAAGGGGCAGTGCACTTCAGGCCTAAGGTCATCCTTATGAGTTTGTCAAGGATACCAATCAAGATACCGATAACCAGGCCCTTACCCTGCTATGGTCAGCCCTAGGACCCGCATACTACTTACGCCACCTCAGGGTGTTGTATCCTGTTTGTCCAAACATAGTATAATTTTAAATAGAATATTCTGGTAACAATTTTCGCCTTTCTACTGGTAAGCATTGCAGAATTTTAGTTTCGTCAATTGAATTCGGTATGGAGGTTGCGCCAATATTGGCGATCTTAAATGTGTAGCCTGGCAGCGGTGTATTTCTTGCTAATTCTTTGGGATGAGAATGCATTTTGTCAGTCCATGGCATGGTCTTGTTCTAAACACTAAAGCCAGGCATCACACACTTTCTTACACTTGGTTACTGTCCCATCCAAGCTGTCAGTTCTAAGAACTTTAGCCCTCTTCTGACTCGCATTAAAGTCATTGTCCGTTTGCCATTTAATCCCAAAATACTTATCCAAATTTTCAAACGACGTTTTGTCCAAGTTTTGATGTGCCTTGATTTCTCAGTCACATGCAATATTTATTTGGCTACAATCAGAAATGAACACAATAATGGAAGCTAAAGTTCTGATGTACTCATAATAACCATATATACATCTCTGTGTCTTTCTGCCTATGAATTGAGTCATTGTAAATATCAACACTTTTTCCCACCCATGCTGCTAGTCGAAATATTCGAACTGGCCACCCAACTATTGCATCGTGTTTTATGTAGTCTTATAAATAGAACAGGCACATCTGGGGGTATATCAAACCACTGGATTCTGTGATGATCGAATAATCAACATGTTCTCCTACTTAGTTGATTGTTGAATTAGGATTGGAAAGCCTTTGAATTTGCTGCCAAACCATTTGCATGCTTATGGAGGACTCCTGCATTTGGTATTGTCTGCATCCCAGATCAAACACTTCTGTTCAAAATACGCGTAATTAAGCATTTCTGTTACTAACGTGAATGTTGTTGGTCAGTTGAACTTGGGGTACATTCTTCAGAATATTTTCAGCCAGTAGAATATCAATAGGGATTCTTGTTATCTGTTATGAAAACATAAAAGTCCTTAGAGTTTATGTCTTAATATCTGGTTGTACGAGTTAACAGTGAGCAGTACATACTCCAATGACAAGTGCTCTCTTGTGTCATTTTTCAGCTGACAGTGAACGAGTGGATGAAATAATAAGTGTATATTCTCCATTAAGGATAAATTACCCCATTGAAATTTAACAATCTGTGTCCATTCTTATGGTTTACCATTTTTGACTGATATAATAACCACTATATCATAAATAAAAGTTAACTTTAGATAGTCAGTGACTTACATGTTATGATTTGTCACATGTGGCAACCAAATCAGTATTCTGATAAGTGGATGTTGACGCATGCCTTTGTATTCTCTAAAAGTATTAATTCAGTTGCCACATGTGGACCATCTTAAATTTTGAAAAACATTTTACGACTCCATGGTCTTAAACTGCGTAACAGAAAAGAGTGAAGACTAACAAGTTTTGAGAAATTCAACATATATTTTAGTTTACAAAAATACAAATTGATAATGGAAAAAAAAATTTCAGTATTGTGAATTGAATCCCATCAGATTTGTTTTATTTAGGCTGATGGCCAACCCAAACTTGCCACATGCAAATTGGTTCATCAGGTGCTGTAACTCTGCTTACTTCTGCTGGCATGCCATCCCTCCCTGGGGTTTTACCTAAGGACTATTTCTCTAAGGCCTTTTTGTTCTGCCACATTAGGTTTCTCATCCAGTTTGGCCATGAGCAGGAGGTTTTAAATGGTGTTGAGGGAATTGTTTGTCACGTGGTTCACTCTGGAGTACAGTTCAGAGAAGTATTCCTTCATCTGTTTTCCCTTGTCATGGATGGTATTGCCTGTTGCGGACTTCAGTGGTGCTATCACGTTCTTTGTGGGATCTATTGCTTTCTTTTATGCAATCATACATGCCTCTCATATTTACTATATATGCTGCTCACTTGATGCTCTGATAAAGCTGAAGCTACTATTCATTGGCGCACTGCCGTGATAACCTCTGCACATTGTTCTGATCGACCTGTATACCTGCAGAGTCATCTGGCAGGGGGATTGTTTGCATTCTAGGTGACCACTGTGACAATCTTATATGGCTGGCGTGAGTGTGGCAGAGTTAGCCTCAAAACAGTCGTTCTTTGAAAGCTTCTTACCAAAGATATATGTTGCTGAGCTGTACACGGTCTCTCTAATGTGATTCCATATCTCTTTGTCACTGATGATGGGTTCTGAATGAAAAATCTTGTATAGGGCATAAGTGAATTCCTCAGCCTTGACTAAATATGAAGTTTTACTCACGTCAATGGATGTTTTACACTTCTGTCTAGAGCGGTTGAGCGGGGTATTTTCTTTGACTGCTTCATTTTGAAGCACACCAGCGAGTGGTTAGCGTAGCAGTCAGCTCTGTAGAAGGTCCGGGTAAGAAGCACACATTTCATGGCAAACCGTCTTGTTATGATAGTCCAGTTGGTGCCATTGTTTGGGCTGGGGATGCCTCCAAAACACTTATGCTGTGGTTTTGTCTGAAAGAAAGAATTGGTGATGCTGAGATCATGGTACATGCACATCACTGGGGGTCTCTGCCTGTTTTCATTCATCTTCCCAATGCCAAACTTGCCAAGACAGGAGGGCCAAAAGTCATGGTCATCAACCTCCCTTGCATTGACGTCATCCAGTAATATCAAGTTCTCTTCCTTGGTAAATTTGTTGATCGTGAGCCTTATTCATCGTAGAGCTCGTCCTTGTTATTTGCGGTGGCGTTTAGTGTGCGAGTGTAAATGCTAATCAGGCATTTTTGGTATAGATGCAACGTTTAATCATCCCCAGCAGAGAGTTCCCAACGGCAAATCCATCACCAAACTCTCTGGCTTCTTCTGCGCTCTTTCCTTGCCAGAATACCGTGTTTTCCTCTCTGAGGGTCACTAAACCTGGTAGCCTTCTGTCCGGTAGTGCGGTAATGTTGACCTGGAGTCTTGTAAGTTTGTCATTGATGACTGAAGTATATAGAACATTGCTGATTTCCTGGAGATAATCTGAGAGTCCAATCAGCATGGTCCAGATATTCCAGACACCTAGCTTGAGGATTGAAGGTTTCCTTATTGCCTTTTGTTTGTTGTTTCTTGGTATAAAAGTTTGCAAAGTCGCCTTATAGACTCTTGTCTCCGAATTTTCTGTTAGGTTTATTCCCTTATAATAATAAGAATAATATAATCCAAATATGTCCTTGACTGAATTCACTATCATTTCAAATTAATGTTCCCTGTCCAAGAATATTATTGATCACTTTGTATTTCCAGTGAATAGTAATTTTAAATAAATAATTCTACCCAAATTAAATACTGAACAACACAATCGGACTGATTCCTCTAAACATGTTAAGGCATGAATGAGTACATGTTCAGGTAAACATAATATAAAATGTTAAGACACAAATACAAAGCCAAGATGTAGGTCAGCCACCTTATAAATACTACTATTACTACTACTAATACTACTAATACTAATAATAATAATAATTATACAATTTGCACTTTGAATAGTACCTAATCGTTATAAGCTCTAAGTGCCTTACAACATCTATAATAATATGACTATAAAAAACAAACATCATGAAATTAGAAAACATAAAAAGTGCTGAAAATATTTAAGTTGGAAACATCATCAAGTCTTTATGATTGTTCTTACAGTTAAAGGTGAGATTGAAGAGCACTCGTGAAAGGGATCACTGTGTCTTTATGTCTAATTTCAATGGGCAATTTGTTCCACGTTACTTGACCTTGTTATTGAAAAGAACTTTGTCCATATCAATTCATTTTCATAGTGGGAATAACGAATATACGATTGTCATACGAGGAGTGTAAGTTTCATGCTGGTGTGTACTCATGGTTGAGGCCAGAAAGGTATGTAGGACCGGAGTCCGTTACTGAAACATAACACAGATAACACATTTTGTGTTTCATTCTGGATCAAATGGATAGCCAGTGTAGGGTACAGAGTAGTGGGGATGTGTGCTCTGATTGTGGTACTCTGAGGATGATCCAAGCAGCTGTGTTTTGAACTTTTTGAAGTTTCATGAGTAGATATTGAGACTAACCAGACAGACTTGAGTTACAATAGTCTAGTCTTGGAAGTACTAATGAACACACAAGTGTTTTAGTGGCATCATCTGAAAGATATTTGCGAATGGAACTGATGAATCTGATCTCAAGATATGCAGCTTTGTATATGTTCTTGACATATTGGTGCAAGGTGAATGTACAGTATAGAGAAACACCTATGTTTTGTATTGTTTGCATGAAGTTGATGTTGGTGTTGCTTATATATATTGTTTGAGGTAAAGGGTGTGACTGAGAAGGTCTTTGTATTGTGATTAGAAAGGCCTTAGTTATATCATCCTGCTTCTGCGGTTTGTTACATGTCATCCATGATTTCACATCAGAAACGCACCTCTCTACCTTGGATGGTAGCATCAACTTCATTTGGGTGGCAAATCGTGTATATTTGGGTGTCATCAGTGTACAATTGGTGATACTCTGGGTGATGCGTGAGAGCAGCTGAGTGTATAGACTGAAGCGAACATGTCCAAGAACAGATGCCTGTGTAACACCACAACATAAACAAGCTGGGCTGGAGTGCTTATGTTTATAAAAACCTTCAAATTTGTCAACAACTTTATGTATTTCCAAGTGGAAATCAGATGTCCTAAAATCAGAACCAAATTATGATTGAAATTGATCTGAATATTAAATCAACAATCATAGAGATAATTTAGCTGTGCATTTTGTTGTTTGTAAATAAATGTAGATCAGAAATAATCACCAATTACATACACATACAAAAAAAAAAACCAATGTTGGCACAGTAAGACTCTTTTATAATCAAATGTGATGGCATTAACATGTGACGTTGACATCCAATAATTTCAAAGCTCAAGTATAGTTAGTTGTTTTTTACATGCCGATATATTTTTTTTCCATTGTAATAGATTAACATTTTAAAATGTTTGAGACTTAATAGTACCTACCCCAGAAGTAATATGCATATTCTAGGACATCAGGCTTTAGAAATTTTATAAATAAAAAAGCTTACTATGGCATTTTTGAATGTGAACATCATGGAGAGAAATTTGACTAACAAATGATATTACAAAATCATATCACTTTTTATGAAACGAGTATGGCTGACAAACGAAATTAAAAGATCAAACTTCTTTTGGATAGAGAGGAATATGGCTGACACATGAAAGTACAAGGTCATACTACTTTTGTAAGGAGAGGAAAATGGCTGACACATGAAATTACAGTATCATACTGTTTTTGTACACATATGAATATGGACAGCACAAAGTGTTAACAGATCATTTGCTGGAACATCATGTTTGAAAAGAAAACTTTGTATGTAAATAAAAAATATAAGTGCAATAACACCAAAGTGAAGCCTCTAACTGATCGAGAGTTTCTCTAATTAGCTCACTGTCGTTACCTTTTGTCATTTAAAAAAAAAAAAATTATGTATGTTTTGTTTTCCATCTGCAATTTTCATTTAGGTCACACCCTTTCTGCTACACTATAGGTTTAGGTAATTATATCATTGTATCAATAATATGGCTATGGAATCATAAACAGCTAGATTAGCTTTAATTATATCATTGTATCAATACTATGGCTATGGAATCATAAACAGCTACATTAGCTCGACAGCGACTAGAGGCAATTAAGAAATATCTATATGTCCGTTATTCTGTCCGATGAAAATTACAAGAACGTCAAGAGTCTCAGGTGGAATTTGCAGAGGTTCAGACCAATTACTTAAACTTGTTATGAAGGTTACTCAAAGAGTTGCAGAAGCTACTGAAGGTCTTCTTCCTATGTTAGAAAAAATCGCTAGAGCAATTGGAAAAATAGCAGAAAGAACTAAGAAAACAAAACGACTTTAATGAGATCTTCCAACTGAAATAGCTACTGCTCAACCTAAAATAGGATGGTAATTAATGAAGGTAAAACAAAATGTATGATTCTGGGGACAATACAAAAGCTACACAAGTCAGGGAACCCAAAACTATCTCTTGCAAAACAATATTCATCCATTAGAAAATGTCAGACATGAAAGGCTTGTAGGTGTGTCCATAGATAATAATTTATTATGGAATGACCATATTGATAAGCTTTGTAAAACACTGTCATCCAAAAATGCCCTTCGCAGCAGAATCAAGAAATATTTACCTATGGAAACTCGCAATCTATACTACAAGTCACATTTTCTTCCAACAATGGATTACTGTTCAAATGTACGGAGAAACTGCTAAATCTGAGCTTGACAGGATTTATAAACTCCAGAAACGAGCAGCACGTGTAATTTTAGATATGTTGATCATCCCTCAAAAGTATTATTTACAGAACTCGAATGGTTCACAATATATGACAGGATAGATTTTCACAAGGCAGTTCTTTTATATAAATGTCTATATGGAACTGCACCATAGTGTCTTCAGGACTTATTCAAGCCTTTTTCAACACAATACCAGTTGAGATCAATATCACATGGAAACCTTCTAGTACCAAAACCAAGAACAGAGCAATTCAAAAGGAGTTTTCAATACTCTCGTACAGTTATGTGGAATAAACTACATGTAAAATCTGCTGAAAATAATAGAGTATTTAAGAAGATATATCATGAGCATGCATGTGTTTCTAATAGATAATGGAATTTAGTATTTTAATACTAAACATGCTAAATTAAGCACTGATTATTGCTATCTTCATACAATGTGCATTTATTATACTCTCATTAAGAGGGCCTGAAGGGAGAATAGTCCTTGACTAATAAGTCACCCTCTGTAAAAAAAAGCATTATTATTATTATTATTATTATTATTATTATTATTGAAAAAGTAAAGGAAGACATTATTGAGGGTACTGATCAAGCTCATGCTGACATAACGACAAAAAGAATCTAAAGAAAAAAATATTGATTAAAAGATTTAGAGAAAATGGTCTTAAAAAATATTTAGACCTAAAGAAAAAGATTTTCCTGATTTTTGTTGTGAAAAGTTTTTATCAAAAGCATAATATTTTTAAACCTAAGTATGTTACTGTAAATTATGAAAATAATCTTAAATGGATGTATCATGCACTTTACAACAAATAAACAAATCAGAGATAAACAAAATATAATATTTTTTGTGCTAAAATAAATAAATCTCGTGATCAATTTTTAGTAGAACAAACAAAAATAAAACAAGAACAACCTCTACAATGAAAACCATAACCTCTTAAACAAAAACTGCAAATCTTCTCAACGACATCCTCAACAATCTTCTCACACTTCACCAATATTAGATAATATTCATGGTTAAGTACAAAAATCCGATGATACAATGAATGTTTCTCTCAATATGACTAATAATAAAATTAATGGTCTTAGAGAACCAAAATAGAATGATGACCCTGCAACGAAAATAGTATGTCAATGACGAAAACCTATCAATGGCAAACTAATTAACATGAATCAATAGTGAAGAAATCAATCTTAGATCTGGTCATGCTGCTCACGTAATCATATTTTGAGTTTTCATAGAAACATATTTGAGCCATTAATTAATTTTTATGGAAGTCAAGCAGTCTTTGATATTAAGGAATTAAGTTTTGATATTAAAAAGATCACCTTCATTGGAATATAAACAATAGTGTCTTGACAAGTACATGTATTATGGTCGCCACTTAATAAATCCAGTATATATCGCACTGAGGTTGCCAGTATATATATATACAGGTTCTCAGTGTTAGCAGCACTACAATAGCTACTATAATACCATGGTGTTATCCACTCCTGGCTTCTTCTGGATTTTTGTTAGTGATGTTGTAGCAAAACAATGAAGTAACATTTGAAGTTGAACCTGAAGAAGAAAAACCTCAGGTTGATTTGTCATTGGTCTCTTAAATTAGTCGCTAAACTATCACCTATTTAGTATAATGAGCTACTTAGTATTACTCTACTGACAAATTTGTCGTACTTCTTTCTTGGAGGCACCAGACAAATGCCCCACCCTTTCTTTCTAAAAAAGAAAACATGTTCATGTGATGTTATATTCCCCCCGATATTTAGTTGGTATTTCTTTTATTATTCATTTACTAATTTTGATCAAAATTTGTATCATTATAATTTTGATGGGTATTGGGCTCTACTAAACCGATTTCATTCTAATAATAGTCAGTTGATTAATTACCATCCCCTAGTACTAGTTTACCTTTCATCGCAGATCTTATCAACCAATGAACTAATGATTCTTTGAAAGATTTAATTTTTGTATGAAATTCAATGAGGGAATCAACTTCACGTCTGCAATTTGTTATTGTTGTAAATCTTTTTTATACGTGATACATCATGAATGTGGTATGCTTGATCAATTACAATATCTGGATACTCTCCAGGTCTTGGTTGATCTCGTTTATCATTTTGGATATCAAGTCAGATTCCAGGAAATCCAGGAAGATGTTTTTTGTGCCCTGGTTATTTATACCATGGAGTTCATGATAATTTTCAAAATGATGCAGTCATATCACCATCCTTGACATCCGTCAAGGATGAAATAAATTTGTATTTTTTGTACCACATTCTACACACTTGCGTGTAAATGCACCCATTTTAATTTGTTTTTATTATTGTTTATTGTGGACATCAATGATTTCTCAGCGACATGAAAACAAGTCAAACATAATCCAGCACTCCCGACATCTATCCGAATGATACGAATAGCTCCATCTGGGTGTGTTAAAATGCAATTAATAATTAAATTAATAACGAGGTGGCTAAATTGGGACCTGTTATATTTAGTGGCATCATCTGTAGATGATCAACGATGCTACGATGTTCTTATAGATTTTATTGAGAACACAAGATTATTAAATCAAGAAGGTGATGATAGTATTAATTTCATCACTGATATTGATGAAGCTCCGTTAGTAACTGAACTCTATGGTCAACGATGGTGTAATGCTTGGCAAACAATCAAATCCAGCTCGGATATTTTCTCGAGCCAGACATAAAAATACAGGCGTCATTTATGTTACTCAGCAATATGCACAAATTTCCAAAGTGATCATAGACAACTAATGTTTGAGCTCAATGATGCTTTTACACCTACTCTGCAAAATATTCATCAGACTTGGTGTTCAGGGGATATATATATATATATATATATATATATATATATATATATATATATATATATATATATATATATATATATATATATATTTAAATTTAAAATCTTCTTTTGATATGCACAAGCCGCCCTACACGGATTTATAACAAGATCCAAGATCAAGGTATCCATAGGTCTTGATAAAAATCTTCTGATAATTGTCAAGTATTTCTAAAATTGTCATCAGCATCTTTATAATCCAATTATCTTTATTCAAATCTGGTTTATACTTTTTTTATCTTGTCATATTATTCCATTTATACGATTCTCTCTCGCTTCATCTATATATTTTTAAAATTCATTTACTAATTCATGTTTGGAATTAAGTGATATTTATCATAATTCTTAATTTAAATTATTCATCTGAACTCAAACCTAAGAGCAGCAGAAAGGGTATGACCTCAAGGAAATATTCACGTGGGTAAACACAACATATATACTAATTTTAAAAAACATTAACAACACAATATAAGGTCAATAACAGGATAATGTAACTAAAATAAGTTAACCCAATTCGAAAAACTCTCGGTCAGTTACATGCTTCGATTTGGCATCATTGACCTTTTAATTTTCATTTTCTTGGAAGCTTAATTGTTTGCTGCTGTAAGACTGACAAATGAAATTACTAGATCATACTGCTAGACTGACAGATGAAGTTACTAGATCATACTGCTAGACTGACAAATGAAATTATTAGATCATACTGCTAGACTGACAAATGAAATTACTAGATCATACTGCCTTTTAATTATATATCTGATCAGAAAGATTACATTTGCTGTTCTGCTGAAAGACTTTTATACTTCACAATTATCTCACATACTGAATATTTGTGATAAAATTAGTTATATTCTTTGTGTAAAGGTTATTTTCTTCTCATTTCAAGATGCTCTCTGGACAAAAGATGAGAATGCAGATCTCCATGACAACAAAGAGCACATTTTGCTGCTCATGGAAGAGCTGAACATCATCGCCAAGCCAAAATTGAACATCGATGATGCATCGGAAATCAAGGTCTGTTAATTATAAATAATGAATATTCATCCAGGTAACGAGTCCACAACACAATGTACGAAATTTGATATAAATCATACATGGATTTTCTTATTGACTAACTCATATAAGCATTAAAAGGATAAACAGGTGGTGATGCATCGAAAATAAAAAGATATGACACTAAATAGTACAGGGTTAGAGATGAGCAGCACATTGTGTCAGTACAGTAAACATAACAACTAAAAACAAGAAGAAAGATGTTGGATGCCAGAAATATAAACAAGTATTATGCACTCATAGTTTATAACTCTTATATTTATTTAAACCTTATATGTTGTTTAACTCTAACATGAGTACCAGTCCAAATGACATGTGATGACCATACCAGCACCAATAATTAACAAATACACATCAGTCCATTATAGGATCTTGGGTCTGTGATTTAAGCTCATCTAACAGATGGGTTATTGCGGTACCTCTCATATGACTTCATCTATCTTTTTCCAAATGAAGAAAACAATTATCCTAGTTTTAAAACAATAAAGGATTTTGAAATTTAAATGGTAGATAAAACATTTTAAAGGGTTTGAAATTTACATGGTAGATATAACATTGTAAGGGGTTTGAAATTTACATGGTAGATAAAACATTGTAAGTGGTTTGAGATTTACATGCTAGATTAAAGATTGTAAAGCTGAGACAAATTCAATCAAGTTGCAAAGAATAGTCTTTTGGTGCATGGCAAATTTCCATGCAGATGAAAAAGAAACGAACATAGCAGACCACGCTTCACATTTAAATAGGAATGACTAAAAGAGAGGTATAAAATATATATAATTAATGGTCCAGGGGTCTCACTAGGAATTTAAAACTAGGAGTTCAGGACTCCGTTTTTGGTAAAACTAGGAGTGCCATAAGCAAAAGTTGCAGTCCCATTCCAGACAATGATGAACTTGGCAGATTAGAAGAACTGTTGGTTGCCATTGAATGTAATTTCCACATTCCTTATAACACTGACATGTACAACTTTGCCAGCCTATTCGGCGTTATTGGTAATTCTGCACAACGATACATCATTTATGTAAACATTGGATTACATGTTGGTTTGGTTGATAGTTCATGCTTTGGCTGAAATGTCAGAAAGAGTCCAAAGTAATGTATTTTATTTCCATAGCCTGATGCATAAACATTGCATCTTTTCAAAGTCATGCGAAGAATAGGCCGCCATATTTCGAGGCGTGGAAACATAGTGGAAGTATCCCGTTTGTCCAAACTTAGTATTATTTAAAATATAATATTCTGGTGACAATCGCTGCTGTTCAGTTGGCAAGCATTGCATAATTATTTTCATCATATGGTGGACTCCTGCATGGGTGATTCTCTTTGTTGCAGAGCAAATATTTGCGTCTAAATATACGTATTTAAGCGTTTCCGAGATCTATATAACCATCTCGACTTTTCATAGAAAGTTGAGTATATAGTGCATTTCTGCATTTCTGCTTTATATTATGAAAGGTAATTGTGATCCAGAAATTAACCATGGTATACATATGTTTATTTCTAAGAATTTTCTTTTGCATTGCTGAGGCCATTGGGTCTCAGTATAGGATCAGAAAGTCTATTCAGAGCCACATAAAGCTCAGGTTAAGACTGAGTCAGAACATCCATGACGGAGCAGCATCACCCACCTCAGTCTATCTGGCAGGGGTGAGTCTCACATGTACACACACCGTAAAGGCGGAACATCACACTCTACTCACCCACATCTCGGTGTTGAATGAAAGTGGGTCATAACCTTCTCCCCCATGAGGTAGTCATAATTCATCATGAGCAAATAGCAACACTCCTTAGGTCCATAAAATCGGTTGTTGGCAAGAGAATTGAGTCTCATGGTGAAAGAGTTATGATACAGGTCAACACGATATGAGTACAGATCTTCCTATGGATCAGATTTGCATGACCAGTCGTTGACCAATCACCGGTGTATGAGTACAAGTCACCATTTCCGAGTGCAAGTCACCATTGATTGAAGCCCCTTGATTCAGGAATAGGGATTGTGGTAATTCACATATCTACTTGGCTTCGGATGAGTTCTGTTTAGGATTTGGATTCAGGTATATATGCCATGATTGATAAGTGGATTGCAAACCTGCCAACCCTACTGAAAAAAAATCATAAGAATTCCGAATTTTGGAGCTATTTCCCGATTCCCCTATTTTTAAGAAAAACTCCCGATTTTTCAGCTAATCAAGAAAAAAAAAACAAAATTGTATTTTTTTAAACAAAAATTTCATTTTCCGTTGCCGTGTTTCTGTATCTGGTTTATCTGTGTCTGCTATGGTTCTTAGTACTTTACCATATCCGGCTTCATTTCCGCTTTTTTATGAGCTTCTTGTGCGGATTGATGAGCTTTTCCTGGATATTTATTATTACCTGGAACGGATTGATAACAGAGTGCGGGATTTCAAGAATTTTCTAATTCTGCATAATGAAGTACTAGATGCTTTCTCTTCGAAAGTGCATTAATGGTGTTCTAGAGCTGTTGGTGCCACTTAGTGAGTTTATTGAGAAAATGACGTACCCTTGCATATTGCCAGTTTCTAAGCTGGATTCAGAACAGTTTTTGATAGATTCTACAAAGCACTACAGCATGACTAGTCCTAAATTCGCAAGACCAGGTACATTCTACTATCCATGTACAGATAATTCCTTTCAATTGTTATTAAACCATAGTACATTGTTAACAAGACCGACATCACAGCAATTGATGTACAATATGAAAGTGTATACATTCCTACTCAGGACTTGTACTTGGGTGAGGAAACAAACTTCTAGCGAAGATAAATTCTGAAGCACAGTTACAGACAAGAATGCACTGAAGGGCATTTCTGATCAAATTAATGTCATACATGAAGCAACAATTTCCATTAAAGGATGACTTTCTCATTCATTCAAGCATTGCAGATGTGGCTAAACAATTTGTAGCCTCATTTAAGGACCTCGCCTTTTTCTCCAGCCAAATGGAAGAAATCAACATTGATAATCTCCACAGAGTTTAGACTTAACCGAACCTATCTTTTGGACGCAGAATTGAATATGGAAAGAGCAGATCATCAGTGGGTCAGAAAAAACAGAACTAGTCAAAGAGCCAACCTGTCAGCATCAACCCTAAAAACTATTTTTGTTAGTAAATTTGGCATGCAGGGACAAATAAATGATATACAGTGGACTGAAATAACAAGACTATACCTTTTTTCGTGATATATGCACCTTATGCTTCTACCTCCTGATCTTGTACCGTGCATCCTGATGTTTAATGGTGATTTTCCTGATTTTGATTTCATCAATGTTGGCAGGTCTTGGAATGGGTTGGTATCCCAAATCCCAATAAATCCTAATGGGATAAGTGACCTTCTCCCAGAGGGAAGCGATTATTCCAATCTCTGTAAGCATACATAGATTTCAGAGCCTTTGCTCCTTCTTTGAAGGTCTCTGTTGCAGTTGCAGAGATTAAAAGCAAGGGGGAAGACTTTCATAGAACACCTCAGGATTATTAGTACTTGATCTTACCCACATGCCACGTCTGCCACTAGGTACGTTCCCTTAGTCGTTTACAAAAGGGAACATGAATGGAAGTCATCTTCACTCCCAAGTTTTCCTAGCAACAGCCATACATTGGGTTATAATGTCCTGCCTCCCTGAAGCTAGCATATATAAGGTTGTCCTTCCAGACCTCAGTTATTATTACAAGTACATCTTAGAACAACCCAAAGATTGTAGCTTCTCCCTTCATGTCCCATGTATCCTCGCAACCTTTGATAACGGCAGTAGATGAGGAAGTAATGTGGACCTTGAAATGTCTCTATTGTCATATATACTGTTAGTATTCACACCCCTTTCTGTCCCCTTAAAAGAAACATTTGCTGGAGATGTCCACATTAGTATATTCCACTGGGACCTAAGTCAGCCTTAAAGTTAAAACACTGAAGGCCATAGAACTAAAGCTAGATACTGTGTTATCATTGTCTTGCATGCCAACCTATTCTCATATTTCATTTCCAAAATGCTCAGGGAGGAATCTCTTTTATCAGATGCCTGGCACTGTTTCTTCTAAGGATTGGCCAGACTAGCTAAGCATTTAAGTGTATTCATGGGTTTATAGTCACAGCTTTTCCACATTTGCAGAAACGTTGTGTTAGATGAATCCAAGTCCTTACTGGAGCACAGTAAGTACCTTGTGATAGCTGCTTCATGAAAGCAGAGACTCTCCTCATAAGGCGCATGTCCTCTGTTACTTCCAAGGATTTGACAGACCAACTAAACAAGTGCATGGACAGCTGAAACCAGCCAGGAATTGCAATCATCCTGACTGCCAACATGCCATGCAGTCTCCGTCCAAGCAACATCCCAAATTCAGAGTTCCTGTTCCAAAGCTGGATTGAAAATGCGGGCACACATTAAAAATCTTTGTGTTTTGAGCCCATCTCTCCTTTACAAATCATACCTTTTCAAGATGTTCTTCCTGTACTAAATCTCCTTTGTGATTTCAACAATAGAATCTTGTGTAATTAAAGGAAAATTTATGCTCCCTTCTCCAGAATTTCACAGTATGTTGTACTGTAACCAGACGATGGACTTTTTTCTTGGATTTTCCTTGTACCTAAAAGGGGGCATTTTGGCTAATTATCTATCTATGGAAATTAGAGCAGTTTTGCTGTTATTCCAGTTGGAGGGAGATGATAGTCTCTTCAATAGTCCATAGCAAATTCCATTTTAGACTTCGGAGGAAGACATACAATTATTTGTGTTTTTAGAACATAGGTAAACAGCAAGTTCCCTATTAACATTTACCAAGTCTCCATTCACTGAGCTTGTGCAGTGGCCACTTTCAGTATGAAGTTGGATGATCTATTTAAATACACCTCGCCATCTTTCAGGATTATGCGAAAAGCACTTGAAATGTAAGGACCTTCTTAGCTCGGGTCATTTGTATAGACCCTGTGTGACACCAATACAAATGGTTCAGCACTCTTCTCAGTCTGCTATGCAGCTGTCAATTGCATTATTCCCGATTGATATCCCTAATCTTAGTTAGGGCTTTATTTATTATTATGCAGCTTCTAAAGAGAGAAGAAAGGTGTGAATCGTCTTTCTCTTCCTCTTAAAGGCTTGACTAATATCTTGGCTTCCATCTTGATGGAGTGGATTGCCATAAAGACATAGAGAGCTTAACAGTCCTTTACAGAAATGGACATTTCATTCATGAAATCAAAGTTCAAGATAATTGACATTTTCTTACGTGATGGGAATATCTAACTCATTCACTTCTTATAATAGGGTGTAAATATGCCCACGTTACAGTTCTGTACAAGATATTTATTTTTCCTTTTCATTTTCTTATTTTCTTCCTATTCTTCCATTTATATCATCCTTCACAGAGCTGTTTATTCACTTATAACTCACTCTAAAGTTGCAAATTTTATTGAAAATGAAACATGTCAATGCACGAAAAACACTTACCATTTACAGGTGTTAGTTATACCATTGGGAAATGATCTTTAAGCTCATTTGTTACGAATGACATGAAATTTAACCTATTTCATCCCGTCATAGGACAATGTGAATATTAATGCATCAAATTTTACACCAGGTGCCTTCAGAAATAGATTATCACAGGATTATGTGCATTTTGAGAGCAAACTATATGGCCATTGATTTCAGTTAGAGGCATATGAATTAGTTCTGTTAGCTGGGTAAAAAAAACATAATTTCCATGAAGAATGCAATCTTTTGCACTAAGTAGGTAATGTTGAACCTGTTGATTTCAAGGTTGCAATAAGTAGGTAATGTTGAACCTGTTGATTTCAAGGTGGCACTAAGTAGGTAATGTTGAACCTGTTGATTTTCAAGGTTGTACTAAGTAGGTAATGTTGAACATGTCGATTCAAGGTTGTACTAAGTAGGTAATGTTGAACATGTCGATTCAAGGTTGCACATGCTGCATAGTGGGATTATTTACTTCTAAATCGGGTGCAATCACCACCACCACCCCTTTCTTCTCAAATTAATATGCATTCATCCTAAATTGACATTTATTTAAAGTCCAGATAAATATAATATATTTTCCCAACCAAAACGAGTAAGTTAATAATTCTTATGGGTATTATACATTGTGCAAGCAAACAATTAAGTGAGTACAGGACTATATCGGAAATTGAAAATGTCATTGAACTTTCTATTGCAAAACTTAAGCAAAGTGCAAATAGTTCCTTTAATATTATTAAGATACCAACTATACAAACACCTGCAAATGGCAAAATTAAAACTTAAGACATGTTTGTAAAAGTCATTATTTTAATGATTAATTTGATATCAGTATGTTTTCAACTCATTTCATTTCTTTGATGATACAAAAAGATGCCAGATTCTACCATCTTTTTACAAAGTAACAACATAAGTTTATTTTAATACAGGATATGCATGTCAGTCAAGATTCGGGATCTCATGTACATGTAGAATGGAAACAATAAACCATTGTCGAATCTTACTGAAGCAGCAAGTGGCGAATATCTATACTATCTAGTGTGACTTTATGAATACATAGTCTCCAAGCTATAATGAGAGCAATTATTTATATATAAGGAAGCTGCAATTCAAAGAAAATTAATCTATTTGCTAAATGTATATGAACCAAAAAGTGTTCTTTGGTTGCATTTTTATGAACATGTAAATAAAATGTTCAGGACTTGGAAAATAATATTATTATCAGCAGATATTTTGAATTGTTTAGTGATATGAAGATTTAATTTGCCACTGTTAAATACAATTTTATTCCCATTCAGTAAATAATTGCCTATTTTGGGGTTCATTTTAAATAATATCCACAAGGTCTTGCAATTAATCTGGTCACATGATAGGATGTGCAGTGCATGTATAAGACAATGTGAAGTCAATACACATTACGCTCAGACATCATGACATATCATTTGTTTCTTTTTTCACAATCAAACTCACAATGAAACTAAACCTATGAAGTATCACTGGACTAGTAATAGGAACACGTGCCATATTTCGAGGACAAAACATAAAAATTTCCAAGACAATCTTAATGTCAATCGTGTTACAGTCTCTACAAACATTTAGAATGGTTGACTAGCATATAATGTTTTCCATATTAGAACTGATGAAAGTTAGATGTTAACAGTATACAAAATGTTAATTACTTGCTGTTTTTCATAAAACATCCCAAAAGTGTTGTTGTTTGTACCAAGACAATCAATTCAAATTTGTGCGGTTACATTATTTTTCTCCAGGCTTGTGGGGAGACGATGTAATCCCTTTACTTTGATTTTTTAGTGCCAGTGGAAACCCCAGCATTGATTCTAATAATATCATTGCCATATATTCCCATTATTAATTAATCCATTCATTTGTCAGGAGGTGAATTACTTCTTTACTCCATGTATGCTTCATGAGAAACCACCCAGAGAAGTTATCTTCCCAGAACATCATGAACAAATGGAAAGCTCATCAGTCATGTGCTATGTCTTCACTGGAAAATTTCTTCCAGCACCAATTTTCCACCGACTTTTCGCTGCTTGTATTGCTCAATGGAAATTAGCAACAGAGAAGACGGAGACGACAGATAAGAATCAGATCTTTTGTGGCTGCGGTGTTTTTCAAATTGACGATTACCACAAATTGACCCTGCACTTCTCGGGCTACATCATATTCATGAGAGTGACAAGACAAGGGATCAAAGACAAGACTCCATCTTCAAAGCTGTGTATTGAGGTGAAAGAGTTTATTGCTAAGGTACTCAACAAGCTCATTGGATATCTGGGTCATAACCTGAGGTTTGAAGAGTTTATACAGTGCCCTGAATACAATGGTGAAAGTGTCAACAGCCTTATCCCAGTGTCCCAGCTGAAAAAAAGTACAGAAGTACGCTGTGACTTCCATCGCAACATAATTGAGTCAAACAAGTTTTTGAAGTTTTGGTTTGAAGATCAGGTGAATATGTCTTTCTGACGCAAATACCCACAATGCTCATTATCATCTAGGCACTCTAAACATCAATGAAATTAATTAGGTTCTGAATTAGTTTAGCTCAGACTGAGATGAGTAATTCACATGACAAAGTACAACAAATATATTCTATTCAAGTGTTAAAGTTAATTCTTTAGATTTTGTGTTCTGTATATGAGTACTTGGTAGAATGGGATATCAGGCAAAGTATGCAAATATTTTGTCTATCTAAATTAGAGTTCATCAGACGATATGAATCTGCTGACCATGGTGTTTCCTTGGGCCAAACACTTAACTTCACTTTCCTTGTGACTATTACAGACACTTTTCTTACTTTGTCATAAAACATTAATTCAAACATTTATTATAGAGAAATAATATACTTTATGGACATAATTGACTTGAAAACATTTTATCAAAACAGTTTAATGTTTTTCCTTGGCAATAAAGCCAACCCACCTTAACAAGCAAAAATGGCCAAGTGATCTTCCCTGGCAATAAAATCAAGTTACCTTCCCTGGCAATATGGCCATGTGGTTTCCCTTGGATATTAGATCAAAGTTTCCTTGCATTGATTAAAAATTGATATATATTCGATTCTCACCAACTGACAAACTGTTTTCAGACCAAACAAAGAAGAAACATCCTGGCATTAAAGTCTTTGACATCTGTACAAATGATGCCTATCAATGTTCAAATTTGGCTCAAATTAATAAACATAGTTACACCTAAAAACCGTTCCTTATCCAAATATTGTCAACAAAATTTAACCAAATTTTGAAAGAAAGTATATCTCCATAAAGTTGGTCAGATGATTCTAATTTGCAACTGTATATTGTTATCAATATTAAAACCAAGAAAACAATAATTTAACGACATATCACAAGTGACTAAACATAATTTGACCAAATTTGTCTGAAATCATCCTATACAAATGATGCTGATTTTGCAGCTGTTGAAAAATAAAAGAACAAATTTAAACAGTTTTGTGTTATAAATACAATATGATGAGGGCTATCGGCCAGCTCTATTGACTACACTCAAACTGTGTTAAGGGCTTGGCCATTTGTGTAGATTATCGCATAGTTGTCCTCTTCCACTAACTTGAGCTTCAAAGACCAGTATCTCACTTGCCAGTCAGCGCCTAGCTGGAATCCCCTGTGTCTTGTGGTCTTTTACTAACTTCCCCAATTAACCTCTGAATGAAGCTTCTTTTGTTATATTGATCTGCATAACATGGATATTCCTTTATTTAATCTAAATAGGTTTTTATGATATCTCACTGATTCTCCTAAATTCGTCCTTTCAGGATGCACCTATTACCCAGGATCACATCAACCATGCCCGTTTGTGTAATGCATTGACAACTGTTTGTTCCAATGCTCTGAGAGAAATTCTCCTCACCAATGTCCCTATGCCACACCCAGATATCTACAAGTCAATCCTGGCCAACAAAGCCAAGTTGAATAAACTGAACAAAGATCAAGTTCATTTGGTATTCCCAGATCCGCAGGGCAATTCCACTGGAAAGGTAGAAGAATTTGACATCTCCTTATTATATACAATCATAAGAAATGTCAGTTCAGTTCCTGCTCCATCAAATGGCTGGGGAAAACTTCCAATTGATCACCCAAGGGACACAACTCTTAGTGCAAGTGTGGAGAGAATACGCTTATATAGGAATGACATAAGTGGTCATTCTGTGGATGGTAAGATAAGCCAGCAAAAGTTTGAGGAGTATTGGGCCAAGATAGATGAGGTCCTTCGTGATATTGAACATGTCATTGGTAACCATGGCTACTTGGAAGATTTTGAGAAGCGTAAGAATCAAGCCATCACCCCACATGAAGCCCAGAAGCTACAAAAGAAATTTCAGGAGTACAAAAGAGAAACAGAAGGTAAATAAATTTTTATCTCATTCTTTATAGAGCCATAATACTCATAATGTTAAAGCATATGATTAACCATATTGTTTAACCACTTTTCTTCTATCAGTTAATAATCATTTATCAACAGAAAGAAATGAAATCTATTTCATTTATTAATGGAAGCTATAACAACTATTTCAAAATGAATGTGTTATATAAATGTATCAGTATCATTTAATCCCAGCTCTGAAAATAGTACCAAATACATCCATCATTCATTCTAATTTACATTATTCCGTACCTTATTCTCTTCATAAATCGCATTTTGAAGTCATAAAGGAAATAATAACTTTATTTACAAGTCATTGCTGACATTGTGGAGAGCATAAGTAACACAGCTCTTAACATATTGTAGAGAAAAACAGACTTGAGAAAAGACTGACAATTTTCTCATATAAATAGTATACCATGACCTCTCTCATGGCCCAATCATATGAGATAATATTAATAATAAAGAGGACTTCTCATGGCCCAATCATATATTATTATATTTTTATATTTATTATTATTATTATTATTATTATACCATGACCTCTCTCATGGCCCAATACTAGGAGATAATAATAATGCTACTACTAATAATAATAGTTTACCATGACATCTCTCATGGCCCAATCATATAAAATAATAATAATGATAATAATGATAAATGTATACCATTACCTCTCTCATAGCCCAATCCTATGAGATAATAATAATAATAATAATAATAATAATAATAATAATAATAATAATAATAAGTATACCATAACCTCTTACATGGCCCAATACTATAAGAAAATAATATTGTTGATAATAATAATAATAACAGTATACCATTACCTCTCTCATGGACCAATCATATGAGATAATAATACTACTACTACATGAAATAACAATAATGAGGACTTCTCATGACCCAACCATAGTAAATGATAATAATGAGGACTTCTCATAGCCCAGTCCTATGAGATAATAATAATAATAATAATAATAATAATAATAATAATAATAATAATAATGAGAACCTCAATCCTATGAGATACTAATAATAATAATGCATACTCCTCATGGCCCAGTCATATGAGATATTAATAATTATTAATAATTAATAATAAGGCCTGTGACTAGAGCCTAATATTTAGAAGCTCTAAGCACTTTACAACATCTATAATGATATGACTACAAAATACAAAAACAAACACCAGGAAAACAGCAAATGCAGAAAATATTTCAGGTAGGAAACATTACTAGGTGTTTAAGTTTGTTTTAAGGGATCACTGTATTTGTGTCTAACTTTCTAGATGATTAAAGTCTGTAGTCTCTCTGTCTCTTTGTCTATCTATCTATCTATCTATCTATCTATCTATCTATCTATCTATCTATCTATCTATCTATCTATCTATCTATCTATCTATCTATCTATCCATCTATCTATCTATCTATCTATCCTCTTCACCAGATGGTCATGAGTGTTATATATATATATATATATATATATATATATATATATATATATATATATATATATATATATATATATATATAACCATTTTGGTATCCATCCTAGTCAGGTATATATCCTTCCATCCCATTCAGGTATATATCCATAAACATTTTAGTATCTGTCTCATTCAGGTATTTATCCATAACGATTTTCGCATTGTTTAAAAAATGATACTAACTTTGTTCTCTTCCAGCTGCAGCATCTGACATTGAGTCAGCAGCAAATACACTTTGGTCTATAGCTATGAAACTCAGAGATAATCAAACATGAGAGTAGTGTTGGTTGTGTTCTTGATACAAAGGGAGACAAGGATTTGAAATACATGGAAACAACTACAGGTATACATAACACAATGTATACCTGATACATGATTCTGTTACATATATGGGTGTGACTGTTATTGGACATTACACAATGTGTACTTAACATAGCATTCTGTTCAATATATATATATATATATATATATACTAAAATGTACCAGTGGACCTTAAACCACATGCATGCATGATTATCATTTTGTTAAATTTATGGATACAACCAGTTACAAGTTAATGTTAAACGTGCATGCATGATGCTTCATTCTATTAAATATACAATCAACTACCTGAAAATGTCATATAACGTGTGCATGATACATCATTTTGTTAAATATATAGATTAAATAATTACATTGTTAAATACATGCATGCAATGCAACTACTAGTGAAGGAAGACAGTATGTGTACATCATTCAGTTAGATACATAGATGCAACCAAATACCAATGAACCTCAAACAACATGTACATGACCAAGCATTCTCTTACATACGTGGATACAGCTAACTACCACTGGAACCACAAACAACATGTGTACATGATGAATAATTTATAAATCTTATATATGTTTTGGATAGAACTGTAGTAGAATGCATGTAAGCACATTTGGATGCCTATACATCGGAAGTATTAGTGGGTATCAGATAACATGTATTCATGATACATCATTGTGATACATACATTAGAACTACTAGTGGGTATCGAACCACATGTATTCATGATACATCAATGTGATAAATACATTGGATCTAGTAGCGGGTATCAGATATCATGTATTCATGATACTTCAGTTTGATAATTACATTATAACTACTAGTGTGTATAGACAAGATGCATGTATGATACATCATTGTGATAAATACATTGGAACTACTAGTGGATATGAGAGCACACCTGATACTTGTTTGTGATAAATTGGAAATACTACTTTTTGACATCAAACAGGTCATGATGATTAAGATAACTACCTTGCTATTTCTACTTCATTATTTCTCAAATTATGTATCTCATAAAACTATTGAGACTGTGGAATGGGATAATATCCATTGCTATTAATAGCCCAAGGCTTTCACAATACATCATCATCAGTCTCTTTACCTGGTTATTGAGGAACTGTGCTGCTGATCATCTGACCAGTTCCCTCCACTTGTCTCGATCATGTTTCAATGCCCATGTCTCTCCAAAATGTTTCATGTCCATTCTCTGATGTTGTCAGTCCACTTTTTTCTGTCATCTGACCAGTTCCCTCCACTTGTCTCGATCATGTTTCAATGTCCATGTCTCTCCAAAATGTTTCATGTCCATTCTCTGATGTTGTCAGTCCACTTTTTTCTGTCTACCTCCCCTTCTGCCACCCTGGACGCTGCCCTGTAGTACTGTTGTGGATAGATTTTTGGCTATAGTGACATGACCAGATCATTTCAGCTTTCACTTTTAGACAGTAGTGATGAGGTCTTCACATTGGCCTCATTTGTGCCTGATGGTTTATTGCACATATTCATTTGTGATGTGGTCCATGTAAGAGATGCCAACCGTGGTTCTGTAGCATCTCATATGAAGTGCCTGGATTCTTCGTTTTGAGGTCCATTCCTCACTTGAATACAAAAAGATTGATATGACTAGTGCTCTCAATAGTCTTATTTTAGTTTTCAGACAGACATTATTGTCTCTCCAGATGGCTTTGACATAGCTGCCGTTTTGTTTGCTGCTCATGATAAAATTTTTGCTTTTGGTCCCACGTAGGTGATTATGGAACCATGATATTTGAACTGGCCCACTGTTTCCAGGTGTATCTGATGATTTGGTTTTAAGCTAGTTAGGTGTGTATGATTGGGTTTTAAGCTAGTTAGGTGTATCTGATGATTAGGTTTAAAGCTATTTAGGTGCATCTGATGATTTGATTTTAAGCTAGTTAGGTGCATCTGATGATTTGATTTTAAGCCAGTTAGGTGTATCTGATGATTAGGTTTTAAGCTATTTAGTTGTATCTAATGACTAGGTCTTAAGCTAGTTAGGTGTATCTGATAATTAGGTTTTAAGCTATTTAGGTGCATCTGATGATTTGGTTTAAAGCTAGTTAGGTACAACTAATGATTAGGTTTGAAGCTAGGTAGGTGTATCTGATAATTAGGTTTCAAGATTGGTGCATCTGATAATTTAGCTTTAAGCTATTTATGCGTATCTGATTAGGCTTTAAGCTAGTTAGGTGTATCTGATGATTAGGTCTTAAGCTAGTTATGTGTATCTGATTAGGTTTTAAGCTAGTTAGGTGTATCTGATGATTAGGTTTTAAGCTAGTTAGGTGTATCTGATAATTTTGTTATAATCTAGTTAGGTGTATCTGAGAATATGTTTCTATGACAAGTAAATAACATTTTTAATTTTCAATTAAAAGCATCAAACATCATGAAACAGTATGGCCCAAATCCACTTGTTTTGTCTCCAATGGTGTGAAATAATATTAATTATGTCAGTTTCCAATGTAATGCAATATAATTTTCCATCCATGAATTGTGTTAATTTTACATTATCATAAATCGTGTCATTTTCCATCCATGCATTGGATTGTTATTGTATTAATAATTTGTCAATTTCTATCATTGCATTTCATTATCCTTACATTATCTTTACATGGTATCATTTTTGATCAATGAATTGCATTGTTTTACATTATCCATAATTGGTGTAATTTTCTATCAACATATTGCATTGCAGGTTCATTATGAATAAATGCTCTTATCAGTGAAGTATACATATTATAGCACAACATGTGTAATTTGATAACATAAAAACTGAAATCTTGGAAGACTATACAAATCATAGTACAAATACAGCTCACCTTCATTGTGAATAGCACACATTCATTGTGAATTTCTGTATGCTATTCTGAGGTAGACTCAATTATTACATTAGCAGCACATACCTGCCATATATAGCATAATGAATCTGGTAAATTACACCATGTTTTACTTGTAAAGAGCCTCTCAAGTCATATTTCGCAAAGCATGATTTTCAGTAATCTTCAAGAAAAATATAAACACCTCAATATATGTCCACAACATGTATAAATGGTAAACCATCTTTAGAGGCAGTTCATGCAGCCTTGCTTAGAACTCGTGTAAACCTACCCTTGAGTTCATACAGCCCTGCTTAGAGCTCGTGTAATGCTCTCTTTGAAATCATACAACCCTGCTTAAAGGTCATGTAATGCTATCCTTGAATTCATACAGCCCTTCTTAGCGGTCATGTAATGCTCTATCCTTTAGTTCTTACAGCCCTTCTTATAGCTTGTGTAATGCTCTAGTTTTGCATTCATACAGCCCTACAACCACCATTCCGGGGAGCACATATAAGTCTGGCAATAGCTAGGGTGATGTATTAGGTCCTTTGAAAACTGCTGTGGAGGAGCCCTTTATGCTAATTAGTGTAGGTAAATTTTGAAAAGTTGAGCAACCCAATTTAGATACATGCTACTATATATCATTGCCTTTAGTGATAATGCTTATAATCAGCTGTACCAAAGATTATAGGCAAGGTTCGGAACAGCTGCAACGTTTTTTTGAATTTGTATTTAACTCTATGTATAAAATAAAGAGCAATGTTATAACACCCAGATTAAATTTAATAGAGCTTTTCCTTTACCTTCTAACCCCTTATTGAACTATTGACAACATCATGGCTGCATCTGACTTGGCCATATTTTGCCATCCAATGGATGTACAGACATAAACTTTGTATTTGCCTTTATTTATTGTCTTGTGGTTGTGATTAAGTGTTTACTCATATGTGTGTGTGAATATTAGACAATAAGTCTACCAAATATGTTTGTTGTGGCAGGAGTCTTAAATGCACACTCGTTTAATCCTTGATACTTCAAAACACTTTATGTGAGAAAAAGAAAACCCACCTCAACACTGTCTGGAATATAATAAGTTATGTCCACTGTCCATATATTTTGTATTTGTATAGACTCCGTTATAAATGTTACAACATAACCGGGTGGGGTTTCGCATTTACAACACATTACAATTATTTAAAACAACGTATAATGACAAATGATTAGAACAAGAAAGTATTTATGATTAATATATGCGTTTATATGATCCAAATATTAAATCAGTTAACATAAAACAGATGGACCTAATTATGAAAATATACACATAAATGACGTTACACAGTACAAAGACAAGAGTAAATTATTCACAGCGATTTTACCACGAAATGAACGATGCGTGTTACTCCAGCAGTAAAAAAAATGTATACAGTAAAATGTATTCATTCAAAAAGTGAAATTATGTAAAGAAAACGTATGGAGTTGTACACTGCGTCATCAGCACACTCTGCTACTAGTCACACTGGTCAGTCAAGCCGTCAGTATTACGTGTTGGTCAATCCATCAATCAGCATCCACCTATTGCGGATCAGCAACGCTCGATCACCAGCTACTCGACCAGCAAGACTATTCAGGTCGACGGCTGCTATAGTTCCGCTTTACATCTACTATGGTAGACTTCTATGGTTAGCTCTGCAGCTGATACCATGCCAACTCCCGATAACTCTAGATTGCTCCGGCCATATGTCACTCTGGTCAGCTGAAAATGTATCCAACGCCGTGTATTAGGCATGACACAATCAAAGTCGATAAATCGGTAAGCAATACGGATTATATTATCGGCACAATATTTGGAAAACAATATACAAATTCAGAACTGGAAGCTAATTGTACCTAAGGTACTACTTAAAAAAATTCAACTTTGTATAGCTAATAGTATTCTCTTGGTAAGTCACAAACAAGAATATAACATATCATTCTCTTGCTAAGTGACAAACAAGAATATAACATATATATTTGAATTATACCACGTAAACCGAATGAACAGTTAGAACTTATACACAAGAAGTAGTAACTCACATACCTCTACAACTGAAGGTGTATCGAAAGTTAATAATAAGTGAAATATGGACATCAAAGAAAACGAGGAGATAAAGAGAGTTTAATTGGCTGAGGAATTTAGAGATGGAGCTGTTAATGATATTAACAATATTAAATATGTTAACTGATGCTGTAACGGGAGGTTTTCTATATCGACGTGCAATTTTTAAACCTAATTTTGTTAACGTATATTTCGATACATATAAAAAAATGTATCTTGTATAGTTTAGCAAGTCACAGGCAATAGATAATGATTAAGCATTTCTAACATTCACTGATGAAGTAAATAAAAAGTATGTGAGAATGGTACAACAATTACAAGCTTCTCAACAACCTCCTCAACAACCACAACTTACTCAACAATAGCCACAACTTAACAACAATAGCCACAATTTACTCAACAATAGCCACAACGTACTCAACAATAGCCACAACTTAACAACAATAGCCAGAACATACTCAACAATAGCCAAAACTTAACTTAACAACAATAACCACATCTTACTCAACAATAGCCACAACGTACTCAACAATAGCCACAACGTACTCAACAATAGCCACAACTTACTCAACAATAGCTACAACTCACTCAACAATAGCCACAACTTACTCAACAATAGCTACAACTTACTCAACAATAGCCACAACTTACTCAACAATACCTACAACTCACTCAACAATAGCCACAACATCACAACATCCACAACTTCCTCAACAATAGCCACAACTTGATATGATTGAAAATCAATTTATCCCTGGTTATATTAAAACTATTCTTGATCGTCCAATAAAACCAGAAGAAACTGAGGGACTATATGAAATAAGAAATAGTTTTCTAAAGCCGGAATATGTTGACAAAATGAATATAGATACCTGGAGTAAAGACATATATAGTATTAATAAAGATAAACAATATAGCTAGATACCTAGATGTAGGACATTTATAGTATCTATAAAGATAAACGATATACCTAGATACCTGGATTTAAGACATATATATTATGTATTAAGATAAACGATATACCTAGATACCTGGATTTAAGACATATATATTATGTATTAAGATAAACGATATACCTAGATACCTGGAATTAAGACATATATAGTATATATAAAGATAAACTATATACCTAGATATCTGGATGTAAGACATAAATAGTATATATAAAGATAAACTATTAATGATCCAGAGTATATTGCTTTTCAAACAGATAAATATAAATATAACCTGATGTTATTGGAGGTGTTTTTAATTATTCAAGGAAACCAGTAACAATTGCATCACTATATGAACAATGAGACGATTGTTTGATACTCGGATATGTTGCGAGAACAGGTAAAGATTTCCGGATGTAGCAAGATAATCGGGAGGGAAATAGTTTGCCATCAATTGCAGGTGGTCATGCATTCCAGATGAAGGTAAACTATGAAACCATGAAACGACTTTTAAGGTGCATAAACTATGACCATCATCAGTGTCAGTTTTGTTGTGATTTGAAGGTTTTTGCGTTTATTCGTGGTCTGCAGACTGATTACAAAATGTACTGCTGCTTTCTCTGCGAATGGGATAGTCGTGCGAGAAATTCCCAATACATCAAGAGACATTGGTCTCTACAACAGTCATTGGAGCCTTGGAGGAAGATTCTTCAAAATCCACCACTGTTTTTTTGCACATAATGTTGAAGACCTGTGTCAATGCCATGGACACAACACAAGCAGCTTTTAAGTACAGTGAAGCTCGAATAAAAATAAACCGTCTTCGTTGGTCCTCAGATTCGCGAACTTCTTTGAGGTGATACATTTGACTGTGAACTGAAAAGAAGGCATGGAACGCCTTCCAGTTGGTGGCAACAAAGAGAAACAACAAGGCCGATAACTATATGAAGTTGGTGGAAAACCTCCTCAAGACATAGGGAAACCTTGGTAGCAATATTTTACTAAAGATACATTTTTGTACTCTCATCTATATTTTGTTCCACCGACCTGCAGAGTACTGAGCAATGAGCACTGCAAGCGATTTCACAAGCATATTGCAACAATGGAGAAACGCTGATAGGGCAAATGGAGCCACTAATGCTTGCAAAATATTGCTGGACAGCGACAAAATCTGATCCATTTAATGAATGCAAGAGACAAGCAAAGAAGCGCCTAGTATACACTGAATAAAGACTAAATTATGTATTTAGATATACATAATATGTTTTTGCTTCTTTTATTATACATGTTATTTCATATAACCCTTTTGCTTCCTTTTCTAAAGTATTACATATACTTAACAGGTAAAATACATGTAAGGCAACCATAAACACATGAAATGACCTGGATTACAATTTATGATTAAATCTCTACTATCTACTCAATATAAATAGACGTAAAATAACTTACAATTCTTGGAAACATTACCCAATCAGTTGCTGTATTTGTTACATTTGAATTCAGCACATCAAAATCCATACGAAATAGCACATTTTATCTCAGAATTCACTAGATTATTGGCGAGTGAAGTTGCCATTCATTCCTTTGTTTCCAACAGTTCTACTAAATAAAACAAATACTTAAACCACATGGGGTCATAGTGTTACGAACAATTTACCTTTAAATTCAATATGTACTATTTTATTTATAGTACAAATACAGTTTAAATGTACATTGTAAGTTACGATATGAGCCTCTGTGACATATTGTATACAGTTACTTGAAGGTGGAGAAAGTACATGTACGAGCTTTGAAGTGATGACAGCATAAGATGGTAAATTCTAGAAAATCCTACCTAACGATTGCTTAGAACATGCAATGGCGATGTTCTCCTGACATTGTGTTTAAAGCAGCTCCAATGTACATTTTTTGACACGATTATTAAACGTACATGAACATGAAACTTTAATATTAAGTTAAAAAATGATATTGTAATGAACATATGTCACTTATTCCAGTTAGATAATTATTTTTTTTTTAAACCGGGTGCAAGGTTTACGGCCCTAATTATCTTGCCTTGACCCAGTCGTTAGTTCTCATCTGAATAAAAATACCATTCCGGAATCAAACGAAAGCGATCAAGGAATGTAGAGGTTGTTACAAGGTAACGAGGGAAGCAATACGAGTGTTGTTTTATCATCTAGCTGCTCCAAACATCTTAGTTTATTGGTCACATGGATAGTAGCCATAACGGAGCACGATTTAGAGAAAGAAAGGTTTAAGAAAATGATCGGAATAACAAAGATATGATAGAGCAAATTACATTGAGAACTTCAATGTCACTGCGCATGATGTGGATATTAGACCACTTACAAATGAATCTATAATCATACATGATTTGGGCAAAATTACTTTTTATGTCAAGCATATTGTGAATCCTTTCTAATAGACAGGGAGTTGAGGGAACCACCCAGGTATCCTTTATAATAGACAGGGAGTTGAGGGAACCACCCAGATATCCTTTATAATAGACAGGGAGTTGAGGGAACCACCCAGATATCCTTTCCAATAGACAGGGAGTTGAAGGAACCACCCAGATATCCTTTCCAATAGACAGGGTGTTGAGGGAACCACCCATATATCCTTTCCAATAGATAGGGGGTTGAGGGAACCACCCAGATATCCTTTCTAATAGACAGGGGGTTGAGGGAACCAGTTTGTGCAACTTAAATGAATGAGATGACATTTACACCAGTCCACAGTTTAATTCTTTTTGAGCTTGAATAAGGTTACAGTATTATTTTTTCCACTTCTCATATATACTGCATGTAAGACTGATCCAGCTGCATCATGAATTAATCAAAAGCTGTCATCACATAATGTGATGGTATATCTATATCAACGCAGTTTGTTAGGATAAATATAGATAACATAGACCTCAATCACAGTATATCATGACAGGTATGGGTCTATATTCTTTACAGTTAGACCCAATTTTCGAGCATGATATGATGGTACACTTAAATATAAGTATTGGAATGGGATGTGAAATATTTTGTTTTTGTTTCAAGCAGAAACCCAAGTGAAATATTTTTTGTTCCAAATATTTTAATAATAATCATCCCTATGATGTTAAGAATAAACTTAAATTGTGAATGTAAGTTGCACTGTTTGCCAATAAAACTTCATGAAAATATATATTAAACTTACATATATTATATATATATATATATATATATATATATATATATATATATATATATATATATATATATTGATTTTAACTCATTTATATTTGTTTGTTATGTTTTCCTATACATGTGTAATACAAATATTTCAACTATTTTTCTTTTGTTTTGTTTTTTTAGTTTTAAAAGCACCACCATATAGTGTCTAAATAATGTGTGCGAATCTAAAGCCAAATTTTCTGAAAATTATTAAATATAAATAAATTCAGCACAGCTACAATGATCAAATAATCAATCCATTGTCTAACACAGTTTGTTCTTGAAGTGCGACTGGCAAGCCTTTGACTCTGTCGCCCAGTTATTTGCATGCATATGGAGGACTCTGGCATTGATGATTTTTGTCATCCCAGATCAAACATTTGTGTCCAAATATGCATAATTAAGTGTTTATGAGACCTGCGTGTGTATATATATATATATATATATATATATATATATATATATATATATATATATATATATATATATATATATATATATATATATATATTAGTATAAATGTTAAATATGAAACAAAATCAAGCAATCAATCCTGAAATATAATTTTTGGCCCTATAAATCATACCTTTTGAATAGGTAGTGTAACAATGGTAAGAATAAAGCAGCTTAAGAGGTTATCATTTTGTAAATCTGTAAACCAATCACATCAATTATCCACAGGGGACAAAATTACGGTATTGACTTTTCAAAATCTTTACTAACAGTTTGAATATACAAAAATTTGATTTTCCAGTACTTTTTAAATTGCCTAATTGTACAATTATCGTTAAAGATACATTTTTTATGCAGATCAACAATGATGAATACAACGCTATTCATTTTGTATAATTCCGTTCTTCCAAACATTATCAGATATATAAAAATCAACATTCAAACTTACATTTGTAAGCATTTGCAGAAATCGATTGCAGATATATATGCATACATTGTGTAAATATAATAAAAATGCAAGCTATAATATATCTGAGCAGATTAAAGCCAAATTGAATTTAGTTAAGCATAATCATTCCTGGACATTGATGCAAACCTGCAAGCTAAAAGTCTCAGGCAGAAAAAAACAAGGGCAGATCACTCCAACCTGTCACATTTGACCTACCTTACTGTTTTCTCCCTTTATTCTCTCATCCTGAAACAGAAAGACAAAACATTATTATCATGAAAAGCAACGTCAACATGTAAATATATTTCTGTTAATGTCACATGATAGTTTTAAAAAGAAAACAAACACAAATCAAATATAGCACTGAATGCCAAAAATACCTCATCTTTTTCTATAGACTATCATTCCGTAAACCATATTTGCATTGACTACTCTACAGAATTGTATCTATGATGCTTGAGTAAGGACCTAACAAAACATATACAATAATTTGTGCAGAAAATAGAGTAAAAACATCCCAAAAGATTCATGCATGATTTTAAAACTGTTGTACAAAATAAAAATAAAAGGTATAAAATTACAGACAATATGGAAAATGTATCTGGACAAGTCATTCAAAATGTATCTGAACAAGTCATTCAAAATGTATCTGGACAAGTCATACAAAATGTATCTGGACAAGTCATTCAAAATGTATCTGGACAAGTCATTCAAAATTTCAAATTATTATATGGTCATTTTTGTCTTTGTTAACTTTCAATTGTCAGAATCATGCAGTATTGTATAATATTGAACACCTTTGTATTGTACACATGCGCATAACACATGCCTAAAAATAGTATTGTGTATTAGGAACTACTTTGCAAACAAACCATGTACACTAATGTACTAAATATTTAGGTTTGTTTGTGGATGAACTGAACATTCAAGCTGTTTTGTTCATTTGAATGTAAAATGTTAAAGTTAATGATGTGGATAAGTTCACTGAGTCAGAAACAAAACTTTCAAATAACACAAATGAACATGATATTCACAATGTCAACAAAAAACATGAGAGATTCAGCAATTGAAAACATAGTTCTCATCTTTGACAGCCTTATTTAGGAGAAATATCTTTTTGGTTCAGACTTAAAATATAGCATAGCAAAGCATATTGAGGACAAGGGCCATCACATATTCATCAGAGACATGCCACTGAAGATTTTGGTAAGAAACTAAGAGCATGAGAGGATACAATGTTAGGCTAGCAACAGAAGACATCAAATGTATGATACAGTTCACAGCTGGGGTCCCTCCAACAGCGAGGTGAAAAATGACAACAGGTAAACATGTTTTCTTTAGCTGGTAATAAAAGTGGTAATAAATATTATGTATCTTGATTTTTCTCTACTTTCTTAGTTCTGCAAATCTGAATTACATGTCCTACAAAATCTGACATACACTGAAACTACACTGGAATTTAGAGTACATTTCCGTCTGAAATCCATTCTTCTTAATGTAATGAACTAACCCATTAATCCAGTCCATCATAAACAGAAAAGGGGAATTGAGTTGGATCAACATAAAAGCCAAATACATTCATTCCAGACCAAATGGAAAAGTTGTTGCATTTCACATTCATTCACAACATATTAAGTAGACCAAAACGAAAATTTTTTTTGAACTGCTATCAAGTGTACAATGAAGTTCTAATGATGTTGGGCTGTACCATATGCACATTATTATTATTATTGTGTTCTAATGATGTTGGGCTGTACTATATGTACATTAATATTATTATTGTGTTCTAATGATGTTGGGCTGTACTATATGTACATTATTATTAGTATTATTGTGTTCTGATGATGTTGGGCTGTACTATATGCACATTGATATTATTATTGTGTTCTGATGATGTTGGGCTGTACTATATGCACATTGATATTATTATTGTGTTCTGATGATGTTGGACTGTACTATATGTACATTATTATTATTAATGTGTTCTAATGATGTTGGGCTGTACTATATACACATTGATATTATTATTGTGTTCTGATGATGTTGGGCTGTACTATATGTACATTGATATTATTTTTCTGTTCTGATGATGTTGGGCTGTACTATATGTACATTATTATTATTATTAATGTGTTATAATGATGTTGGGCTGTACTATATACACATTAATATTATTATTCTGTTCTGATGATGTTGGGCTGTACTATATATGTACATTATTATTATTAATGTGTTCTAATGATGTTGGTCTGTACTATCTACACATTGACATTATTATTGTGTTCTGATGATGTTGGGCTGTACTATATGTACATTAAAATTTTTATGGTGTTCTGATGATGTTGGGCTGTACTATATGTACATTGATATTATTTTTGTGTTCTAATGATGTTGGGCTGTACTATATGTACATGGATATTATTTTTGTGTTCTAATGATGTTGGGCTGTACTATATGTACATTATTATTATTAATGTGTTCTAATGATGTTGGGCTGTACTATATACACATTAATATTATTATTGTGTTCTGATGATGTTGGGCTGTACTATATGTACATTATTATTATTATTGTGTTCTGATGCTGTTGGGCTGTACTATATGTACAATATTATTATTAATGTGTTCTAATGATGTTGGGCTGTACTATATGCACATTGATATTATTATTGTGTCCTGATGATGTTGGGCTGTACTATATGCACATTAATATTATTATTGTACTCTAATGAACATACAGTTGTGTATTTATTTTGTAATACAGCATAAATTCAATTACTTTGATTTTTGTATTGTATTTTCATGACACAGCAACACAAGTGGGTTATTTAGTCAGAACCAAATAGAGTGCCAAGGAAATAGCACTGTCTTCGATCCAGCTTGATTTAGCAGTCGGATCTGACCCTGCGCCATTTCAGACACAAGTCCAAGATGCTAACCACAGTGACTAGTATCTCCATCAGTCACCTCCTATGGTTTATTGAGGTCAAATCATCCGTTATTTTACATATCCAAGCCCACAGGAGGTGTATGATATTTTATGACAAACGAAAGCTAAATGCTTTAAAATCTACCCCAACACAAGTTTTGTACATACTAGATGAAGCAGATCAACAAAATTCCTTTACAATGATTCCCAACACAAGTGAAGTAAACTGACATGTCCATGTTAAAACATATGCATTGTAATAAAACTCATTTTACAATTAAAAGTCTACACACCAAAGGGAACTTTGTCAAAGCAAAAAAATAGCTTTAAAAAAATAGATATGCAATTCAGTAGTTTTAGCATGTTCAGTTTTTCAGAGGAATTAATTAGCTACTAATCCAAAGTCCATGATGCCAACCATTAAACTGACCTGACTCAAAGTCCATGATGCCAACCATTAAACTGACCTGACTCAAAGTCCATGATGCCAACCATTAAACTGACCTGACTCAAAGTCCATGATGCCAACCATTAAACTGACCTGACTCAAAGTCCATGATGCCAACCATTAATTTGACCTGGCTCAAGGTCAGAATAGAGCAGAAAGAATTATTAACATGCAATTGTTCTACTGAAAAGAACCCACTTCAGGAAGAGAAAAGAAATTTAGTGGTCACATGACCACTCAGTACACCTTAAGTCAAGGGAAGTAACTTTATACAGATCAAAAACAGAAGAAATGATGAGTTAAGATGCACATTAATGATGGATGAAGACTAAAGGCTAATGATGTATTAAGAATGAATGCTAATGATAGATTAAGACTAATGGTTAATGATAACTGATGGTTACTGATTGATCAATACTTGAGAAAAAAAACAAACATTGCAAATATTAACAAGTAATAAAATCCAATTTTAACATAACTGTTAAAAACCATGCCAAACACAACAAAAAAGTTAGTCAAAGAGCACAATCTAATGCATGCACACTAAGAACTTCTATTTTGCGCTGTCAATTAGTTTATCGCCTGTGAAAAATGTCAATCCAATTTTCAAGTCTTGTAAATAAGTCTGTTAAAATTCTCCATTATTTGTTATCCACACAAACTCCTGGTCAGTGTAGCATATCATCTGTTATGACTAGTTTCAGTACTGTCATCATTGTGTTAGCAAATCCATCATCATTCTGTGTACAGTACCTCAGTTGTCATATTCTGGCAATGGAGGACTGACTTGCTTAGGTGTGACTGGGTCATTCTCAGCCCCTTTTGGACTAGCAGGCTTATGATTCATGGTCTCCCATGGAGTCACTTGACTGCTGGACTATGAAAATTGTGTATTGGAGTTATGAAGCCCAGAGTCATTCTTATGTTCTGATATTTCAACAGGATGATCTACATGGTCTGAAGGAGGCTTTTTGCTATGGACATTGCCTGTATTAATCTGATCATCTTCCCAGTCATTTATTTCTGGATTCGCATCCCCTGTGCTAATCTGATCTTTACCCTTATCTTGTGTCCCTGGCCTAGTGTTGCCTGCATCCCCTTCATGAGTCTTCTGTGGTGGCAAACCTGGGGACTTTGGCTTGTTTAAAAATTCATCTGGAGACTTTTTAGGATTATCTTCATCTGATGGGAGTTTTTTCAGTTCTGTACCACTGGGAATCTGGGCAATTTTCTCTCTGGGAGCATTACTGACCTTACCAGGGTGGAGTTCTTCCTGTTTTTTGTATCGACAGAAGGAAGAGAGAAAATACAGAAATGTAGAAGTCAATGTCAGTTTCTTGAGCAAAATACAAAAATACCTGTAATATAAATTTCTCCAATGACAGTAGACAGTCCAACTAGAAAAGAGCATGGGCCCAGATCTATTGATGTATACTGGTCCGATATATTTGAGTACACACTATTACTTCCAATTATGATTACACACAGATCTATTGATGTATACTGGTCTGATATATTTGAGTACACACTATTACTTCCAATTATGATTACACACAGATCTATTGATGTATACTGGTCTGATATATTTGAGTACACACTATTACTTCCAATTATGATTACACACAGATCTATTGATGTATACTGGTCTGATATATTTGAGTACACACTGTTGCTTCCAATTATGATTACACTCAGATCTATTGATGTATACTGGTCTGATATATTTGAGTACACACTATTGCTTCCAATTATGATTACACTCAGATCTATTGATGTATACTGGTCTGATATATTTGAGTACACACTATTGCTTCCAATTATTATTACACACAGATTTATTGATGTATACTGGTCTGATATATCTGAGTACACACTATTGCTTCCAATTATTATTACACACAGATCTATTGATGTATACTGGTCTGATATATTTGAGTACACACTATTGCTTTCAATTATGATTACACACAGATCTATTGATGTATACTGGTCTGATATATTTGAGTACACACTATTGCTTCCAATTATGATTACACACAGGTCTATTAATGTATACTGGTCTGATATATTTGAGAACACACTATTGCTTCCAATTATGATTGCACAAAGATCTATTGATGTATACTGGTCTGATATATTTGAGTACACACTATTGCTTCCAATTATGATTACACACAGATCTATTGATGTATACTGATCTGATATATTTGAGTACACACTATTGCTTCCAATTATGATTGCACAAAGATCTATTGATGTATACTGGTCTGATACATTTGAGTACACACTATTGCTTCCAATTATGATTACACACAGATCTATTGATGTATACTGGTCTGATATATTTGAGTACACACTTTTGCTTCCAATTATGATTACACACAGATCTATTGATGTATACTGGTTTGATATATTTGAGTACACACTATTCTTTCCAATTATGATTACACACAGATCTATTAATGTATATTGGTTTGATATATTTGAGTACACACTATTGCTTTCAATTATGATTACACACAGATCTATTGATGTATACTGGTTTGATATATTTGAGTACACACTATTCTTTCCAATTATGATTACACACAGATCTATTGATGTATACTGGTTTGATATATTTGAGTACACACTTTTGCTTCCAATTATGATTACACACAGATATATTGATGTATACTGGTTTGATATATTTGAGTACACACTATTCTTTCCAATTATGATTACACACAGATCTATTGATGTATACTGGTTTGATATATTTGAGTACACACCATTCTTTCCAATTATGATTACACACAGATCTATTGATGTATACTGGTTTGATATATTTGAGTACACACTATTCTTTCCAATTAGGATTACACACGGATCTATTTATGTATACTGGTCTGATATATTTGAGTAAACACTATTGCTTCCAATTATGATTACACACAGATCTATTGATGTATACTGGTCTGATATAATTGAGTACACACTATTGCTTCAATTATGATTACACACAGATCTATTGATGTATACTGGTTTGATATATTTGAGTACACACTATTCTTTCCAATTATGATTACACACAGATCTATTTATGTATACTGGTCTGATATATTTGAGTACACACTATTGCTTACAATTATGATTACACACAGATCTATTGATTTATACTGGTCTGATATATTTGAGTACAAACTATTGTTTACAATTATGATTACACACAGATCTATTGATGTATACTGGTCTGATATATTTGAGTACACACTATTGCTTCCAATTATGATTACACACAGATCTATTGATGTATACTGGTATGATATATTTGAGTACACACTATTGCTTCCAATTATGATTACACACAGATCTATTGATGTATACTGGTCTGATATATTTGAGTAAACACTATTGCTTCAATTATGATTACACACAGATCTATTGATGTATACTGGTCTGATATATTTGAGTACACACTATTGCTTACAATTATGATTACACACAGATCTATTGATGTATACTGGTCTGATATATTTGAGTACACACTATTGCTTCCAATTATGATTACACACAGATCTATTGATGTATACTGGTCTGATATATATGAGTACACACTATTGCTTCAATTATGATTACACACAGATCTATTGATGTATACTGGTCTGATATATTTGAGTGCACACTATTGCTTCCAATTATGATTACACACAGATCTATTGATGTATACTGGTCTGATATATTTGAGTACACACTATTGCTTACAATTATGATTACACACAGATCTATTGATGTATACTGGTTTGATATATTTGAGTACACACTATTGCTTCCAATTATGATTACACACAGATCTATTGATGTATACTGGTCTGATATATTTGAGTAGACACTATTGCTTCCAATTATGATTACACACAGATCTATTGATGTATACTGGTCTGATATATTTGAGTACACACTATTGCTTCCAATTATGATTACACACAGATCTATTGATGTATACTGGTCTGATATATTTGAGTACACACTATTGCTTCAATTATGATTACACACAGATCTATTGATGTATACTGGTCTGATATATTTGAGTACACACTATTGCTTCCAATTATGATTACACACAGATCTATTGATGTATACTGGTCTGATATATTTGAGTACACACTATTGCTTCCAATTATGATTACACACAGATCTATTGATGTATACTGGTCTGATATATTTGAGTACACACTATTGCTTCAATTATGATTACACACAGATCTATTGATGTATACTGGTCTGATATATTTGAGTACACACTATTGCTTACAATTATGATTACACACAGATATATTGATGTATACTGGTCTGATATATTTGAGTACACACTATTGCTTCAATTATGATTACACACAGGTCTATTGATGTATACTGGTCTGATATATTTGAGTACACACTATTGCTTCCAATTATGATTACACACAGATCTATTGATGTATACTGGTCTGATATACTTGAGTACACACTATTGCTTCAATTATGATTACACACAGATCTATTGATGTATACTGGTCTGATATATTCGAGTACACACTATTGCTTCAATTATGATTACACACAGATAATGTTGTAACTAATCTGCTGCTACATTGTAATTATAATGTGACAGGAAATCTGTATCTGCACTCTTCATACCAACAGTGTACTAGCTATGTTGATTGTTTATCATCATTAGTTCACAGCATTATATAGTTCTGCAGTGTAAATACCAATATGTACTAGCTGATATGTTGGTAGTTTATCATAATTAGGTCACAGCAGATATAGTTCTGCAGTGTAAATACCAATAGTGTACTAGCTGATCAAATGGTACAGGAAAATCAGTGTGTGACAGCAGAACTGGGTTTACAATATTCATACCAACAGTCTATAACTTAATCTGCTACATTCCATTCATCATGTGACAGAAGGCATAGCTTTGCAGTGTAATTACAGTGTAGATATGAACAGTGTAGAGCTTGATCTGGTTATACACTGTAATCATTATGTGACAACATATCTGTTTCTGCACTGTTCACTTAGGATGAATATTAGTGATGTTATTTTATAAATACTAAATTTTTACAATATCAGCATAATATCTTGATGTTACTATAACAACCTAAGCCTGGCCAAATGCCTAAGAATACACCTCACAAAAAAATTCCATCATAATTTTTCCACTAACCAGTGCCTGTAGACTGGAATGTAATAATGCATGTTGACTTCCTTCGTATACTTATGAATAATTTACAACTAACCATATCTTTTGACAATGACTAGAACTAATTTCATAAATATCTTAAAAGAAATTCCACAAATTTGGCAAGCACAGTAAATATTACTTAAGTTTGCAGGGGTCAATGTCTATTTTACTGTGACAATGCCACCCTGTCTTTACCTTAATTATACAGCATTATCAAGTGCCTGAGTGACAAAGCTAGAAGTCTAATAACTCTGATATGAAAAATGCTTGTAGTAAAATACTTAAGAAGGCTTTTGCAAAATATTCCATTAACTCGTGAATTCATAGCCATAAACAGACCAGTGAAGGTCAAAGTAAAGAAATTAAGTTTTATGCACACACAAACATTTTTCATGGTTCAGTCACAATGACCTTGTTCTGTGAGAGCCATCTTCAATGTTTGGTCCATCTATGTTATGTACAAATAATGTTATTGTGCAGAAAGCATCTTTCTTCTTTTTTAAACAATGGCACTAACTTTGAACAATTTTTATCGCAAATAAATTTGCTTCCTTCTTACAAGCCATCCACAAAGTTTGGTAAAAGTAGGTGTCGTAAAACAGAAGGAAATTAAAATGACTACTAATGGAATAGATGAACAGATGAACATCATAACATTATATTCTCCATCTTTTCTCTGATTTATGAAAACGTATTACCAGCATGCAAATGAAGTGTCATAATTTGACTTCATATTGCCATGTGAATTTTGAATTTGTTTAAACATGTCCAGGGGGCCCTGAATGGCAGAATGGTCTAAAATGGTCACCATTATAGATCACTGCCAGCTCACCTCTGTCTACATCGGTTCAAGTCTTGGAATCTGCCAATGTGGGTATGTGAAAAAGCTTTGCCAGTAGCTTCTCTTGGGTTGTTGGTTCTTTCCAGGGTTTTCCTGGTTCTTCCTCTACCATTAATACTGACCACCATTTATAGCCTATCTTGTACTGAAAAACTGGCATTAAACCCAACAAAAACAAGGTCCAAAACAAAAACTGACACTGTAGTTATTTCCCTTTGCTTGAATATTGTATACATAATTCCTAAATATTTTCTATATGAAGGAAATATTTACTAGAGCTATTTCCCTTTACATGCTGTTTCTATTTAGCCCTCTTAAAAAAAATACTTATTGCACTTACCACAGTAAATGCGAGGTAAATAACAATATCTACATCAATATACATAAACAACCTGATATATCCGCTCAGTTTATACATCTTTATCCCACTTTTATCCTGATATTATCATTACTGATTTATCCCACTTTTATCCAGTGATATTATCATTACTGATTTATTCCACTTTTATCCAGTGATATTATCATTACTGATTTATCCCACTTTTATCCAAATATTATCATTACTGATTTATTCCACTTTTATCCAGATATCCCACTTTTATCCAGATATTATCTTTACTGATTTATCCCACTTTTATCCAGATATCCCACTTTTATCCAGTTATTATCATTACTGATTTATCCCACTTTTATCCAGTGATATTATCATTACTGATTTATCCCACTTTTATCCAGTGATATTATCATTACTGATTTATCCCACTTTTATCCAGTGATATTATCATTACTGATTTATCCCACTTTTATCCAGATATTATCATTACTGATTTATCCCACTTTATCCAGATATCCCACTTTTATCCAGATATTATCATTACTGATTTATCCCACTTTTATCCAGATTTTATCCTTACTGATTTATCCCACTTTTATCCAGTGATATTATCATTACTGATTTATCCCACTTTTATCCAGTGATATTACCATTACTGATTTATCTCACTTTATCCAGTGATATTATCATTATTAATTTATCCCACTTTTATCCAGTGATATTATCATTACTGATTTATCCCACATTTATCCAGAAATAATATTATTATTAATTCCTTTCATTATTCAAAAGCCGAAAAATTTCCATAAAATGAAGTCTATTTTACACATGCACCAACTGCTGATATTTTACATTGGATTAGTTGGGGGAATTTGGTTTCGAGGGTTTAATGTCATTTTTCAGCACATGACAGGCTATACATGTCAGCCAGTTTATCTAGTCGAGGATTGCTGTTGTTGTTTTAGGGCTTAATGCCATTTTTCAGCACAGTATAGGCTACATATTGTGATCAGATAACTGGTGGAGGAATACCCTGGAAAACCCCAGGAAGAACCAGCAACCCATAAGTAGCTACTGGCAAGCTTCTCAGGCACCCATGTTGGCTGAGCCTGAGACTCAAACCCATACAGACAGAGTTGAGATGGCAGTGACCTGGATTGTGTATATTAACATATGTGAAGATTGTGTATATTAACATATGTGAAGATTGTGTATATTTAAGCATGTAAAGATTGCGAATATTAGCAAGAAAGAGTCGCTGTGGAATATTTAGCTCACTAACCAAGTATCTCAACACTGATTTGTCATGAATATACTCATCAACACAATTACATGGAGGTACAAAGGCATGCATGATTGATTAGAAGGATGTACAGCACAAATGTATTATTACATGAAGGTACAAAGGCATGCATGATTGATTAGAAGGATTTACAGCACAAATGTATTATTACATGGAGGTACAAAGGCATGCATGATTGGTTAGAAGGATTTACAGCACAAATGTATTATTACATGGAGGTACAAAGGCATGCATGATTGATTAGAAGGATTTACAGCACAAATGTATTATTACATGGAGGTGCAAAGGCATGCATGACTTATTAGTTGCACCGATGAATATTACAAATACATGTGTATAGCAAAATTGGTTACATACAGGAGTGAAAATTGTGAACTTTAACCTTTAACCAAAACAATCATGCATGACCTACTGACCTTTTCCACTTCAGCTTTTCTCTGATCGATGGGGAGATCTGTCTTTGTTTCATGAGTTTCTTTTACCTGTTTTGCAGCAACGGTTTCATTTCTTGGAGTTTTGGCTTTGTAAACACCACCATCATCTGGAAAGAAAACCAAAAAATAATAAATATGTGAAAATTACTTTCTTTTCTGACCATGTCTGTCTTAATGGTTTAAATGTGTCTAAAGAATAATGGTATCCTGTTTCAGTCACAAGCTAGTCTGACAAGAAATGGATACCTTATGCATTCTATTTTGAGGGACAATAAAAGGGGACATTTTACATTCTACTTTGCTGGTCAAGATACAGTTTACCTAATATTTCACCTTGATGGACAAGAAATGGGGATCCATTAGAATTGATTTTAGTAGACAAGATACAGCTCCTTTACATTTCACTTTGTAAGATACAATATGGAGCCCCTTTACAACTAAATTTAATGGACAAGATAAAAGATCTTTACCGTTGACCCTTTAGATCTAAGTTTAATTGACAATATATAGAGACCCTTTACAATTTTACTAAGTTGCACAAAATATGGGGACCCTTTACATCTAAAGTTTAATTGACAAGATGTAGGGACCCTTTACAATTTGACTAAGTTCAACAAGATATGGGGACCCTTTACATCTAAAGTTTAATTGACAAGATGTAGGGACCCTTTACAATTTGACTATGTTGCATAAGATATGGGGGCCCTTTACATCTAAAGTTTAATTGACAAGATGTAGGGACCCTTTACAATTTTACTAAGTGGCAGAAAATATGGAGACCCTTTACATCTAAAGTTTAATTGACAAGATGTAGGGACCCTTTACAATTTGACTAAGTTCAACAAGATATGGTGGGATACCTTACATCTTATAAATTTATGGAGACTGAGTTGGATAAAATATGGGGACTCTTCATATGTGACCAAATTGGACAATATATGGGGACATTCACTCAGTAAGCATTTGATCCACAAGATTCGAAGTCTTTCCATAGTTAATGTATTCAGTTGTAGCCTTTGTTAAGGTTAAGGTTTCGCAATGCAAGAAAACAGAATTTGAAATGATCACACAATTTGATTTGGGGTTTCAAAATGGTTAAAAGACTTGAATATGGCTGTAATTACAAATTGGTAATTTATCCAGTAACAGACTTGTCACAGTAATGGCAGTTCCAATCTTGTCTCCATCATTCCAATGAAAGTTCCTGTACCTTTAACAAGTTACCAAAAGAACATGTGATCATTGGAAAAAATGGCTGCATGGATTATTCAATCTCCTCTAAAATAGCTTTGGTAAAATAATGTCACATTATAAAAGCTTAAAATGAAAACAGGGCTGTTAACTTAAAAGAACATACCTAGGTCAAAAGACAAGCACAAATCTCGACTCATACCCAAAATACATGATTAATGCTCGTCAAAATCATAAGGAGTGCTTTCTGCACCCAAAGACATCATCTGACCTGCCCAAAAACATTGCATATTCTTTCAAATGGAATAGCTATTGTTAGAACAGCTCAGTTCATCATTTGACATGCCCAATAACATTGTGTATTCTTTCAAATGGAATAGCCATTGTTAGAACGGCTCAGTTCATCATTTGACCTTGACTCTGATTCCTCTGGATTCATTATATAAAGTTTTTATATCAAATATATTGATGGCTGTATACATGACCCTTGACCTTTATACTTCAAAATCCCATGGGATATTTTGTAGCTCAACTTATCATCAACATCTAATGGCAATTTATCAATGGTAAGAGTAGATACTGTCGAATCCAATCCCTTTCACCACCAGCAAGATTCAAACTAAATCAACCATTCAACTGTCCTTGACCTTTGACCTTCACCTTACTGGTAGCTTCTAGGGATATTTGATTCCCTGCTGCAGCTATGGGCATACATGGATGATGATCCACTAATTCATAATGAAGATATTTTCATTTTTAGAAAACGTTATGATAAAATCTGACACAAAAGCAATTAACAGACAGATGACACTAATCACCACTGGTACATCTTGTTTGTGGTGACAATTTTTGGCAGTCAAGAAAAAGGTGCAAAATGAGTACCTTTATCGTAGTCAACATGCTTGCCATTTTCTGGTCTTCTCTTCTGTTTAGGCTTTGTTGCATAATTAGAATTCGGGGCCATGCCACGTTTGTTTCTGCAAGAAAGCAAGATAAGATTCAAAGGAACAATGAAATAATAAATGAAATAATAATGCAGAGATGATATTTAACTAAGATAGAGGCTAGAGATGCATGTCCAGCCAACACTGAATAAAATGATAAAATAATATTTGCAATAACCAGCTTCTCTCATTTCATGCTGCTTGTGTAAAAGGTATTGCACTGTATACATCACACACAAGTGCAATGATTGAAACAAACTCACATTATTACATTGTTGGTGTCCTTAACATTATGTCCGACCATATGTTTTCAACATGTTTTGATGAAACTAAATTATCTCGGCATTTTAATGCTGTTTCTAATGGTGTAACAAGGTTTCATAGAAAATGTTTGTTCACTTAAGTCAGTTTGATAAAACTCTCAAACTAGCTTGCATTAAACAATCATTGAAAATCCTTATCATATGCCAAACACAGGCAGACAAAGATATGATAGTACACAACAGTCATATTTTATAATCAGTTTGAATAAAGGACTCTAGGTTAGATAGACGCTTTCTTTAGAAATTAATTCCAGTGCTGTTCAATGCATATGATATAAAATTCTAATCAGTTTGGATAAAGGACTCTAGGTTAGATGGACGCTTTCTTTAGAAATTAATTCCAGTGCTGTTCAATGCATATGATATAAAATTCTAATCAGTTTGGATAAAGGACTCTAGGTTAGATGGACGCTTTCTTTAGAAATTATTTCCAGTGCTGTTCAATGCATATGATATAAAATTCTAATCAGTTTGGATAAAGGACTCTAAGTTAGATGGACACTTTCTTTAGAAATTATTTCCAGTGCTGTTCAATGCATATGATATAAAATTCTAATCAGTTTGGATAAAGGACTCTAGGCTAGATGGACCCTTTCTTTAGAAATTATTTCCAGTGCTGTTCAATGCATATGATGGTTCAATGTTTCTCAACTTTGTTTGTATCTTCACTTGTACTTGATGACACATCAGTATTAATTGAAGAAACTAAAAACAAAAAACAAATGGAAAGCCCTTTTACCAAAGCGTTACCTGTCAAATTTGATTTAAAAAAAATATGTTGAGCAGTTTTGGAGATGTGGTTTCAATTTACTTTTACATATCCACCTATATCTACATTTGACACCTGTTTCACATGCACATCCATTAACCAATCATTTCATGCTTCAAGAATTCGAAATTAAATAAGAAACACATTGTGATGAAAACAGTCTCTTGTTTCCATTTTGTTTTCTCTTAAAAATTAACACAGAAAGCCATGAAAAATAGTAAAAAGGTGAAGGCAGTTAATTCATCATCAATGGATGTTCAAAATAATCATCACAAACTGAAAACTGAAAAATACAAGGCATAGTGTTTTAGCATGTTTGGTTCCATTTCAATTTTATTCTATTACATCATAAAGGCCAACTCGTCCTGAGTGGATCAAAGCCATAAAGTAAACAACCATTGCCAAAGAAATCCTTTTATTTGTTCTGAACACATTTTAGATGAATGCTGACAAAGAGAAACAAAATCCCATGGCTTAAAATGGGATAAGAAAGCAATGCAACACATCATTGGCACAAACTTCTGTGACATGAACCAGATCTAAAAAAAAAACCATAAATCAGCATGCACTAGAAATGATCAGAGAACCACCATTAACTTACGGCTAAAGTTACTTGTCTAATAGCCTTTTTAATTGCCAAGGTTTTCAAGGTCAGTACTACATGGATCAACAATTCTCTTGAGATCTTCTCTTCTTAAATGATTAGCACTCTTAGAGGTATATAGTCCTTACTAAGGTTCATGCTGTTTACACACGATGATGATATTGTTATAACAAGAAATCTTCTCTTTTATAATGATTTTCACTCAGAGGTTCATGCTGTTTACACACGATGATGATATTGTTATAACAAGAAATCTTCTCTTTCATAATGATTTACACTCAGAGGTTCATGCTGTTTACACACGATGATGATATTGTTATAACAAGAAATCTTCTCTTTTATAATGATTTTCACTCAGAGGTTCATGCTGTTTACACACGATGATGATATTGTTACAACAAGAAATCTTCTCTTTTATAATGATTTTCAGTCAGAGGTTCATGCTGTTTATACACGATGATGATATTGTTATAACAAGAAATCTTCTCTTTCATAATGATTTACACTCAGAGGTTCATGCTGTTTACACATGATGGTGAAAACCCACATAATGATGATATTGTTATAACAAGAAATCATCTCTTTTATAATGATTTGCACTCAGAGGTTCATTCTGTTTACACATGATGGTGAAAACCCACACGATGATGATATTGTTATAAAAAGATATCTTCTCGTCCTACTTTCACTATATCATCATAGATACTGACATAAAGAGTCTGTGTGGTTACTATGAATATGTAGCAACCAGAGCAAACGAGGCCTTTGGTGTTTTTTGTCTTTTTCTTACTAAATTATTGGTTATTTTTAAGTAACTTTGGTGGTTTTATAAAACATGACATCGGAACTACAAATAATAGTGATATTTAAGAAATAAAAACCTTGCTAATTTTGATACATGTCTGACAATATTTTGTGGGAAGGATTTAGTAAAAATTCAACAGTACTAGAAAATTTCCCAATCTACAAGTCCTTCTCGATACAATGAAATTTGTAATTTCTATGCCATGAGAAAATTAAGAGTTAATTTGTTTTACTTGACTAACAGTGAAACTTGGATATATAAAATTACAAAATTTTATTCTCCAAAATTTGTAATTGAAATAAATGTCTAGTCATGTTCTTTTGAACTTTAAAAGTTTTCTAAACATTTTCAAGCTCCTAGTTGTGGTAGTAATATTTGATCTTAGATCAGTACCATTTGTGAAATCTGCAAGCGCCTAAAACTCAGGAGTCTTTAAATCAAATTTGATCCAATTCTGTTGAGTGGTTCTTGTGAAATAAATAATTGAAAGATGTTTTAAGTTTACAGAATGGTAGAGAAATTTGATCCAATTCTGTTGAGTGGTTCTTGTGAAATAAATAATTTAAAGATGTTTTAAGCTTACAGAATGGTAGTGAAATTTGATGGCAGATCTGTATCTTTGAAATACATTTAAAAGCTTTCATGCCTGTATGTTTTAAATCTAATTTGCCTAATTTTGGTTGGGTGGTTTCTAATAAGTCTTTCAAAGTTTTGTGCTATTTGTGTAAAGTTTTTTTTGTTGTAATTGCTGTCATATTTGACTGTTATCAACATTATCTTTTAATGAGCAGTTAATGTATTCTGTAAAATTTAGTCAAATTCTGTCCAAAAGTTTCAGAAACATTTGTAATTGTTTGGGGTTATCTTTATTAATGGCAGTCATGTGTGGGGTTATCTTTATTAATGGCAGTCATGTTTGGGGCTATCTTTATTAATGGCAATCATGTTTGGGGCTATCTTTATTAATGGCAATCATGTGTGGGGTTATCTTTATTAATGGCAATCATGTTTGGGGTTATCGTTATTAATGGCAGTCATATCTGATTACAAATCAACATCATTATTTATAATTAAAGCTCCTCCATTCCAAGTTCCAAATATTCAATAACCATATACCCAAATCTAGATTTGACCTCTCCCATTTACACCACTCCCTTAGATAACTCACGCCCTGAAAACGTACGAACCCACTTATAATGTGGGGTCAGTCATGTATCCCATCTTTTAAATACAACAAATACTAAAAATTGATCCCTTTTTGTAGAATTTGAAGAAAAGCGCAATCAAAAATGGCAATGGAGACTATGATAAAATGCTTGTTTTTCTGTCAAAAACAGTAGATAGGAAATGAAAAGTTTAGTCAACATTATGAATTATCAAATTTAGAAATAAGTCATACTTTCTTTTATATTTTCTTTCCAAATGACAGTCCTAGTACGCCACAATTAACCATATGTAAGGAAATTGAAATCAATGAAAATGTCACTTAGAGCAGAAACAGTACTTTAATAAATAATCACAAATTAATTTTTTAAAAATCAACTGAAATTTGTGTTATAGTCTTAGTTCTATCTTCTAGCTTCTTTTATGTGTAATCGTAATAAATGTCACGTGTCCTCTTGTAATCAAATGTAAAATGCGTCAATCTACCAACAGCTATGTCCGCAACCATTTCTCTGAGAAACTAATTAAGTGACGACCGTGTCTTGATAACTGACTTGAAAAACAATTTGTTGTATTGTTGCACTGAATTAAAAGCTGGCCTCTTTTCTATTATTATGTTAATTATGTATTTTGAATCATAGAAAGGAGGTGGAATAAAAGAAAAAGTTAAAAGGCACTAAAAAGTCATACCAACTTAAAATCTAGTGGTCCTGGTTGTATATATTGGGTGAGCTCACTTCATTTGATCAATCAAACATTGTTATAAATGTTACAGTGTATGTAACATAAGCAACCTAAAATTGACAGACTCTTTCATAATTGTGATATAAGATAGCAAGACAGCCAAGTGAAATGAATACTTCTTTAAAAAAAAGATTGATTTCATAGATACAGACCTTTGTGGGAAAGCACATTTCAGAGACTACTTGAACTAACATTTAGAGATACACTTGGAGATATCCTCAAGGATGATACAAAATTTAATTATTACTTCCAATGAAATCACAACATCAATATTGTACTAATTGAATAATACAACAAATTGAGTTTTGATGAAGACGATTGTATCACAAAATAAATTTGAAAAAAAAGGAATCTTGTTTGGAAGTGTATCAACAGTTAGTCTAGTTTTCTGCTCGATGGACTCCTGATTTGGTAGTATACAATTAAACACCAATACAGGAACCAGACTCATCAAGAAAACAAAAAACAGTGATATAATGCACAGATTTTCAAGTACACATGACAGTTGTTGAATCCAGTTGAAGCAATCTTTCACATGTTGGACATTTTGAAAATAAGTCTTATTTAAACAGAATAATGAACAACTTACCATTAGAAAAAGTGTGTTAATACAATGTTATAATCGACGTGATTGCAAAATGAGGAATAAGTCATTTAACAACCCAGTTCTCTAATGCTGCCCTATGCCCCCATGATTTTGTCAATTTCAAAGTGACTTTTTTCTTCGACTTTTGGAGGTCCCTCAGCAGCTTGCACATCACTTATATAGTGTGGTCTATGTTTATGGGCCCCGTTGGGTGTGAGTTATCGACATAGAGATGTCCTCATTGATTTACCCTCTGGGTTTGCCATAGAAAAGCGTAATCTACGTGTGTAATTTGCCTAAAAGAAAAATGAGTGCACCGACAAAGTGTTGCATTTTAATTTGGAGATTCTCTAGAAACACTAGTAAATTATTAATATCCAATTTAGAAACACTAGTAAATTATTAATATCCAATCCCCTAATGGGTCTCCATTTGTAGTCCCTCCATATTATAGAGGTTGTCTGCTTATTCCGTTAATTGTATTAAACATGATCAACTTTCTTTGCAAAAGCAAAGTCAGCAACCTATGAATGGGAAAAAGTACTTGTTCTCTTATTCTTTATTTCATTGATTAGATATAAATGCCACTCACTTATAACCTGGTTACACTGAGTTAATAAAGCATCACTGGTTGTGTTCAGAAGCTGAAAATAGGCATAGTTGTTGGACAAGAGCTTGATGGACACTAGACAGAAGATTCTACCTCAAAGTACATTGTCTTAGAGCCTGATGAGCTAAAAATCAAAATTTGACCACAAAAGCAGAAATACCTGCAATTTGTCATCCAAACATATATTGTCAAGCATTAAATTGGAGTGGTCTTGGGTTGTAATGTGCTTTTCAGTCATCCTTGCAATCATGTGACAGACACACTAATGTATGTTGAGGAAGGACTGCACGGTACCTTTTTGTACTATACCTCAGTCCTCAAGTCCTTTATAAAATTAAAACAACAGTATCCCTATATTACAATAAATTCAACTCACCTGGTAGTAGAGTTTGCTGAATGTACAGGTGATCCTCCACCATTTTTCATGCTCCTAGACTCCCCTCCGCCCCTTGTTGGGGGTAGCACTGAGTACTTGAAATGACACAGAACATAAAAGGGTCAATGTTTTGGTACTTTTGATATGCAGTAATATTATTATAAATTATGTTTCTACAAAAATGGAGAAGAGAAAAATTAAAAAATAACTTGATGACTTAAGATAAAACCAAAGCAGGGATTTAAAAAACAACACAAAACTGACTTTGAACTATGCACCCTTGACCAATGATCCAACACAAAGGCAAGCCTAAATTTTACAACATGTGTAATAACCAGTGCACTAACTGTGAGGAAAAATAACATGTGTAATAACCAGTGCATTAACTGTGAGGGAAAATAGCGGCATTAAGCCATGTAAATTATTCAGAATATCCTGGAAAAGTTGTTGTGATGAACCTTGAATATCAGAAATAGTTTCAAAAAAGCAATATTTTATTAATTATTGTGAACATGTCTGCCAGTATTATCCTCAATTATTAGATAAGCTGAATATTATGGAAGAATATTTTTGTGATACTGATGCGGGAATAGATCAGCAAAATTATGAATCACAAATGTTCCATTCTGACATTACTGTCCTTTAACATAATAACAGCCAAAATATTTTTAAGGCTATATACATCCAGCAATATTTTATTTTGCTCTGGGTGAAAACTGTTATATAACAATTCAAACTTGCCATATATTCTCTCTCCTTAAAATTATAATAAAATATGGAATGTTACACTCGACAACGCTTCTGAAGTCATGATTTGCTTGTGGTTTTGTGGGTGTTGATGCGTTTCTCTGAACATGAAAGGCTATAATACATTGCAAGCATTATACTTGGTGGTGGAAGAAGCTAGGAAGTCAGAAGAACCACTGAACTACATTAAGCTAATGGTAAACTTTAAAAATGAGTAAAACACCCATCATAGGTAAATGTCCTTACAATGTTTATGTACCACTACTATAGAACAAACTGGCCATGTCATTAAGTATTTCTACTATGCCCATAAACTGGCCATGTCATTAAGTATTTCTACTATAGCACAAGCTGGCCATGTCATTAAGTATTTCTACTATAGCACAAGCTGGCCATGTCTTTAAGAATTTATACTATAGCACAAGCTGGCCATGTCATTAAGAATTTCTACTATACCCATAAACTGGCCATGTCATTAAGTATTTCTACTATAGCACAAGCTGGCCATGTCATTAAGAATTTCTACTATGCCCATAAACTGGCCATGTCATTAGGTATTTCTGCTATAGCACAAGCTGGTCATGTCATTAAGTATTTCTACTATAGCACAAGCTGGCCATGGCATTAAGTATTTCTACTATGCCCATAAACTGGCCATGTCATTAAGTATTTCTACTATGGCACAAGCTGGTCATGTCATTAAGTATTTCTACTATAGCACAAGCTGGCCATGTCATTAAGTATTTCTACTATGCCCATAAACTGGCCATGTCATTAAGTATTTCTACTATAGCACAAGCTGGCCATGTCATTAAGTATTTCTACTATGCCCATAAACTGGCCATGTCATTAAGTATTTCTACTATAGCACAAGCTGGTCATGTCATTAAGTATTTCTACTATGCCCATACAGTGGCCATATCAGCTACAGGTATGTTTTTGTGCCATTACTATCCCTAACACAAACCAACCAAATCAATGACTGCTAAATTTTCTGTGTTGCTACTATCCCTAACACAAACCAACCACATTAATGACTACAAACATTTCGGTGTTGCTACTGACCAAACAAAAACAGCCAACATGACATCAATCACTTCTGAGTATGATTTTTGTCATGACTATTCCTAAACAAACTGGCAACAACAATTACTTCAGGGTATTTTTTGCACAGCTATTATGCAAAATACAAATCATATCAATCATTGTATGGTCATGCTTTTCTGTCACTACAATATCTTAATACAAACTAGCAATGTCTAACACAAAATGGTCATAGGAATTGCTACTTTGTATATATTTTATATAGCTATGTCTAACACAAAATAGTAATAATAATTGCTACTTGGTATGTTTTGTATAGCTATGTCTAACATGAAATGGTAATAGCAAGTTCTACTTGGTGTATTTTATATAGCTATGTCTAACACAAAATGGTAATAACAATTGCAACTTGGCATATTTTATATTGCTATTTCTAACACAAAATGGTAATAACAATTGCTACATGGTATATTTTATATTGCTATGTCTAACATTAAATAGTAAAGCAATTGCTACTTGATATATTTTATATTGCTATATCTAACATGAAATGGAAATAGCAATTGCTACTTGGCATATTTTATATAGCTATGTCTAACATGAAATAGTAAAGCAATTGCTACTTGGTATATGTTATATTGATATATATAACATGAAATGGTAATAGCAATAAACTTGGTATATTTTATATTGATATATATAACATGAAATGGTAATAGCAATTGATACTTGGTATATTTTATATAGCTATGTCTAACATGAAATGGTAATAGCAATTGCTACTTGGTATATTTTATATAGCTATGTCTAACATGAAATGGTAATAGCAATTGCTACATGGTACATGAACATATCACTCATTTTATTGCTAAACGTTAAGCAGACTTTCATCATTATTTTTTTGCAAAGTTCTAGATATTTTATTCTCATATTAATTTAAACACTGATAATCATGCAGATGTGAGAACTGTTTTTTTTTCTTCATTGCTCTTAGTGTAAAGGATGTTGATTGCATTAATTTCGGTGATTTTTAAGTTTAAATATAGTTAATATATTTTAATTTCGGTGATTTTTAAGTTTAAATATAGTTAATATATTTTAATTTCGGTGATTTTTAAGTTTAAATATAGCTAATATATTTTAATTTCGGTGATTTTTAAGTTTAAATATAGTTAATATATTTTAATTTCGGTGATTTTTAAGTTTAAATATAGTTAATATATTTTAATTTCGGTGATTTTTAAGTTTAAATATAGTTAATACATTTTAATTTCGGTGATTTTTAAGTTTAAATATAGTTAATATATTTTAATTTCGGTGATTTTTAAGTTTAAATATAGTTAATATATTTTAATTTCGGTGATTTTTAAGTTTAAATATAGTTAATATATTTTAATTTCGGTGATTTTTAAGTTTAAATATAGTTAAGTTTCTAGATGGAGCATACTTAATCTGTTTCCATATTTCTTACATCACATTACATTCTGACACAAAGGGGACAGCACTCCACTGGATGAAAAGACTACAATAATTCAAGATTAAGACCATTTCCTCCCTTTAACCGTTGAGTCGTCAACTCATCTTTGATTTTCCTCCACAACAAGACTTTTTAATTAGTTGCAGTCATATACATACTGGATATCTGCTTGGTGTTATTTTAATTTACAACAAAGCGGACATCATTAGAAGTCTTACTGCAAAAATTTACATCATAATGATCATCCATCAGTTATTATAACAGTCGTATTAAATGTACAACTGGCACTGATTCATTAGGATCACCTAGGTATCATAAGAAGTGAACTGCTGGAAACCCCATGATGACATAGCCATCGGGTTAGGAACACAGAAACCCCTTGATGATTTATAGGCCTCGGGTTAGGAATACAGTAACCCCATGTTGATATAGCCATTGGGTTAGGAACACAGAAATCCCATGTTGATATAGCCATCAGGTTATTAACAAAGAAACCTAATGATGACAGAGCCGTCAGGTTAGGAACACCCTGTGACAACATATCCAACAAGTTCAGAACACAGAAACCCCTTGACGATATAGCCATAGGGTTAGGAACACAGAAATCCCATAACGATAGCCATCGGGTTAGGAACACATAAATCCCATAATGATATAGCCATCAGGTTAGGAACAAAGAACAACCATGATAAAAGAGCCATAGGGTTAAGAACAGAGAAACACAATGATGACATTGCCATCGGGTTAGCAACAAAGAAACCCCATGATGACAGAGCCATCAGGTTGTGAACACCCCATGATGACATCAATATGACTTTCTGTTCAAATAGTATTGTCATGATAAGACTGGCTGTTGGATTGGCATCATGGTTATTTAGCACCAACTAGACCTTAAGATGTCTTTTAATAAAAACCTGAGGTTGAAATAACTATCCCTTCAGGAAAAGTAGCCACAAGATATTCAAGATATGGCCTTTGTGGTGCCCATACTGTCAGATCAGTAAACTTTTCATTAGGACCAACTAGGAATCATAAGAAGGCTTTTAGTGAAAACACCATGTTGATTTGACTATCAACTGATAAGGAGTAGCAATAACATGATTTTATAGATGGCTGCCATGGTGGCAATTTTTAATGTCTCAGCAGCCAGCATTTTCATAAAAGGGCAAGCCAGACCATAATATGAATGTGTATAGTGTCAAGGCAATCTTCTAAGTAGGTAAGGAAAAAGTAATGATAAGAAACCTTTGCTAATTGAAAGACGGACATCAGATGACATCCAACTGATCGATGTATGACAGACAACAAACCATGCCATAAGCTTTTCTGGTGAATGGACCAGTAGAACCAAGGTACATAAAAACAAGGAATATTTCCTAGTCATTGTGTAAGCATGAATTAGTACGTTGATATAATATGGTATAAATAAAAGCATTTTTAAATGAAATTAAGCAGAAACAGTCTTTGTTCGCTAAGGAAAAGCAACCAAATATAACTATTTCACTGAAATTAAATGAAAGCTGACATGAAAAGCAACAAATAAATGCAGGCAATCAGCTTATATATCACAATAAATATTACCAACTAAAACCAAAGCAGAAACAAAATAATGACGTGCAACAAAAAGTTCAACTTTAAAAATTTGACAATTACTGAACCATTTAACAACTGTTTGCCAAAATATTCTGATACAAAATTGCACATTTTACTTTTTCTAAAAATTGGGTATGAAATAATGAGCATAGCCGACCAATAAGAACCTGTTTGAATATGATGGAATGAGATGGGTTTGGAGTGGATGTATTTTACAATATTAATTGGCTGACTGGTTCGTTGGTCTTTAACAGCAGTCTACATTACTGGCCATATCAAAGAGAAGAAATAGGGACTAATTGTATTACCCGTGGGTTAACAGGCAGCAGATCCAGGCTGGCATGAGCGTTATCAAACCAATAACCTTTGGATTACGTGTCAGATACTCAGTTTTAATAGATTTTCAATAAATCTACAATTATCACAGGTCGAAAAGGTAGATACAATTGTTACAGGTAGAAAAGGTAAACACATTTATTTCAGGTAGAAAAAGGTAACTACAATTATTACAGTTGAAAAAAGTCAAAGATTACAAATAAGTTGTTATTTTGAGGAAAAGACAGGAGTTAATAAGTAATGGTCGTTGCTAATATGTTCAGACCTTAGAGAGACCAAAAGTACCACAATGATGTAAGGGCCATTCATGAAAATTAGTAGATCATGTATTGGTACAGAAAATGTTCAGACCCAATACAATTTTCCACTTTCCCAAGTCAGGCAGAAGGCTTTAAAGCAATAAACTGGACTACTTACTTCTGAGGAAGAATGGACTTTTCCTGTTTTTCCTTTTCTTTTCTATTTTATGAACAGGTAGAGAAAAATTATACAAATTGGTAGACAAACTTTACAATCTTCTCAAACTGGACTTTTTCTATCTTTGGTGATTAATCTGCTCCTTCAACAACATCCACTGCATTATTATTACCATCTGAAGAGCATATACCCTGATCTGTCAGTGTTGTGTTAATATTTGTGAACAGCGAATACCCTGATCTGTCAGTGCATTGTTCACAGTTTTAGCAGCATATACCTTGATCTGTTAGTGTATTAACATTTTAGCAGCATATACCTTGATCTGCCAGTGTATTAACATTTTTAGCAGCATATAACTTGATCTGTCAGTGTATTTATTATTAACATTTTTAGTTTTTCTCAGTGTATTACCATTTTAACAGCATATACCTGATCTGTTATTGTATTATGATTTTCGAACAGCATTTACACTGATCTGTCAGTGTATCATTAATATATTTAACAGCATATGCCTTGATATGTATGTGTATTATTAATATTTTTAGCAGCATATGCCTTGATATGTCTGTGTATTAACATTTTTTAACAGCATATATATTGATCTGTCAGTAAGTATAATTATCATTTTTGTTCACATTATGTACCCTGATCTGTTAGTTCATTATTATTATTATTATTATTATTATTATTATTATTATTATTATTATTATTATTATTAATTGTATTATTATTATATTATTATTATTGAAAAGCATATACCTTGATCTGTGAGTGCATTACCATCTGAATAGTATATACCCTGATCTCTCAGTATATTTATAATATCATTCCTGAAAAGCATATACCCTGATCTGTCAATGTATTATGCAATAGCATATCTGGAACAACACTTTTTCAATTGTAAAGTTTTCTGCTTCTAAATTTCTGAAATGCTGTTATTGCTAAAACATTATAGCACTTTCACTCTCCTCCCTCCCATCAACTGCTTGCCCATTTTGGCTGTACATATTAGCATTATAGCTCTACATATTAGCATTTTAGCTTTACTTATTAGCATTTTAAACGAAAATTAAACACTACATCAGAGAAAAACATTTTCCCTAAAGTTTATTGTAAAGCCCATCTATCTGTATAAAAATAGATGATTTCTTGCTCAAACTATAAATTGGGTAAACAAAAAAGAAATAATGTTTTATTCTATTTCTGAATGAAAATGGTGGCCAAAAGAAATGGTTGGAATTGATCTCAAATATCATATTTTGAGGATACATAAATTGATAACAAATTATTGTGTTAGAACACTAAGCAATACAACTTCAGAAAACCAAATCTATAAATAGCCATATTTCAAGCTCCAGTGATTTATGGTTTGATGATATGTGAAGCAAGTTAATATTTTCAACCAAAATGCCAATAAATGACCATGCTGTCTTTTTCCACAGGGAGTATCTGGACCAATTAATGACCATGTTGTCCTTTTTTACAGGGAGCATCTGAACCAATTAATGAGCCATTCTGACTTTTTTCACAGGGAGTATCTGGAACAATTCATGGCCATGCTGTCGTTTTCACAGGGAGTATCTGGACCAATTAATGGCCATGCTGTCTTTTTCACTGGGAGTATCTGAACCAATTAATGAACATGATGTCTTTTTCCACAGGGACTATATGAACCAATTAATGACCATGCTGTCTTTTACACAGGGAGTATCTGGACCAGTTAATGACCATGCTGTCTTTTTTCACAGGGAGTATCTGAACCAATTAATGACCCATTCTGAGTTTCTTTACAAGGAGTATCTGGACCAATTAATGACCATGCTGTCTTTTTCACAGAGAGTATCTGAACCAATTAATGACCATGCTGTCTTTTTCACAAGGAGTATCTGGACTAACAGTCCAAAGAATTCATTTATTTACTCATTCTAATCCACTCACGTATTCATGTTGACGAATGGGCTTGGAGTTACAAATGTGAGTATACTTCCCAAATTAACAAACCAAAATAGTAGTAATAGTAGTCTTATGTCTTATGAAGAATGATCACCAATTAAAATTATTTCTTGTGCCTGTGTATACAGCCTTTGAATGGAAATGATTTGAATCTAAAATGAGTAAATGAATAAAAGTCTGTAATGAGTCAATGAAAATAATAAACTTCTGATCTATAAAGTGTCAATGGAAATAATACAATTCTGATTTATAAGAGTCAATGACAATAATGCACTTCTGATTTATTATAAGTCAATAGAAATAATGCATTTTTGATCTATAACAAGTCAATGGAAATAATACTTTTGATCTTTAATGAGTCAATGGAAATAATACGTCAATGGAAATAATACACTTCTGATCTATAAAGAGTCAATGTAAATAATACACTTCTGATCTATAAAGTGTCAATGGAAATAATAGAATTCTGATTTATAATGAGTCAATGAAGAAAATACACTTTTGATCTTCAAGGAGTCAATGGAAAAAATACTTTCATCTATAATGACTCAATGGAAATAAAACACTTTTGATTTACATGAGTCAATGAAAATAATGCACTTCTGATTTACATGAGTCAATGAAAATAATGCACTTCTGATTTATAATGAGTCAATGAAAAAATGCACTTTTGATCTTCAAGGAGTCAATGGAAAAAATACTTTCATCTATAATGAGTCAATGGAAATAAAACACTTCTGATTTACATGAGTCAATGAAAATAATGCACTTCTGATTTAACGCAGTCAATGGAACAAATATGTTTGATCTATAATGAGTAAATTGAAATAATACATTTCTGATAAAAAATTCATTGGAAATAATACTTCCAATGAATAATGAGTCAATGGAAAGAACACTTCTGATGTACAATGAGTCAATGGAAAAAAAATACCTTTTAGCTATAATGAGTCAATGTAAAAACAGTTTTGATCTATAATGAGTGAATGTAAATAATGCACTTTTGATCTATACTGAGTGAATGAAACGAATACTTCTGCTCTATAACGAGTCAATGTAAATAATGCACTTTTAATCAATAAGGAGTAAATGGAAATGATGCACTTTTCATCTATATTGAGTCAATGTAAATAAAGCATTTTTGATCTATAATGAGTAAATGTAAATATGCACTTTTAATCTAGAAAAAAGCCAATGGAAATAATGCACTTTTGATCTATAATGAGTCAATGGAAATAATACTTTTTCTGATCCATAATGAGTCAATGAAAATAATACTTCTGATCCATGGAAGATGTTAACATAGTTTGATGCATTAAATGAATACTAAATATTACTTGTGAACTACTGCATTCTCAAAAGTGAATAGTTTAAAAGAGCTCTAATGCTAATGAGCATGTAATATGTCAAAAACGTGTGACACTATAAATGTGAGAACCTTCAAAAATCCTTTAGGAAGTGAATAAGCACATAGTGACCCCATTCAGCATGGGTAGAATCCGTATACATCTAAATGGCATAATAAGCACCAGTTAAAAGTAGCAAAAGTGAATGAACGCTATATATTTGTGTAACAATAAACACAGTTTGCCAAAAATATTTTCTGCTGTAGATTATTTTTAAGGTAATGTTTGCAAGAAATATTTTCAAGGCTGTTTATTTTTTTTATAAGGTAATAACTTATTTATTTGTATTGGCTGTAAATTTATTTTGACGCAATTTCTACTTAAATCCTCTTTTGGCTGTGGATTATTTTGAAGTCAATATATACTTAAATCCTTTCTTGGATTTGGATTATTTTGAAGGTTATATCTGCTGAGATCCATTTCTGGCTGTATATTAGTTTTGGATTCAGACTTTAAATACTTACTTTACTGGGAATGTTGGCCTGGGTGACGTGGTGAGGTTTGGTCGAATTTCTCCATAAAATATGTTGAATGTTTCTCCACGATATTCTTCATACCTTGGAACACAGACTACCCTCATGTCTGGCTCAAAACCTGCCGAGTCAAGGATTTCTGTTCCATCAAGCTTAAAAATCCTGAATGCCAAACAAAACAAAGTTTAACAACTTAAAGGTCTATGTCAGAAATCATGAAATAACTATTAGTTTAACAACTATGAACTGTATAATGGTCAATTTCAAAACTGGCAAAAAATAATAGGGTTATATAAACAACATCAGATAAGGGAAATTGTTTTCATATTTTTAATAAGACATAAACATGATATTTTACTATGAACTAAAAAGCGACTTTAATGTAACTGAATACCAAAATACATCCTATGCATTATATCCTGTCAAGCCAAACATATCAACCCCCATTAAAATCTCAGAAACAAAACAGAACAAAACACGAAAAACAACTACTTTAACAATATTTTATAGACATCATAAAACCATTCGGCATAAATCAGTAATGTTTATATAGTTTTAACCATTACTAATAAACATTCATGCTCATTAGTAGTTAGCTAACCTTTATTAAAACAAAATACTGATGTTTCCAGTGAACTAACATTTTTCCTTCAATAAACTGGTGCACAAAGGCAAACAGAAAAGATCGAAATCTACTGTAGTATAATGTGCTAACCAATCAGGGTACATACAACTCAATTCAACCAATCAGGGTACATACAACTCAATTCAACCAAACAGGGTACATACAACTCAATTCAACCAATCTTGGTACATACAACTCAATTCAACCAATCTGGGTACATACAACTCAATCCAACTAATCGTGGAACATACAACTCAATTCAACCAATCAGGGTACATACACATACAACTAAATTGAACCAATCAGGGTACATGCAACTCAATTCAACCAATCAGGCCACAAACAACTAAATTCAACCAATCAGGTACATACAATTTAATTCATCCAATCAGGGTACACACAACTCAATTCAACCAATCAGGGTACATACAACTCAATTCAACCAATCAGGGTACCTACAACTCAATTCAACCAATCAGGGAAAATACAATTCAATTCAACAAATCATGGAACATACGACTCAGTTGAATCAATCAGGGTACATACAACTCACAATTCAACCAACCATGATATATATACAACTCAATTCAACCAATCAGGGTACATACAACTAAATTCAACCAATCAGGGTAAATACAACTCAATTCTAGAAGTTTTGTGCATAAATTTATGTCCTTTGCTTCTCTTCAGACTTTGGAAATATCAGCTGAATTTCTCTGGTAGCAAACAATTTGACCTTATGCATACTGGTCTAAATGTTGAATGCCTCTACTGTCTCTATCAAGGCTATTAGGCGCCCAGCAGTAAACTTTCAGTGATGAGCTAAACTTTGCACTCACACGTGGTTCTATGATCAAAGATTTCATATCAAACAATATAATCATGTCATTGCTTCAAGAGCAGTTTTCAAAAATAATTAAGAAAGTTGTATACATGTGATATGTACGCATGACATAACAGCAATAGATGAATCCGTATTTTATTTTATTATGAAGCAGTCTTAATTCCTGAAAGTTAAAATGTTCACGAATGATACGTGTGGATTAACCTGTTTTGCGTGTGAAAAATTATATTGTGTGAAAATATGGATACAAGACACAGTAAAACAATCAAACCAATCAATGCGATAAATAATAGATAACCAATTAATCAGAATGCTATGGCACATGATACAAACTGTGTATATGATTAAAATATGATGTATTTGTTTATATTTTCGGTTCATATTTTCGCTATAAACTAAATAATTCAAAATTTAAATGTTTTATCACCCCCACCCCAGCTTTGGTATCTGTATATATGTATTATGTCGAGCACAGAATACCTTTCATATGGCCTATGTGGCCCTAAACTCTTTGAACAATCAGTACTTGGTTGTTTGTTTTTTTTTGATCATACAAATTTAGAAAACTATAATAAATGATGAAGATTTTATTAATAGCTAGAATAACAACTATATAATGTGGAATTTTACCAGTGCAGGCAGCAGCAAGAAATATGACTAAAATGTCCTTGGTAAACAAAAACTAGATATAAATCACAGCACACCCCATATTTCGAGCAGGGTAAATTTAAAGGGATGATAATATTCCGGTTTTGAAGTAATATTGTAAATCATACGGATCGTAACAACGAAAAATCATAAAGTTATAAGCGTCCTTTCAAAATATTATTCAGTAAACATGTACATGGTAAATATGGGCCCTGACAAGAAGCTCACGAGTACCATTGAGACACGCAATAAACCAGCCTGTCCTGCGCGACAACCGATTTACGCAAATACATATAGTTTGTTTCATTATACATGTAGTTTTTTCAATATGCATATAGTTTATTTTAAAATACACGTAGTTTCTTTCATCCGAGTTGGACGCTCTAACCTGTATTTCAACGAAATCACTAATTTTAATGGGCATGTGATATTATGAATTGTAGCAATTATCTAGCTGTTTCCAAAACAAAGATCGTGTTTCCTTGTTTCCAAACAAAATGTGTTATTTATATATTTGATGACATTCTCAGAAACTGTTTCCCTTGAGTGTTGAGTAGCAAAATTATCTACACAGATGTTTTATTTTTATTACTGTAATTATTTTTATAAATATCATAATTATAATAGTATTATTAGTAGTATGAGTAGTAGTAGTAGTAGTAGTAGTAGTAGTAGCAGCAGCAGTAGCAGCAGCAGTAGTAGTAGTAGTAGTAGTAGTAGTAGTAATAGTTATACTATACATATAACGCTCAGTTAACCGAAATACAGAACTATAAAGAATTTAATATTTTTTCCACCGTTACCCACCAGATGGATCCCTCTAGAATGAAAATTTGTCTAATTCTCAATATTTAACACATACGGTATTTTTCACTATTGACACTAACATCAGACTTCTTTTCTTCTTCTTCTTCTTCTTCTTCTTCTTCTTCTTCTTCTTCTTCTTCTTAATATTATTATTATTATTTATCTTAAATTGCTGAATACACAAAGGTGAAATTAAAATAAATAACAATTTAATACCATCCAAAAGTATATAGTCAATTCTCAAATGAAATTCAATATTTAAAACCGTATAACTCGTCTTTCACTCGACTAACTGATGGCCTATGTCATCATATGACGTGGTGACAGATTGTCATCCTGACCTGTGTTACGTGCTTATCTGTATTATGCTTTCTCTGGACTAGTACTTCAGTTCTCATCCAGTCCATCAACTTCTACCTCTGTTCTCTACATTTCTCATTTCTCAGAAACTCGGAACCAACTGCACTAGGGTATTTCCCTCTGTCTCCTACAGCTCATTCGGTCCATAAAAGCTTCCTGTCCAAAACTCCTTTGTAATTCTAAAAATAGTAAATTTTCACGCCAAGCTTGGATGACGTCGGAGGAGCTTATAACTTTCCGCAAGATGGTTAAGCGTCTGCATTTTAGTTCTCAAGATACTAGATTTAAGCTTGTCATTCCAATGGTGACCACGCCTTGCACAAATCCGAGTCTATCTTGATTCATCCATCGTCTACATAATTAGCAGACATTACCACCTTCCCGGCAGTCTGTAAAGGTTGGTTTGACGACCACCACTTGATGGTCCGTTGAAGGCAACACCGGCAATTCAACACTTCCTTGCGAATTGCGCTGTGATAAAATAAGGCGCAAGTCACTAGTTCATTTGGCCATGTTACATATACTGGCTTTGACAATTCATTGTTGGCAAGGTTGACCTCGTAACATTTAATAAGCGGGATTATTAACCTCACGACCTAGCATATATATGTTGCAATCTGGTTATTGTTCCTTACTTACAACGTGACAACCCCCTCTTCTGCACATTTCAGAATAATATTGGGATTTTATTCCCCTATATTTACTCCAAATCTAAATGTGCGTTACACACGCAATAAAAGAAAAAACATAGCGACTCAACAGGCTGACTACGGACACGATTATTTACACAATATACGTTTACTAAGAGGTATATGTGCCATTCCTACTAATGCAAACAGCGCCTACTTTATATGTTCCTTTCATATATCTGATCTGGTACTACTACAAGAATAACTTCCATCGCATCAAGCGTCCATTCGTAACTTTTGCCTGCGTGAGATAGGCGAGTAATTGGTGGTCGGCTTCTAATATGAACTTGCGCCAATACAAGTACCGATCGAAAAGTGATATTCTTAACACGATTCCGAAGCATTCTCTCTCAGATAGGGAAAAGTTGTTCTCGGCAGTAGACAATTTTCAACTGCCCTGTACGACATGGAAATGCATCCCCTCGTGCCCTTGTAACATTACTGTTTGAAGTCCTGTGTCGCATGCGTCAGTGTGAAGCACGAAGTCTTTGAACAGATCTGGTAGGAGGACAACCGCATCGGAGGTAAGCCTGTCCTTTAGAGTTTTTAAAGCGTGTTCGTACGCAACCGTCAAAGTATCGTTAAACGGAGCCAGTTTCTTGGTCATTTCAGACGACGCCCTTGCATTCGCACTGACATTGGCCACATACCTCTGTTTATACCCGGTCAATCCCAGGAGTGATCTCACTTCAGCCTTCGTGATGGGCCGTCGGCTGTTTCCAAGCTACTCCATCTTTGTTTTCTCGGGCGACAGCGTGCCTTGACTAAGGGTGTCTCCCATTTAATCCAAGGTTAGTAACCACATGTGATATTTTGAAGGGCGACTCGTCAATCCCTCTTAACGTTGCCACTCCAAAACATCATCTGGCAGAGTGAGGTGTACACCCCACGTCTCTGTGACTAGAAAGATATGATCCATAACCTTGTGGAAACTCCGATCGCGCAAGGCTCCAAAAACTACCGCATCATTCTAGGAGCGATGGTGGGCACATTCTGGATTCCAGATGGCATAACCAACCATTGGTAGGTCCCATACTGAGTAGCAAAAGCAAATTTTGGCCGAATCCTCCTATATCATAGGAATCTTCCAATATCCCTTGGACAAATCCAACTTTGAGAAAAATGTCGCACTCAAAATAGAAGCGAAAGTATGTTATGGGTCAGGTGGCATCTTCACATGGAATTTCATCATCTGAATCAGCTTCAGGTAGTCAACACAAAACCGATGTGTGCCATCTTTCTTCTGTACTAGGAGTAAGTGAGAGCCGTACGGAGAGTCGGCGGACTCGACTACTACCAAAAGAATCATCTATTCGATCTCCTCCTTTACGACTTGTAGTTTTGCGTGGGGAAAAGAATATGTATTCCGCTGAACTTTTTGGTCGTCCACTAGCTTTATCTGAACTCAAAAGTCTTTGCCCCGGGTATTTCCGTTGATAGATCGGAATACCCGGCCAGCAATGTCTCTCTCTCTCCCTCTCTCTCTCTCTCTCTCTCTCTCTCTCTCACTCTCTCTCTCTCTCTCTCTCTCTCTCTCTCTCTCTCTCTCTCTCTCTCTCTCTCTCTCTCTCTCTCTCTCTCTCTCTCTCTTCTCCCGCTGTACCGTTGTCAACATAGGGTCTCACTCCACAATCGAAAGTGTCTTCGTTAACAGACAGCTCGGGAGAGTATTCGCACCTTCCATGTCTCCGTCGGTGTCATCGGTGACGATCGTGGCGGCGACAAAATCGCTGACGGTCTACCTTTCCTGGTGTGGCTTAAGGATATTGGCATGGTATAGCTTATCCTCAGTCGGTAGTCGTATCTGATAGGTTTTCCGACTTTGCCAATTACGACGCACGGCCCCCTCCAACAAACCTGCAAATGGTTGTGTTCTTAGGGCAACAGCAACAATACCTTGTCACCTACATCATACTGACGTGGTGTCGCGCGCTTGTTGTAATACTTAACTTAACGTGGTTTCAATCGCTTGAGGTTCTCTTGTGTGAGTGATTAAACTTCCTCCATTTTGTTCCCCAAATCCGCAACGTACTGATATGTAGTAGGTACCTCATAAACAGCTTGAGCGTCTGTCCATGGCTATCTTAGTACGGCGTTTGGGTCATGTACAGTCCTCTCGTACAAAAGAGTACGAAGGAAGAAAACCCTAAACTCGCTTGGGGTACTTCCCGATATGCAAAACACGTTGCAGGAAAGTACCGACTCAATATTTGTAGCGGCCTTCGTACAGCTTCTTGAGCATGTTCTTTAAAGTCAGGTTAAACAGTTCGACCAGTCCGTTACATTGCTTGTCATACGGTATAGTCGTGAGGTTTTTAATCGACATTAGTCGATTTACCTCTGTCATCACGCGACTCATGAATTGTATCCCTTGGTCAGTCAGGATCTCGTCTGGCACTCCGACTCTTGACCAAATCATAAACAGTGCTTCAGATCTTGTTTCTTAATTAATATTACGCAACGCGACGGCCTCCGGATAGAATGTGTAGCGTAATCTACGACCGTTAGAATATCCCGATTTTCGTGCAGCGACGCGGTTGTTCTCAGTCCAATTAAGTTCATCGCGACGAGTCGAAATGGTTCATCGATAAGGAGGTCACTCTCCAAACGGATGGGTCGATGATCCGTTTTTAGTGCCATTCTCTAACACTTGTCACAGGAGATACAGAACCGCTTGATCCACGGCCAGTAAAATGCTTTGACAGGACGGTTACGCGTCCGAGCAATTCCCATGTGTCCTTCCATGATACTTTCGTGCGTGAGTTGTAACATTTCACATCACTTCTCTTTCGGCATGATGGCTTGCTTAAAGTGTTTGCTGCCTTTCTTGGCGTGACGGTGCAAGTTCCCTTTCTTGTATGCGAGCTTCCTCGCGTCATTCGTGGTTTCCTTCTCGGTTTCCTCTTCAGCATATTTGTCCAACTGCACCTGAGTCGCATCTTCCTGCTGAGGTTTCCTCAAGCAGCAGAGAGGGTGAATCGGACAACTTTTTTTTGTTTTTATTTTTTATTATACCCTTAAAACGGTACGAATAGACCCTTCTCGCGAAATCTCATGTTTTTAACCAGAAAAAAATAAGTCTCCGACCCTGTCTGAAAACATGAATTCGCAGGTGATACTGTATTCGCGTTTTCGTTGATGAATCATAAATGTCACAATGATGTTGTGACTCACCCTCTCTGCTGCTAAGGTTTACGGTGATTTTAACCGAATATTTTATCAAGTCCGATACGATATCGTGTCCTAGGGACGAAAATCACTACGACGAAAATCCCCTTAGGATTTCACAAATAGACTAATTTGTAAAACCTCCTCTTGTAAATCAATCAGATTATTAGACTGGTCAGTGAGTTTGAAATTAATTCTGGTTAATGAATTATTATGACATCGCATATAGACTGGATTCACCGGGGACTCAATTATTAAAAACCCTGGAGGAGCTATTGGTGCAAATGAATACAAAATATACCCCTGTTGAGCTTGGTTTGATCGTTCTAAATTTATTTGATAGCTTCCTTCGATAACATCACATACTAAATTGAGCGCAATCACCGATGAAATATTCACATTGAACGGAGCAATATGCCTGCCACCACCATCTGGGTCATTATTATGTTTGAGGGTTTTTATTTCCTGTGATGTTGTTTTTTTCCATGTATCATGAATTATTTTAAAACCAATATCGATGGCATCATCGAGAGATTTTTGTAGTTCTAAGAGATTATATCCTGGTAGTTTAAACTCACGAATATCTTCTACGCGTATATTACCTTTCATCGCAAACTCTGTTCTCGTTTTAGGATTATCGTCGCCTAATATCTCTTGAATAATTAGCAAATGAAATATTTTCATATCGAAGATGATTTTGTTACATGTTTCTACGACGCTGATAAATTCATCTCGGGTGAGAGTACCGGATTTAAGAGATATTAACAACAGCGAAAAATCGTTATTAAATGCTGTGAAATTTTCAGTAATTTTGTTCTGTCGGGGTACGAATTTGACTACGTTATTTTCTACTATTCCATTGAAAAGCTCCCACTTATTATAATCTTTATAACTTTTTACTGGATTATTGAGTTTTATCCTGTCGGTGACATAATCAGATTTTTTTGGTTCTGGTAAATCAACGGTTTTCCCCCCTGGTGGTAATTCAGGCCATCCTAGTACGGTCCTTATTGAGCTTTGATAGATATCTACGACGTATCCTTCTGTGCTTATTTCAATGGCAGATGATAGTGTTGGCTCATGAACTGTTATAGCTATTTTTGATTCTACTCCAGTAATCGATTTTATTCTACGCGCGAATTCATTATTGATTTGTTCAATTTTGTATGATCCGGTTGGTATGGAAACAACATTCCAGTCTGGGGTACCGTCTGGTTTATTCTTATTTGCAAATACCAGTGAATTATTCGGTTGTTGACCACCAAATGATTTTGACCTAATATTTGGCCAGCTATGATACACTCGTAATTTTGCTAGCGCTATCTCCTTCACTGGGACCGGAGAGGGGAAATTCACACTGAATTCTGGATTCGTTGAGGTTATTGAGATCATGCTTGTTTGTACTGGGTTTGTGTTCTCCACTATTTGTTGAAGTAATTCCATCTCTGTTGTCATTGTTATTATACTCATGTTGTATTTCTAATTTTGACACCGCGGAATCGTAAATACCTTCCATCGCTGAAAACTCACTCTCTGATATAATTGTATCATCGAGCGATGACGATATCAATGAGGATAATTGCGAGTATGCAGTAGACACAACATGAAATTGAATTATGTAGTCTTGTAGTTTCCGTTGGCTGCATGAGGATATTTTTTTTGTGATTATTGAAATTATTCCAGCGATTGTTGTTGCCGCAGAAATGCAAATTGGAACAGCTATCGGAGCCATCATTGTCACTGAAGACAGTATAATACCGGCTCCGGTGATTACACCACTCACAGCGTACACAGTAACATCAATTGCGGTAATTCTCCTGCGATATTTTTTAATTTTCATTGCATACTCCTCAGACAAGGTTTTGAGTCTAGTTTGATACTCTCTGACCTGATCATAGCGATATTGCGATGATGAAATCATTTTTATTTTAAATACGCTATCGTTTTCAATTACGATTTACTTAAATCCGCTACGAATTCCACATACCACGTTGTTGAGACCCTAACCAAATTTTTATCAGTAGATGTGATTGTAAACTTTTCAGTTGTATTCTTGTCGATGATCGTTGAAATCGTATTATTGACCCCGGATGAACTGGACGATGAAATATTAAATTGAGACAATGGTGTTACTAGTGTTAATCGATAAATACCCTTAACGGTTGCAGTGATATCTAATTTGTTGTTTGTAGGTGTCCACTCAAATGATCCGTGTTTGATTGTGTATACTACGTTGTTGGTTTTCTCATGAGGAATTTTTGTTTTTTCAATGACTGTTATCATCCTCGTTGCATCCCCTTTGATGCCTTCGATGAAGGTTTTCGTCACATCGATGGATTTTTTAATATCAGGGAGTTTTAGTTCAATTTTATCGAATGTAGTTCCAATAAATTTATCAATGATATTTCTACGAAATGCGGTAAACTGTTTTATGTGTTCTTCGGTTTTAGATTGAAGTGTTGCTAGTTCTAACGCAGAATCGTTGAGAGTTTTAAATCGATCTGTAATCGTCGAAAAAAGTACGCCTGGTTTGAGTTTACCCTGATCGGAAAATAACGCGATAGTATCCTCGATTGCGTTTTGTTGTTTAACCAAAATATCATCCAGAGAAATATTACTGGTTTTCAATTTACCCTGATCGGAAAATAACGCAACGGTGTTCTCGATTGCATTTTGTTGTTTAACTAAAATATCATCCAGAGAAATATTACTGGTTTTCAATTTACCCTGATCGGAAAATAACGCAACGGTGTTCTCGATTGCATTTTGTTGTTTAACTAAAATATCATCCAATGACACATCACTGGATTTCAATTTACCCTGATCGGAAAATAACGCAACGGTGTTCTCGATTGCGTTTCGTTGTTTAACTAAAATATCATCCAATGACACATCACTGGATTTCAATTTACCCTGTTTGTCTTGAAATACAACTATTTCGTTCGGGTCAACACTTGTTAAATTTAACGTCTCAGCTATTTCATCTTCAATTATTTTTTTTATATCCTTGATAGAATCAGGGGGTGCAGTGCCATCGGGTTTGGGTTTCAAAGATCTCCCCCAAATATCAATCATGTTATTGTAAAACTCTTTCTCTCTCTAAAAAGCGATTGCTGGTGTAGTCATTTACGACAATGTGTGGTGATTTTCTAGATGCTGAAATAGCGTCAAGGACATTTAATACTTCACTGCCGCATATTGGTGGGTCATTGATTTGTTGTGTTGGTAGCGTAGAATACCAAGTCTTCATTGGAAATTGTTTTATGTAACGCATAAACTCTTTTGGTGGGGCTAATCCATATGAATCAAAATAGACAATCCCACGTGGATCAATAGCGTATGCAACCCAGTGAGTTCCAGGTCCGGTGCTGTTATCGAGATTAATAATACCTGTTTCAGTTTTGTTTGGTTGATGTGGTAATTAATCTTTCATAAAAACACCTCTGAAATTTTTAATCACTAGTTTTTTAGCCGCATCCATTAAATCAAAATTGGACATAGGAACCATAGATTCCTCAATTAATAAACCGTTCCTGGTAGTCTCAGGCCTGATCCGTGAACGGATCTCCCGCTGTACCATGAATACGGGGTTCCTGGTAGTCTTAGACCCTTTCCGCTGTACCACGAATACGGGGTTCCTGGTAGTCTTAGACCCTTTCCCTTTTTTTATATCCCTTCCCAGTTGCCTTCTTAAGTGCCATTCCTGGTGCAGTACCAACGGCTCCTAACGCCGCTGCTTTAGCCACCGCTGGGGCTGCTGCTGCAATCAATGCTGGTATTGCAGCTAACAATGGAAATATACCACCCGTTTTAATCATATTTTTGATAGCAGCCGCAGAAAGAGTAATCTGAACACCTTTTTTGGCTGCAAGTGCATCATTGAAATGTTTTATTTGACGAGTTGTCAGCGATAATTTATTTGCACCACCAGTCATTTGATTAGGTTTCAACGTGATTGTGGTTCCACATTTTTTAGCCGATTCTGATTGCAATTTTTTTATTTGACCAGGAGTTAACGCAACACTAATAACACTATATGACATTATACATAACAGATTGATTCTAAATCGTTTACATGTTTTCTACTGGGGCATTTACCACTCTCATTCTTCCTCCAACACCTTCAAGTAGCATTGATTTATCACTGAGAATGACAGCAACCGCTCTATAATTAGCAATACCACCAGGACGGTTTACACGGGCTCTGAAGTGTATATCAACGACAGATTGTTTCACCAAGTCGAGATGTTCCAGCGAAAAGTAATAAATCGGATAGAGGCTTTTGAAATCCCATTGTGATATTTGCAAACCAGTATCCACATTTAGATCACGTGCCATAAACGACAACAGGTTATGATAGGCACGTGCAATATGATTTTGACCGTAATCAAGTTGCACATCTTCAGATGGTTCCTGTTGTCCGTTTATTCTCAGTGAGACTTCTCTAACACCTAACTGATCAAATATCATATGACTTCGTTGTTGATTACCAACTCGCACAGCATTCTGTAATGCAATAAATATATGACGTGGAGCTGAAACCCCTTGTTTTGATGCCAGATGCCAAGTAAATATATCATCAACATTATCCAGTTTAATATCCGTAGTCACTGATAACCAACTCAATAACGACTTTCCTCCTTGGTCCATAAATGATAACAATTTTTCTTCTGCGGTAATTGATGGAGTTAACACTGGCATCCACAATGCTAGTTTTGTTAAAATGACTTTACTATCAGGAACACCAGCATCATGCCATATTGCATCATTATCAGTACCCTTTCGTACAAGCGCTACTATGTGTTTAGCTCCATAAATAACTTTTCTAACATTTCTACAGAATCCGAATATATGATGCAGTGGAATTGCACATGAAAACTGTCGACGCTGTCCTTGCAACGATGATACACGTGTTGCAAATCCTAGATTGAAAGTAATAATATTATTTATGACATCAAAATCACCAGCTGGTCTTGTATATCCGGCTGGTGCTGGATTAACTGAAGAAGCATGTGTTGCCTTGACTCTAGAATACTGGTTGTGTTCAGGGTTATCAGTAATATCCTTAGAAAACATCATAGATGGACCCGCTGATCTTGTATAATCATCAGAATATCTTGCTAACCCTATGATTGTTGTAGCCACATCAACTTCACGGTCAATGGATTCAATTTCTTTTCCATCAATGAGATATCTTGCACTTTCAAATAACGCCATTATGCCATTATTAACAAAACCAACTCGGGTAGTTGTGCTAATGTCATATGGTGGATCATTATGTGCAGCATCATTTGTTACAAGTTCTCCTTCTACTTCAATAAACGCTTCACAAGGTAAAAAGTATTTACTGGTATCATGAACTTGAAGTTCAATTCGTGATCGGAGATCGGGTTGTATTGCGTGATAAGAATAAAATTGAAAATCGCGTACAGAATCATCTTTACGCACTGGGGCATCCATATCAAATGCTGGATTAGATGACCTTTTGAACATTTTATTCTATTTATCAGAGTCTAAATCGGATTTTCCATTTCATCGTGAAAAACGCTAGCGTTTTCTACGTGGTTTTTTAAAGCCACTTCCCGCTATCATGTTTGCTATCATGTTATTTTGGTCTTCTTGATTTATCAAGGGAGTCGCCAATGACGCTAGTTTTTCATCTACTGCGTTATTTATTATTTTACTGACACTCGCAGGCATCTCTGCTGTAGATGGCAATGGTTTCTTTTTTCGTCTCACTAATGATGTTATTTTATTCTTCGCAGTTGAAAACGCTTTCCCGGCAAGATCTCCAACAACACCAATACCCTTATCACGAATAACATCAATGGCTTTCATTCCTAGTTGTTTAGCTAACGGCATCACTTTTGGGGCCATTCTTGTAAATAACCCTGCAATGGTATTACCTAAACCATCTCCGTAGTATGCTCTATAAACTGGAAACCGTGAATTAACTACATAGACGAGGGTTGGTTTATCATGATTGTAGTGTATAATCATCTTGTTATAAAACTAGTAGTTTTTTAATTAGTGATCAGTCGCTGTAATAACCATGGGCATCTTTGTGATTTTCAACTAACTCAGCAATGAGTTCTCGATATACATTAATGTCCATGATACCACCGGCAAATAATCGTCTACAGATATCAGCTGCTTCATTAATTATTTCCGGTGAGTTATTTCCGGCTCGTTTCCCTCCGATGAGGACTTCTAACCGTGAAATATCACTGAGAACACTACCAGGACAAGTAACGCTAGTGTTTTCAACTATTCCGCTACCTAAATACTCATCTTCAGTTGACTCCTCTTCATCCTCTTTAACTACTATATTCATTTGATCTATTCTACTCAATACTTTGTCTTTAAAACTCTCAAAATTATTGCGGTTACTTTCTGTGATTCTAAATCTACCACGGTTTGCTAAGTATACTTTTTTTTATCCAATTCTCGTCGTTTTTTATATACTCTTTATACCTTTTGTTTACAGCTATTTCTCTTTTATCGAGTGAAAAATTCCGCGCGGTAAAGTTAATTAAATCATTGTCATCTTTAAAACTTTTAATTATGTTGTATACATAGTTTGCAAATATAGTTTGCGGTGAATACATTTTTGCTATAGTAACGTCTTCTTCCTCTTCTTGTTTTCTTGCAATAGCACCTAGTTCTTCTAGTACTTGCTCTTTTTTTTGTTGTTGCCGTGAAGTAGCTACTATATCCACTGGAAGTGTTTCTAAAGACTTTTTTGTTTGTTTAGTTCTTTTTGCTATTTTTTCTAACACAGGGAGAAAAGTCTCTTCTTGTTTTTTTCCTTGCTCAGAGATTGTTGACACTATCTGTTTCGTTGTTGTAGTTATTGGTTTAAACAACTCTTCAGATCCCGCAGCAAAATCAGTCTGAAGACTCTGTCGTTCTTGCAGCTTATTCCTGACAGAGTCGCGAATTGGTATAAATTTCTTAATTGCATCTAGTCGCTCACGAGCCAATCGGGTCGTTAATGCTTCATTGACCATTATTTGAAATCAGAAACCATTTTTCAATTGTAAAACAATTTTTCTCATCGATGATTCCATCCTTAACGGTCCAATTTTGTATTGCTGTGAAATATTTTTATTTTTTATTGCTATGAAATATTTTTATTTTTTATTCATTGATTTTGCCTGTTTTTGACAGTTTTGGTGCCATTTTGGTGGTTTTCAGTTGAAAATCTCAAAGAGATTTTACAGTCAAGTAGTCGATTTTACATGGGATTTTCCATAAGGAAAAGCTGTTAAAACTCATTTTTGATGATTTTTAGCCATTTTTCATCAATTTTTGCCTGTTTTCAGTGATGTTTGGTCATTTTTCATCGATTTTTGGTAAAAAACCTCGTAGGGTCAAGTAGTCGATTTTGCATTGGATTTTCCATAGGGAAAAGTTCTTAAAAGAACTTTCAAAGCTGTTAGGATTCTATTTTATTTTCGCAGTGTGAAATATTTTCACTGATTCAATCAAAAAATGACAAAAAAATGAAAATCTCAAGGAGATTTTACTGTCTGACAAAATCTTTTGAGGGTCGGTCAATCAAAATAGTTCATTTTCTTGAATTAACGCTCGTAAGTTTCTAATTTTAGAATTAACTTCCTTTTTCAATTCATATTCGTTACCCAATTCTTTTCGTATTCCTTCCACGATAGTATATAACGGAACAAACACATCTACTTCACTGGAAAATGCAAGAGAGTCTCGAATAGAATTTTGAATTTTTTTGATGAGTGCATATTTCTTTGGTAACATATACTTGTTAGTGCTAACTCCGTATTCTATATCCTGAAAATCCGACTTGATTTGATCAGGATTTAACCCATCTGACAATTTAATATCCTGATTTTTCAATTTTGCAATTTCAACTATGATGCTATTCATATTTTCAGAATTCATATATGATAATACATATTTTTAATTCATTTTTCAACAATAAAAGAGCCGTTAATATTTTAAAAATTAATTCTGTATATATAAATATATTTTTTAAAATTAATTCTGTATATATAAATATATTTTTTAAAATTCAGTCTGTATATATAAATATATTTTTTAAAATTAATTCTGTATATATAAATATATTTTTTAAAATTCAGTCTGTATATATAAATATATTTTTTAAAATTAATTCTGTATATATAAATATATTTTTTAAAATTAATTCTGTATATATAAATATATTTTTTAAAATTAATTCTGTATATATAAATATATTTTTTAAAATTAATTCTGTATATATAAATATATTTTTTAAAATTAATTCTGTATATATAAATATATTTTTTAAAATTCAGTCTGTATATATAAATATATTTTTTTAAAATTCAGTCTGTATATATAAATATATTTTTTAAAATTAATTCTGTATATATAAATATATTTTTTAAAATTAATTCTGTATATATAAATATATTTTTTAAAATTAATTCTGTATATATAAATATATTTTTTAAAATTAATTCTGTATATATAAATATAAATGCAGACAAAAATAAATAACAACCATGATGAGCGGTTATCAGTCATTTGGCCCCCTTGATATAGGCCGTTGTGGTTCTATTTGCATTGATTGGGTCCCTTATTAGGCCTTTGTGTCTTTCATAGGGTTCCTTTGTTAGAGCATTTTTCTGTTTCTGTTTTATATCAGAATGTTTTTTCTTTGTTTTTGCTCTTTGAGATATGACCCTATGACCGTTTCTTTTAGGCGATAATTCATTCTGGGGTTACCCAATGTGCATCCACGAACCTTTTTTTGGCCGGTAATTCATTTTGAACACCATACGGGGCTACCCAAATGTGATGGAGAGCTAATTACATCCATGGATGTTATTTATTTTAGGGCATTGTATGTGTTTACATTCAACATGCAACCCATGAAATCAAATTCATGGTTGCGTAAGTTGTCAAAAACCGACAACCCACCGCTACCGTAAATTTGATAGCATAGGTTTGCAAGTTATGTGAATGCACACAGAGGGGTTGCCCTCCCTCCCTCAATTAAATAGAAAAAAAACATCCACCGTTTCACCATCAGACAATTTGTTTGCTATGGGGCGCGAACATGTGAAGAATAATTGTCTGGGTTTACAAGCCAAACACGATACCGTTAGACCACTGTTCACGTCTATAAAGAATAACGTTTTTTAACATATATATGTTGTAAATATTCATATAGTATATAAGGTGACTTTATACAGCAATCCGCAAGGTGTGCTATTTTATTTTCTTGAATTACTTATTAATGGTGTTTCACGGTATTTAAATGAGACTGAATAATTGCATTAAACACTAGAAAAAAGATTATAATTGTTTGAAAACATTTCTTTTCTTACAAAACAATGCCCAGCCGCTGAATCGCAATAACCCATAAAACAAGTTAACACAATCTAAGGGAGAAAGTATATAAGGTAACTTAATACAGCAATCCACAGGGTGTTATTTTATTTTCTTAAATTACTTATTAATGGTGTTTCACGGTATTTAAATGAGACAGATTATTTGACTTAAACAATAAAAAAAAGAAAATATTTCTTTTCTTATAAAACAATAGCCAGCCGCTAAATCACAATCTAAGGGAGATAACTCCCTTGGTTATATCCATTGGTTATATTTAAGAGTTGTCTCCCTTAGTGTTATAGACATACGAAAATCGAATTTTTTGTCCTGTCTCTTTTGAAATGGCCGATAGATAAACCCCCCTTGCAACCTTTTGTACAGAAGATCGACAAATATTGAAATACTTGCCGGCTTCATATAATGATTGAAATATTTTTTCTGCGTTAGTCGTTGTATTCAAAGATTTCACAGGTCTCTTCCCAACCGTTTTGCAAGTGCCAGTCCTTCCTCGTTTCAAATTCTCACTCTGTGTAAACGCTTCTAAATTTGATAAGGAATTATTCTTTGGACTAGAATCCTTGTGATCAATAACAAAACCATCTTTGATCAATCCATTAAAACATTCAAATACGAAACGATGATTGTGATAAGTTTTCTTTCCAACAGTAAACCTCAAATACCCTTGATTACTCAGAAATCCAACTGGATTCTTCAATCTGCGGTTTCTGATAATACCATCACGGGGTGAGGTCTGAATTCTTGGTTCATTTGTATAATAACACTATTTTTCTAATTCATTGTTTGGTTTAATTATAAGTCTCTGTATATAATCTTGAGGAGTCTTTATGATTTTGTCATCGTTGGGGTCAATGACAGTATTTTTTATTCTTTTATCATAATAGCGTTTTAGTTCCCTGTATCGTTTGCCTCCACACCTAAGACATAATCGCGATTTCCCCCTGACCCCAACCCCACATCGAATACAGGGTAACGGACCAAGGCTTCCACGACGAAAGCTTTGCATATGATACCAACAGAATTCATTTCTGCATGATTTGTTACACGGTGTCACTGATCCAATCATAAGCCATTTGCAATGATTCATTATACTTAAATCTTTCATTTAAATGCTTGTTTTAATTATAGTATGGAGGAGTTCGAGAGATTATCGAAAATTAAGCCCTGGAAAAGTGTTCAATTCAATCTTGATAGAGTTTCTGATACACCAAAGAATAAAATTCTTGATAGAACCTTGATTAGTAAAATCAGAGACTGTTTTAATGAATTCAAGCGTGATGGGGCTGCTCATTGTTGGTCAACATTTCGAATTGATGGTGTTGTTGACGCTACCATGAATGATGAAAAAGCAGCAGTGATAATATCAAATCTTGGGGAAGAAAGAAATTTTTTTCGAATAAAATTCCTTATCCGTGATAATGGAAAATGGATCATTAGGGACAAATACGAGCCTATTCTTAAGGACAAAAAAACTGTCACTGTGAATCAGGATTCAAAACCAGGAATTTTGACTGGACTTGATAAACCCTACTACGAAAGATCTTATCCTGCCACAGCAGTTGTTTACGGGATATATCCGCTCAATGACAAACCCGATATTTCAAAACTAGCACCCATGAAATATTCGACAGGGCTTAATTGTGTAGCAACACGAATAATGGAACACTTCACAAATGCGTCCCGGGGAAATAAACTAACGGATCTAAGACGAAAAAAAATAACCGAATGGGAACTGACAGTGAAACAGCATGGGGCAACAATTCAGGATATAGCTAAATTAGAAACATCATTGAGATTTCCAATATCAGTAACGACAATCACCGGTGAAATATTATACGAATCGAAATATAAATCAAAAGGAAACCCAATACAGACTATTGATCATAACGCACACGCGTGGTCATCTGTAGTAACAATATTCCCACGGGATAGAACCGTAAAATATCTATCCCAAACCGAAGAGTTTTTTTCAGAGCAGAAATTATTTGATGCTATTTACCATTTGAGTAAAAACGATCCTGTGTCAGTGTGGCTATTTCACAGTACTTCAGACGAGGAATGCAAATTTGATCAGTTTGTAAGGCCTAACGGAGAATTATACCGTACTGAAGAGCTGCATAATCAAATGAAACAACTAGCTAGTGAGTTTTCTCTGGAGGAAGACAACGATCAATTATTAGCAAACTGTTTTACAGTACCATCCATTGCAGCACATTTTGCTAGAAAGAAAAACGCGTGGAAACCAACACGAAGTGAATTTTTATCAGATGTCAAATTGTCCTGTCTTGAATACAGCCACGGCGGATTATGGAACACAAAATACACCGCTGATACCGTTATTTCCGTTGATATGATTGAATGTTATCCAGGAAGTTTTCTTGGGTATGGAGCATGCGAGAAATATTTCAAACGATTTGGACACCCTACACACGAAATGACCCGTGTTGCTATTAATGGACCACTGCCACATTTCGATTTAACCGGATTCGCTTGTGTAGTATCATTTGAAATGGCTACAGGACTTCATCCGTGTAGTTATCTTTGGATTGGTAAACACATGTCTGAAAAACACTGGATGCCAATAGTGTTATTACGGTATATGCTTGATTGTAAGATGTTAAAATCATTAATTGTCAGTGAAGCAATTATATCCTATCGAGCACAGAAATCAGTCTGGTTACCACAACCTGATCTAGAAAAAATAATTAGCGAAGAGCGAAAACTGTTTCCAAATTTCAGTGAACAACAAATCATGGATTGGTCCCAACAGTTATTTGAAATCAGAAACAATGAAGCAAAATATCTTGGACGAAGAATAATCGGTAAATTTACCCAAGGTGGCAAAGATGATAATACGAGATATTCTTCACGATTAATTATAGACAATGCTGAATACGATTTTGTAATCACGGATTTAACGAATAAGGGCTTATATGTCAATCGTAAAGACGCATTTATGTCCGATGGAACCAAATTGGGTACAATTGTTACTTACACTGATGGATACAATCCGCAGTACACACATTTGAGAGCTTCTATGCTTGGTTATGCTTCTATTAATTTATTTTCAATGATCAATAGATTTCCTACCACCGCAGTTAGAGTTGCTACTGATTCATTTTACATAAATAGCAAAATGACTGATTTTAAGGCTACTGGCAACGAGAATTGGGGGTCATGGAGAATTAAGAAGGAAATGCTTCATGATTATATTCCATCAGCAGATGTTACCATTGAAAATAATTACTTAGAAAGCAATCAGTGTTCAGAATTTTCTAGTGCACCACCGATTTCTGATCCAATCTGTAGATATAAAACAGTTTATTTAAACGGCTGTGGTGGGTCAGGAAAAACAACCCGGGCAATTGAGTTATTTCGTGGGAAAAATCCATACATGATTGTGCTAACACCGACTCACAGACTTGCAAGAGAAATGATACAGAGGGGGGTAAATGCCTGCACTTATCATAGTTTCTTTAGATGGAATGGAGATAAATGGACTCCTGAGCGCATGGGAGAGAAATTAATTCCTGAAATTATCATTTGGGATGAAATAGACACAGTGTCCGATGATGTCTTACAAATATTTCTTGAGTGGTTTTTATTGAAGAATACAAAAGTCGTCATGTGCGGTGATCACGGCCAACCACCACCATTTGTCGGTGCATCTCCCCATGAATGGCTAAAGGGTTTTGTAGACTATTATGAAGAAATTGATACCGATCATAGATCACTTGATAATGAATTAAAAGAATTTAAGAAACTAATTAGATTACAACCGGATAAAATCCAGTGTGAAATAGCCCGTGAAATAATTTCGGAAACTCCCATGAATGAGTTTTGGGAAGCGTGGAGACCAAATGATTTAATCATTGCAAGTAGAAAAATAGTCAGAGACACACTTCAGATGAAGTTATTTGAATTGCATAAACAAAAATTTGCAACACTTCCAGTGCCCCTCTGTTATAGGCCATCGGATACACGAAAACAGAACATCGAAGTTGATATTCCAGGCCTGACAGAGTCAGGGCGTGAAAAGCAGATTCTCGTATTAAATGATATTGTGCTGGTTGATATCAATGTCGTTGAAGATGCATTGCGTGCTAATAAATCCCCGTGGACGCTAGGTTATGCAGCAACAATACACTCTTCACAGGGATTGACTATATCGGATACAATTGTTTGGATGGTAGATAATCGCATCGAATGGTCAAATTTAGTCTATCTCGCAGTGTCTAGAGTACGAAAAATAAATCAACTTCGAAGAATTGTCTTCGATGATGAAATCATTGGTGGCGATGATGAAATCATTGGTGATGATAATGATATTATTAATAAAAAACTCTCCGGTTACAAACAACAAGACAAAAAAAAAAACAACGAGAATTTGATATTGATGCTGAATTAATAATCACTTTGAAGCAACAACAAAATAATCACTGCGCAATTTGCAATTGTATAATGCGTTGGCAGTATTCGGATAAGGATCCTCGCCAATTCACCGTAGACAGAAAAAATAACAATCTCGGTCATGTCAGAAATAATGTGATGTTGACTTGTCTTGAGTGCAATAGACGCAAGGGTGCTAGTTAAGACCATGGGGTGGCAATTGAGTATCCTCGGGTATCACTTGTAATTGTTGTCTAGTAAAACCCCGTTGAGGGGCAGTTGAATCCAGTTTATAGATTGGAAGTCTACCCGTAGATCGTGTTATACTAGATATCTTGTGTGCAGTAACAATCCAAATAGGATCAGTAGCCCTTTTTCTGCCCCCTTCAAGCTCTCCTGGTTCATATAAATACCTCACAATGACATTACTGCCAAGAATTGGTTGGGAAACGCTAAAATCTTTTTGAATTTCCATTTCAGGTATTGACTTCTTTTTAATCGCATTGATAGGTTTCAAATTAATTGTTCTAGTAATCTCGTTATTCAGTGCAGTAATCACAGCTGGTAACCTTTTAACCCATTCACGGGATCTTTTTTCTTGGATGAATTCTTTTGCGTATTGATATCCAAATAACCGCTCAGCAAGGGTTTTATTAAACCGTTCTACAATTGCCTGATCACGATGTAGCGCAGTATGTCCTCGTCTGATAATGACTTTATGATTTTTCATTATTGATAACACTGCACCCTGAAATTCCTTGCCCGGATCAACTTGTAACAGATTTGGCCAGTGCAGAGGGCTCCTTCGATAAATCCTTTCAAATGCAGAAGCTACTTCAGTGGCTGATTTTGTTTTTAACGGTTCTGCTTCTTTGTATCGACTTGCAATATCAACTACGGTTAATGCGTATTTGTAACCACGATCATGTGGCAGAAATAATATATCAGCCTGATGAACTTCATTAGGAGCGGTCACATCAAAATGCGAAAATTGAATTTGTTTAGGCGGTGGTAGATAAATTTGCCATAGTGCCTGTTTGGATAACCAATGAGCTGCAGTGGTTTTTTTTCACTTTTGCAGCGCTAGCGAGTTTATGGATTGCTGATTTACCCCTCCAGTATCCTCTTGGGGAATAATAAATAGATTCCATGTTGTTATTAATTACCAGCACCTAACATCAATTTACTTTTCATAGCCGATTTTATCAAAAAGGAAGCCAATTTTTCTTTGAAAGATTTATCAGAAATAGCATTTAACGCATGAATTAATTTCACATCTGCTAGATGCCTGTGCTGCAGATTACTGCTTTTATAAGATACATCATGAAGGTGACAGGCCTTATCAATAGCGTTTATTGGTTCCTCACCGGGTCGGGGCTGATTTTGATCATTGAGTCTGATATCAAGTCTTGTTCCCGGTCCACAGTAGCTATATCCTGGAAGGTGCTTTTCTCCAGGGTATTGTGCCCATGGGGTTCCAGGGAGTTTAGTTAGCTTGGCTGCGATATCACCTCCTCGTTTTTTTTCAAAGGTTCCTTGAGTTCCTTGGGTTTAGAAACAAATCTAAATTTCTTTGTACTACATTGTACGCATTTACCAGAAAGCGCTGATCGGTTATTTTTAGTTGTAATCGTCGTCAAGTCATCTGTGCCAGTACGTTTTTTACACTTCACACAATATAGATCCATAATTTATATATAACGGCATGAATATAATTGATTATTCAGCTACCCGACGACGGGAACCTATTAAACATCATGAAATGTTGCCGAATTCAATTAGAATGATTATAATCGGACCAACTGGAAGCGGAAAGACACCACTGCTACTTAATTTGATAACGAGATGGATGAAATGGAACAAATTGTATTTAATAGCCCCGAGTGTAGACGATCAGCGATGCTATGAAGTGCTAAAGGATTTTAACGAGAAAGCAAAAGAATTTCAAATCGATGAAGATTTTATTGAGTTTATTACTGATATAGAGGAAGCCCCGAGCATTGATGCTATTGATGGAAGTATTAACAATTTAGTGGTATACGATGATATCATGTTAGATAATCAAAAAAATCCTGCTAGAATATTTTCCCGAGGCAGGCATAAAAACACTGATGTGATATATGTCACTCAACGATACACTCAGATACCAAAAGTGATCAGAGATAACTGCAATGTGTTGTGTGTATTTAACGGCGTTGATACTCATACGCTACGAAATATTCATCAGACCTGGTGCAGCGGTGATATGAATCATAATCAATTTAGAAATTTCTTTAGTCACGCTCAGTCAAAACCACACGGATTTGTGACAATAAATTTAGCAGACCCTAGGACACGATATTGTATCGGACTTGATAAAATATTCGGTTAAAATCACCGTAAACCTTAGCAGCAGAGAGGGTGAGTCACAACATCATTGTGACATTTATGATTCATCAACGAAAACGCGAATACAGTATCACCTGCGAATTCATGTTTTCAGACAGTGTCGGAGACTTATTTTTTTTTCTGGTTAAAAACATGAGATTTCGCGAGAAGGGTCTATTCGTACCGTTTTAAGGGTATAATAAAAAATAAAAACAAAAAAAAGTTGTCCGATTCACCCTCTCTGCTGCTCCTCAATGTGGACGGAAATAGATTATGGGCCGGTGTCAACTTAACTTCCATCGGAGTTTGCTTCGTCTGTCGAGTCTGGAAGCTGGTTTCCAGAGTACGCACCGGCATGTGTCCAGTTTTGGGGTTCGGTTGCGGAAAGACATAACGCAGTTATCTGTACCATTTGGTGGTCGATGAATGGTCGTACGCGTTACCCCAAGGATCGTAAAATTTTAGCACTCTGAAACAAAACATCTGTATAAATATAAACAACTATACCTGGCGTAGATGCAAATAATGCCTAAACTACCAACACTAAAAAAGCATCTGAAATGATGTATGATTTTACTTGTATGTGTTCCGTTTTATTAACATTTAATTAGTTGGATTAGTTAACTGAGAAAGTTACTTTTTAAAAATGTTTTGTTAACACTTATCGTACGAATTTGTTTGACTAGTTAACTTTTTATCTGATTATTTGCTTCGAGATTTATCTCTTATTTCCGCTTGTATTTTAGTTTGTTGTTAATTTATTTCAATGAGTCGTTTTTGTCAATAATGTTCGTGTTTTTGCTACTTTTATTGTGCGATCAATTATTTATAAATTACTTTATGTTAAGTTTTGTTACGTTATTTGAATATGCGTCTTTATATTTTATTTTTTCTTCATTTATCTATGTTTAGTGAGGGTTTATAATCTGTGCCGCTAATTTGCTTGAAAGGAGTATCTTAATTAAGTTTGGTGTGAAAATATTTTAAAGTTTATTGGTTTTGGCGAGTGTTCATTTGTTGCTATATGGTGTCTTTGATAATTTAGTTTTGATGTGTTCAGAATATATTTACTTTAGTCTGGTCTACTTGAAATGAATCTTTTAGGCGTATAAAATTGCATACAATATATAAATAGATGTTTGCGTATGTGTTAAACAAGTTTTAATAATACTTATAAAAATAAGGCTTACGTATTTCTCATTTTCTCACCAAAAAACAATATCCAATATCATTTTATCAGGATAATATGTAACGAAATTATTTTTCGTTACCAATTTACATATTACATAGTTTTACTGTTATTTGAAAGGGTAGCCAACATGTCGAACAAGAAAAGATGACATATGAATTATTAGACAATGTAATATATTTGTTATATCCTTTGTTTCCCTTCCAGAGGCCTTGCTTAGCTGAGTGGTCTGAAGTACTCAACTTTTTTATTACTGCCAGCTAACCTCTGTCTCGTAGCTTGGAGTCTCGGGCTCAGCCATTATGCTTATATGTCACTGTTGCCAGATTATTACCGTGTTTCGATCGTTCTTATTGTGGTTTCCCTTACTGGTTTTCTCCATCATTTATACTGGCCGCCATGTATACCCTATTTTGCGCTGACACATGGCGGCAAATATATATATCAACAGATCATAACAACAGCAAGATTCGTTCCCTTCTACAGGTTTAATTGCACAAAATAATTTCGTTACTTTTTTGCAAACAATAAATTCCTTCATTGTTAGTACACACACATTTCCACAGTTTTATTATCCGATATTACTTGTGTTATGGCCGATAAATGTTGGACCAACAATTTGTATACCGACTTATACTGATAACATATTTGCCATGGTTTCTTTGTCAGTGTTCTATATCATCAGTATTCGCCTGTGTTTCATTGGCAGTGTTCTGTGTCATCATTATCTGCTTGGGATCCATTGCCTGTGTTGGAACGCATTACGTGTGACAATGAACATTGATAAGTGCAGTAATCATGCAGGTTTACTTGTTTAATTCATGAGAACATTTTAAGGGATGGTTGTTTGGTTTTTGGTATTCTTAGATAAGTTTTGAAGTGCGAAAGTTTTGGTTTAAGTACTCATTGACTTGAAAATGTTTTGTTCATGGTATTTTTGACATGGGTATTTTTATAATGTACAGATTCCATTCTACAGTTTAGCTCTTTGCATTTGGTCTGATATTTAATGAGACAAATATCCAGGTTCTCCACATTGGTAATCCTGGATTTTTATAAAAGACGTTAAACACCTTATGTGTTTTTTGCTAATAAAACTTATACTTTCCGTTATTTTGTTGAATGACTGATGCATTTAATTTTTGTTTAAATAGTAATCAGTTTGACCTAAATTTCCATAATTACTATGTCTGATTGAATTTCAGTCACACTATATGAAAGTACTATAGAAGTATGTCAATATTCTCACAATTTCAAATGTAGACAATTCGAACAACTGCATTTTATACTCTATTATAATTACGAAATAAAATATGGGAAGAAACACATCAAGTGATACTAGTGGTAAAGGACGATATAATTTGTAGTGTCCATGTGTCGTAGAATCACATCCTGTCTAAACGTATATCATTAACATTTCCTACTGCCACTTCTTTAAATTTGTATATTTTCTTAATTGATAGCAGCAACTTTATATATAGTATTGTTAGCTTCTTTGTTCCTGTCAAACTAAAATCCGTGAAGATCAAATTATATTATTAATAGGGGATGGTCCTTGAATAGGAAAAGTACTTGCTGTCTAATTAAGCTGACTTTGATGAATTCTTATTTTGTTGAACATAAGTAAGGAGAGTAAATGGTTCCATGCTGCAAATGGTGCAGATATTCAACGATTACTATGTTTGATTCTCTTTCCGTATCCTGAAATATCATTGTATCCTCGGCTTTGACGCACTTTAGCATTTACATTCTTCCTTTCAGGCGTAAACTCCTTTCATAGTGATGCATCTCATTTCATCTGATAAATTAGTTATCTTAGCAAAGCGGGGTTTTGTAGGATGCCTTCTATTTCGTCCCATAGGTAATATATATATATATATATATATATATATATATATATATATATATATATATATATATATATATATATATATATATATATATATTGTAACGTGGTGCTGGCGGGTTATCAAAGTGTTATCAATACAATATTGCACAAGGCCTGGTCAGAGGTATTGCGCAACTTGGAAAACAACACTTGAAGACCGCCTCCCACTAGTTATCGTTATCTAGAAGATGATCTCTACGGTGTAATCTGTCCGGTCAGTGAATATAGTAATCTGAGATGGTACTTTGAACAAGACAATACACGAGCCCCCGTAAAGATAAAATATGAATTTAATTAAAATACAATTAAGAAAAGAATGACACTGTGAATTACAATTTCTCTCTTTCTGAATACACTTAGTTCAGAAATACATAGACTGAAGCTTTAAAATAATGGATACATTCATAAGAATCCAAACACTAATGAAAAAAAATGAAGTTAGCCGTTAATACTGAGAGTAAATTTCATCAAGGGATCGAATGTTCTTTTAACATTGGACTGTTGGGTGATTCAAAATGACCTTTTTCGTCGACTGGTTTTTCTTTCTTTTCCCTGCGTGCGTCCGACTTCAGCTTGCCCTTTGATTGAACGGGAATTCCACACTCTGACTTCTTACTTCTTTTTTTTCTCTTTTCCTTTGACTTCTCGCTGATTCTCATATATATATATATATATATATATATATATATATATATATATATATATATATATATATATATATATATATATATATTGGCAACTAATTGTGCTTTATTTTCATTTTAAAATGTACATACATATTTTGAACAGTGAGCTTCGATGATTTGAAAATGTAAACACATATTGAGCAGTGACTGTGCTTGCATGATTTCAAAATGTAAACACATATTGAACAGTGACTGTGCTTACATGATTTGAAAATGTAAACACATATTGAACAGTGACTGTGCTTACATGATTTGAAAATGTAGACACATATTGAACAGTGACTGTGTTTGCATGATTTTGAAAATGTAAACACATATACATAGATAGTGACTGATGATTTTCCGTCAGTGATTTGTATCTATGTGGATCACACATCTCAGTAGAAAAGAATTTCGGCAATATTTTCTAAATCCAATCCCAAACCATAAATTATACTTTGTTTTTATATAATCGATATTAACATTCAATTTTTAATTGATTTATTGCATGATGTCTATAGAATTTAAATGCTTTTTAATTATTATATAATTCTTTATAAAACCTCTGCTATCTCCCACCACACTTCTTAATGATACTAGTAATAACATTATTTTTTTCATTCAGATCACGTTACTATGGTACAATGTGTTACAGTCAATTTAATAAATAAGGCTGTTAATATACCGGTACACGTGACTTTGATACTATAATTAATTTCACCATTATATGGTGTATTACAACGTTGTCTGTTATCATTTAGACAAACAAGACAATTATATGTGTTATGTTATCATAGGCTGATTTTATTGTGACAAACACGGTCTTAATGTAAACTCACTATACGATATTGAAAAGCATGTTAGTTCTCATCTATATTATTTATGAAAAAGCGTTTTTAAGTTCCTGAACTCTGGTCTTTTTTATATATAACACACAGGGTGTTAAAATATCATTAATCACCGAAGATGAAATTCAGTTGAAACGGTCAACATATATCCTACAGTTTGCTTAAACATCTTTGGTGGTTGTGTTAAAGATTAGATTTAACATTATATTTACGTGATGGAGTCTGACCCCGTTGATACAATTGAGGAATCTACCGACAGTATGTCGGGCCATATACAAAATGTTGCTAACATTGATAACAATTTATTTGCACTTGTTCATGACTATCTACTTTACACCGGATTTACTAACCATATTATTATCTAATCTCCCTGATGAACCACAATCAGCTCGAAACCATCTTTAAGTCATAGTATCATCACCCGAAAACTCTAGACAAAAGGATGAGGAACGCGTTTTCCGACATTTCCGCCAATCATCTCAGCCAAAGACGGTTTATGGATGGACGAAGTTATAATCACCGCTTAATCGACTCCGTTCGCTTTCCACGTTGATTGTATTCAAACAAAAAACATTGACTTTTGCACAAAGAGACCAATCTCGAATGTTTTTCACCAAGGACGCCATTTCAAACATCGTTCTGTGAACTAATTGATTCGTCTATTTATGAATGTGATGTTAAGGCCCCAGACCACAATATTGCCTAGTCGTAAATCATCGGGGCGGTTATCTTCATTAACCATAAGATAATTGTTCTAGTATAAAAGATTCATTGACTAAAGTGTTTTGCTTGCACGTGATGGTCGTGGTGAGTCTGGACATAGTTTGTCTATCGAACAATGATACAAAACACAAAAGAGGTACAGAAATATAGTAAAAACTGCTTGAAAATTAAAGTATTATTTATTTTGGTACTTTTTCAACCATATACGGTTTGTTCTTCATCTACATCACGTCTCCGAGTAAAGTAGTATTATGTTTTCTTTATCTGCTTGGGGTTTGAACGTTATTCGTCATTGTACCGGTCGACTAGACAGAAACAGTGTTGCATGAATGATAACCAAGACAACGGTCATACCAAGTCCACTGATAACATGAACTTAACTCACATGATATGGGCTTCCACGTGTGCGCTACGTGCGTTGATGTAGCATACGATATAAAGGATGCGACTTTCACTTAGTTTATTCTCAAACGAGACGTGTACCTGTATTTGCTTGTCTGATCCTGTGAAATTTATTTTATCTATATTTACATCATAGTGCATTTTACAAAGAAATACCATGAGTAAATCATTATCGACTTTACAATGTGTTATATAAATATTCAATAATTATATAATTATCCTAATGCTTACGATTGGAAGTTTTAGTTCACTGTAATGGTTATATTTGAGCAACGTCATTTCCAGACGTCAAGCTAAAAACGTCGCATTATTTTAATCCGTTAAACATAACTTTTCAAGAAAGTGGCGATCTTCCAATTGGGCGCCATCTTACATCATTTCGTAAAGTGTAAGTGGGATGCTCGCCTATGCGAACATAGGCGACTGTTTTGGTGTGTTTTTGAAAAAAGCAGTTATATCGCCTCGGCAATAACAGGTTTACTTCACCTGGTAATATTTACGTATAAACAAACCAGTCAACCGTCCGCAATGCAAAGAAGGGCTGATGTTCATACTGCACAGGGAAATTCTTTCACAAATTTGAGCTTACCGTATGATCCGCACATCTATAATGGGTTGCATTATTTTACGGAATTCGTACGGAATTAGTAGCATCATTGTGATATCTGGCTGCAGCCAATCACAAAACTAAACCTCATACATATAATCACATGTAGTAAATTCTTCAATGTAAAATATGGAGCCGTATTGGCAAGATAATTTTCATACTTTTTAATTCCTATATTTTCACATGCGAAAAATATATCCGTATACCTTCACAAAATTATATCCTTATATTCTCACATGTCACAAATATAACCATATCTTCACATGTCAAAATATTAGATTTGTCATCATGCCGTGCGACACCTGACTGGGTGACCCTACAAAATGTGAACCTGGAACAAACAAAAGGAGACTTTATTTAGCTGAAAATTACAATAGTGAATTATTCCTGTAGAATAAATGCACAGTGGATTTTGTCAGGGTCAACATGGCACGTAAACATTAAAATGTTCTTCCTGAGGCATGAATTTAATGTTACCAAGGTGAATTGCGATAAAATAACAAAGTGTAATTCAAACCAGAAAAACATTATCAAGGGTCTGTGAGCATTAAAAACGGATTTTATGAATGATATTTTCCAGAACAGTTATTAATAAAGGCAGACTAGAGATGATTATAATGATTTTTATGGGAGTGATACAAATGTGGTTGGTTAATGTATCAATCCAGATTGGCCAGAGCTAAATGAGATGTGTGTCCATACGAAATTCAGGATTCAAATTAATCTCGCTATATTAGTCAGTCCAAGTTTTTCTGTCGATGAAGAAAGTCTGAGGTGCTCTTATAACAATAAAGAGTACTCTTCCAGTTAAACAGCTTTCCAAGGGTCGAGGCGGTCTAAAAATATGTGTGACCTGAAAGCAGAGTAGAAACAGAGTTAAGTCTCTTTTGGGAAGCGAGTGAGGGTTCTGAAATGAAAGGGTAGTCTCGGTTACATACGATTTGTTAACTGGTGTAGGTATGAAAGTATTGTTGAATATATTCATCTTAAATTAATACCTCGATTTTAGTTCCGGGATAGTCGTGCATGTTATGTGATTCGTGTATTACAAGAAAGGCATGCATTATTTAGTGATATGAATGAGGTCGGATTCAGTTGCTTTGTCTTTATAGAAATCGTGTAGTGCAAGATTTCATGAATTTCCTCTGATCCGAATTGTGCGAATATGTACGTTGGCTGCTTTAAATGATGCTAATCATTGATTTTTCGTATGTCTGGAAATGCATGTCAATAAATTGTCAATTAAAAATGTAACGTAGTTAGTACATGGAATACACTCCATTATTTCTTAAATAAGTATTTTTTTTTCTCTTCAGCAGAGAATTGAGGTGTCTGTCGACTTGCATAGCAAAGCTGGTAATTTATAACTACCGCGGGTTGTGATGGTTTATCTAATGATGTCTAATTATGTCATGGTCTCTTTAGGAATGCGAGAGAAGAAACAAAATACCTAAATGCCTTTTAATAGGGCTCTGTGTATTTATTAGATGCGAAATGACCATGGATAATTATGCTGAATATCGATTGTCGATGTCTGAAGCAAAATAATGTGAGTATTGGTTGACTCAAGGAGAAGAAAACCTGACGTATTTATCGAGGGTTTTATGGTTTTATTAAAGGAAACAGTACCTCTACACCTGTATTGCACAGTTTGAAAAGAGCAAAAAACTGCAATGAAGAGGATTGTAACAGAATTGTTACCGAGAGGTTGGTGGATTAAATGAACAACACAAACACAATATGTGAAAGAAAATATAAATTTATGAAATAAATTTTTAATGAAAAAAATAATGATGTATCAACACAATAACTCATGCGCTCAACCCACAATTACACTCACAACCATTCACAATACATGAATAAATGAAATATTAATACAAAATAAAACACAGATACAAAGGAATCACTTGGACTATACACAGATCCAAAGAGCCTTTACAACAGTTATATTAACGCAAGTATAAATTACGATAATAAACACAAAACGTCAAACTATACTATCGCACGTATGGATTGCGACAACTAGCACGAACATATACATGAATTTAATCAAGTTGCTAGCTTTTATTGAGATTCATGCAATGCCTTGAAATACTATTACGATTTGAAGTAACCATGTAAATACAGCAATGTATTCAATTGTACTACAATTGCAACACACATATGTGTCTCGACCCTGTATAACCGTACGGTTCACTAACAGTTGAATCGCCGCCCAGTTTCCCCGAAGACCTAGGGTTGACTCAATACTTTTATTGGTCACTTGCCCTTCACGGATCCACCACAGTTATACGTACAGACAGCATACAACATCTACTAGAACCAACGTTCCTCAATACCCTAGATGTCGCCCCGGATGTTTATAACTCTAGACAGCTCCGACACTCGGACTTCTAGCTTTCCGGATATTTACACGTCACGACAGATGTAGACGAACAGACAGTTCGACAGACAGACAGTCATATATTTCAATTCGATTGCACAATAAATCAGCAACAATTTCAGCTACGATCTCAGAGATGTTATCAGAGATGCTATCAGAGATGTTTTCAGATGCGTTATCAGAGATGCTATCAGAGATGCTATCAGATGCGTTATCAGAGATGCTATCAGAGATGCTATCAGATGCGTTATCAACGATGTTATCAGATGCGCTATCAGCTACAATAAAGAAACCAGACTAATAATAGTTGTCTCAAAAAATAATCTAAACCTTAGATCACGCTATTGCATTTAAAGTCTAATAGTGACTAATAATTCCAAATATTCCAAGTTTAAAATCTGCATTGCAATAAAGGCATCATTATATGAAATGATAAACTGAATAAAACTCACAATAAAACAAAATATAAATTTAACACTCACCCCTTTGGCTGGAGATTGAAAGACGAGCTATCTATCCTGTGATTAGATACTTTATGTCCCGTAATTATTATGAGAAATATTCTGCCTTATATACCTTCAAATAGGTGAGCAGAAATCACGGCAAGAGTACCGTGCACTACGTGAAACAAATGTTCCGGACTTCATGTAATTCAAAATCAGGCACATGCAAATCGTTACACGCCGCTTACCTTGGGAAAAACCACTTATTCACCCCAGGTAACGCATGTACGACGAAACAAAAAAAAATTGGTGAAATTAGTTTGTACATCAAGAAGAAAATAAATTAAATTTTCGCCTAATTCTGTGACAAGGATGATAACCCGAAGAGGCTAAGAGAGAAAAAGAGAGAGAGAGAGAGAGAGAGAGAGAGAGAGAGAGAGAGAGAGAGAGAGAGAGAGAGAGAGAGAGAGAGAGAGAGACAGACAGACAGACAGACAGACAGACAGACAGACAGACAGACAGACAGAGTTAAAGGGAGCGATGATTGTAGAACAAGAAATATTTGTCGCGAAGCACAGAGTGGCACACATACACGCGAGAGAGAGAGAGAGAGAGAGAGAGAGAGAGAGAGAGAGAGAGAGTGAGAGAGAGAGAGAGAGAGAGAGAGAGAGAGAGAGAGAGAGAGAGAGAGAGAGAGAGAGAGAGAGAGACAGAGAGAGAGAAAGAGAGAGACAGAGAGAGAGAGAGAGAGAGAGAGAGAGAGAGAGAGAGAGAGAGAGAGATTGACGCACACCGAGGCACATATACACGCGAGAGAGACCTATCACCAGCAGTGATTTGGAAATTGCCAGTAGCAACAGTGCCAACACTAAGGTTATATCAGTCACTCGGTCACATGATGATATTTGTTCTATCAGTGCAACATAACGGCTACATGAATTTTGTAAATATATTTCTGAGAGAAAGCGAATCATTCAAATGGCATGTTCTATTTCATATTGTTTATGTAATTAAACTAATTTGTTTTACATGCAAGAACTCGTGTCATTCTATATCTATGTAAAGATCTCTGTTTCCCGCCCAGTAATAGCACATTGTATTTTATTCTTAGCTCGATCTGGGCAATAACACCGAGGTCGATCGTCTCTTAGAGACCAATAACCAAAAGCAATAAGTAGAATGGGGAGATAACAATAGCACCGAGGTCGATCGTCTCTTAGAGAACAATAACCAAAAACATAAAGATGAAGATATCACACAGTTTTATCACCTATATACAAAAACTAATCTGGTAAATTAATTTGACGAGATGCCGTTCGCAAATTTCTGAAGTTATTTCGCGTTACTTCATTCACAAACAAAAAAAACCCGCTGTGAAGTATTGCTGAATCAGGACTTGCATTGTTTTCATATTGGGTCAAAAAGTGTACAAGATGACATAATGTAGTTTACTGCGATAGATTAGGTCAACACAATTCTACCACTTTCTGAAGTCACGTTTTTTTTTTTTATATCAGCCGGCTTTGAAGGTGGTGAGAATTTAAGGAAATGCGGTTGAGCGTGTTTGCCGAAGAGTGATATTTCAGTACTCTAAACCTCGATTATGTAGCAAATATATTATATAGTAAACGAAAATGTTAATTGTCTACGTTAATAACGGATACATTTCATCTTGTGGTACCAAACACTATATTTTTCGCTTTGTGTTTTCTCCATTCATTAAAGGGTCATGTTTGTGGTCCCACATGATAAAATATATATCCGGTATTCGCGTTGGAAAATAAAATCTACTCTATGTAGTCGTCGAGAGCCCATAAACCAAGGGTTGTTAAATACACATAGCAGTCATATGATAATTCTAGTATCTTTCCTAGCAGGTGCCCCCAGTGGCCGAGTGGTTTAAAGCGCTCTCCGTTACGGATCACTACCATCGCGCCTATGTCTGCGTGGGTTTGAGTCTCAGATGCTGCAAATGTGGGTATGTGAGAAAGGGTGCCAGTAGCTTCTCGTGGGTCGGTGGTTCTTTCTGGAGGGTTTCCCGGGTTCTTTCTCTACCATTAATACTGGCCGCCATATATAGTCCAACATGTGTTGAAAAATCACGCTAAATCCTAATTCAACAACAACAACAATCTTTCCCATCATGTTACGACTTGCAATCACATCTCTGTACACACGACCTATCCTATTGTACTACGATAACAAATATAGACAAATGACTAACTTAACATTTGTAAATTTGCATGGCTGCAATAATCTCGTGTATGTAGGTATAAAACAGTAAATTTAAAGTATCCATCAGTTTATGGACTGTGCGAATAGCCTTAGGACAGTTAAATTAATATATCCGTCAATATGTATCGACTGTTTAGGTAGACATTTCACAGTTAAATTAATGTATCCCTCAATATGTATCGACTCTTTAGGTAGACATTTCACAGTTAAATTAATGTATCCCTCAATATGTATCGACTGTTTAAGTAGACATTTCGCAGTTAAATTAATGTATCCCTCAATATGTATCGACTGTTTAGGTTGACATTTCACAGTTAAATTAATGTATCCGTCAATATGTATCGATTGTTTAGGCAGAAATTTCAGTTAAATGAATGTATCAGTCAATATGTATCGACTGTTTGTGTAGACATTTCACAGTTACATGAATGTATCCGTCAATATGTATCCACTGTTTAGGTAGATATTTCACAGTCAAATTAATGTATCCGTCAATATGTATCGAATGTTTGGGTAGACATTTCACAGTAAAAATAATGTATCCGTCAATATGTATCGGCTGTTTAGGTAGACATTTCACACTTAAATTAATGTATCCGTCACTATATATCGACTGTTTAGGTAGACATTTCACAGTTCAAAATAATGTATCCGTTAATATGTATCGACTGTTTGCGTAGACATTTCACAGTTAAAATAATGTATCCGTCAATATATATCGACTGTTTAGGTAGACATTTCACAGTTAAATTAATGTATTCTTAAATATATATCGACCGTTTAGATAGACATTTCACAGTTAGAATAATGTATCCGTCAATATGTATCAACTGTTTAAGTAGACATTTCACAGTAAAAATAATATATTCATAAAAATGTAGATATAAACATACAGTCATTTGTCACTTGAAATTTGACGAGCGCTTGTTGTGTATCATGACGACTTTGATTAAGTAGAGACATAGACATAGAATTTTTATTTGGTGCAGTTTAGAGGAAAGTTAGAGTGGAAAAAAAATATAATGTTTTGAATGATTATATTACAGTACGTACGTATATAAAGTAAATACGCACGAATGTACGTATATCAAAGAAATACGTAAGAATGTATGTATATAAAGTAAATACGCACGAATGTACGTATATCAAAGAAATACGTAAGAATGTATGTATATAAAGTAAATACGCACGAATGTACTTATATCAATGAAATACGTTAGAATGTATGTATATTAAGTAAATACGTACTAATGTACGTATATCAGTGAAATGCGTAAGAATGTATGTATATAACGTAAATACGTACTAATGTACGTATATCAATGAAATACGTTAGAATGTATGTATATAAAGTAAAAGCAGCTGTTAGTACTATTTGTGTAAGTCTTTGGTCTGACACGGCCGGGGATCGAACCCACGCCCTCCCGCATTCGATGCAGACTCCATAACCATTAATCCACAATCTTTTATGTACACTACTACTTAATACAACATACTTGGACCTAAAGAACAAGAACAAATTAGAACGAACGACCTCGCAAACACAGCAAGCTCTGCACCCTTGGAACCAGGCATATGATTGATTAGCTCAATGTAATGATGAAGGGGAAATTTTAAAATATAAAAAAAATCAACAGGAGGGAGGGAAAATAAAAACAAGAAAGGCTAATCTGGATTTTTCTTCAGTCATATAGCTACGAGGTCTGCACTGTCGTCGAAACCAAGCCCTCTCTCATCTGAGGGAGACGCTCTAACCACTCGACCACCATATTTTATGTATTATACATCTACCATATACAATATCTTTGAGTACACAGAGCAAGAACAGGTTTGAACTACTTCGCCCTACATGTATAGTATGAGAACAAAACGACCTTGCAAACAGACAGCAAATAATATTCAAGCTAAGCACTGCACATTTGGAACCAGTCATATGATCTACGCCGTTATCTGAACAGCGATAACCCATCGCCTTTATTTGAACAGAGATAACCCATTTATTTAAAGTAGATTTAAGTCGATACATTTAACTCTCTCGTCATTCGTCTCGCCCGTTTTTGCAGCTAGTTACACTTTATATATATTGCAATCTGCAAATTATGTCATTGTCTTCTGTTGCGATGTCGTTAGTAAGGTAAGATCTTTAATTTTGACAATAATCTTTTCTTTACACATCGCACGTTGCCATTATTGATATATTTTTAAGTACAAAATGCCAAATATATTGAAACAGAAATACAATACGTTGGAGTTGTGTGGAGTAATGAGCTTCACTATTATCATCATCATAGCGTATGAATCCATTCAGCAGTGTAATTACATGCAAACATGCATACACACACTTGATTTTTAATCGCCCAATGAGGGCGCTATTATATTAACATATTTGGGACATCCCATCGGAGCTCTGCAGAGAAAGTCCCGAGAAGATCTTGCATTTTAATCGTTTCCAGGGTATAAGTTAAAAAATGCATCTGTATGCACAAATTTACAATAGAAAGCGTTCATTGTTTCGCTCTCATTTTAAAACTGACATTCCTAACATATACCGACGTATGTTTGCTGTGCAATGAATATGTTTTATACTCATGGCGTATGCTGGTTGTGTACCGAATGTGTGTGTATTATATTCATGATGTATGCAAGTTGTGTACTGAATGTGTATTATATTCATGGTGTGTGCTGGTTGTGTACTTAATGTGTATTATATTTATGGTGTATGTTTGTTGTGTATTGAATGTGTATTAATTTCATGGTGAATGCTACTTGTGTACTGAATATGTATTATATTCAAGGCGAATGCTGGTTTTGTACTCAATGTATCTTATATTCATGGTGTATGCTTTTTGTGTACTGGATGTGTAATATTCATGGTGTATGCTGGTTGTATGCTGAATGTGTATTATATTTATGGTGTAGGCTGGAGTGTACTGAATGTGTATTATACTCCAGCCAGTACGTCCTTTGTTATTTCTTTAAGTCTGTCTATCTCGCATACGTTATTAGCGAGGGTGAGAAGGAACCATGTAATGTATAAAATGCATTTGTGGTAGAAATTTCATATGCATGCGTAGATGACCTGACCATAGTCTACCATATTTGAAAACTCGAATTGGTAATTTCTAAAAGAAATAAAGCGTTGCTAACATGCTTAAGCATAGTCTGTTTATTATTTACTTGTTTTTATTTACTTGTTTGCGCATTTTGAAAAAATAACTTTTTGGACTTCAAATATTTGCTGTAAAGATTGTCAAAACTATTAAGCAAGAGCCACCAGATCTCGACCAGGTAAGTAATGTTCTTCTATTTCGCAATTTTATCTGAATAAAGCTGAAACAATATATAAATCCATAAAGGAATATGTTAAGGAAGCACATGTATTTATCATGGATCTCGAGGAAGACATGTCATTTTGGAAAAATAATTATTCCAATTTTCTATTTTAAACAGCACTTATACACCCCACCCCACCCCTCCCACCCCCGATGTAAGCACATTTTTTCCGTCTATGGAATATTAATGTGTTAACTTGTATGTTATTCAAGTGTGTACTAAGTGTGAGTGTAAAATTGGATTTTTAACGTACTTTTAACAATTATTCAGTTATATCGCTACGTTATATGCACCGTGGTAGTGTATAGTGATATCTAGTACTTTTTCATCATGCAGCAGACTCATACTTTCTCTAGGATACGATAATCTGACTCTGGTGATAACATATGAAGATGTTGATGACAGTGAAAATCCTAGCTGACAGGAAAGAATGTTACATATATTTTTTATTTGATCTTTTAAATGACAGCAGGTCTCTGGGTGACCTAGTGGTCTAAAGCGATCGCCTTTACCAATCATTTCAGAATGTTTGAGTTCGGACACGAAATCGGTTAACTTTGTTATGTGAGAATGTTTGCCAGTAGATTTCAGTGGCTCTTTGGTTCTTACCCGTGTCTAGTCGCGTTATCAGCCATTAAGTGTATATGAGAAAGATTACCAGTATATTTCAGTGGCTCGGTGGTTCTTACCCGTTTCGAGTCGCGTAATCAGCTATTAGGTGTATATGAGAAAGATTGCCAGTAGATTTCAGTGGCTCGGTGGTTCTTACCATGGTCATTCCGGGCTCTTATTCCAGAATGTATTCTTGCTGTCACGTATAGCCAACAAAGTGCTGAAAAATGTTCTTAAGACCAAGCTAACACGGTCGTTATTAACAGAAGTAAAATATTTACATCGTCACACGCAAACACGCATAATTATTTCTATACGTAATGAATAGAAGTTATGAAAAATAACGTATTTCGACATGTGCAGATTTTTCCGTATCCATCTCATTTATAATATACATGTAATTACATTTTAATCTCACATTGACTCGAATACTTCTCTGAATATCAGCACTTCATGACCCTGGTATGCCGTATATACCAGGGTATTTGTATAGACGGAATTTCATTAATCGTGACGATTTACTGTTTTGCGTTTTTATATTGCTCAACCTAATAAATAACGTAAACATAAAGTTTACATGGTGATTTCTTTTTACAGTCAATATTTACGAATGTTTTAAAATAACATTTTTCTTGGAGAGGCACACTATGTAGCATATATTGGGGTGGCATAGCTCATCTCAAAATAACTCTCTCTCTCTCTCTCTCTCTCTCTCTCTCTCTCTCTCTCTCTCTCTCTCTCCGCAATCACGTTCGAACGTCGTACATACAGTCTGAAGAAAAATCTTTGATGTGTGCTTTTTACTAAAAATATTAAGATGTTATAGGTTTTAAAAACTAAACTTATTGTATTTTTATTATTTTGTATTTTTACCACCACATACGGTTTGTTATTCGTCTACAACACAACTTTTAAGTACATTACTGTTATATTATCTTTATCTAAGCGGTGGATGAATCTCGTGTGTCCTGGTACCAGCAACCACGACAAAGCATTTGATAAAACTACGATAACCCAGACAGTAATTATACCAAGAGCATTTATGTCTTCAATATAACTCACATGATCTTCCATGTACGTTGCATGTTTCCTTGATCAGAGTAGCTCTTATGGGCTTCCACGTATGCATTGTATTTTTCTTTGATGATTATACTCGTTATGACGGGGCCCCGAGTGGCCGAGTGGTCTAAAGCGCTGTGCGTTACGGATCACTGTCATCTCACCTCTGTCTGCGTGGGTTCGAGTCTAAGATTCGGCTAATGTAGTTTTCTGAGAAAGCTTGTCAGTAGCTTCTCATGGGTCGCGGGTTCTTTCCGGGAGTTTTCAGGGTTCTTCCTCCACTATTAATACTGGCCACCATGTATAGCCTATATTGTGTTGAAAAATGGCGTTAAACTATAAAAACAAACAAACATACTCGTTATATGTTTTCTTGATGCGAGAACCCGTTCCATTGTATGTTTCCCTTCTGTGAGTACCCGTTATGGGCTTCCACTTGTACATTGTATGTTTCCATGATGGGAATACCCGTTAAGTGTATGTTTCCTTGTTGATAATACCCGTTATGGGCTTCCATGTGTACATTTCTATGTTACCAATAGGATCCTGAGATTTGTGTTAAATTTGCTTTACAATACAAGGAGGCAAACATGCATTATTGCTGTCTGTAGGTGATGCATGAATGTGTATACTTTGTAGACTTGTCTACAATCATAAGCTTGGAATTTTGGGGTCCATTGAGATGGTTATATTTGTAAAGCTTTAATTCTATATTTTCGTTAACGTTCGACTACACTAGGCAATTTAAGTAAGTATTTTCAAAGTGGCTTATGTTTCAACTTTCTGACAGCACTTCTATGTATGTGGCAACCTTCCACTGCAGATCCAACGTAGTTCAGTTGGTATAGCATTGGACGTTCAATCTAAAAGTCGTATGTATGCTGCTTCGGCATGTTCTTACCCATCGCGCTTACCTCCCTTTTTCTCGGCAAGATATAGAAACACATCACATTATAAAATATCGTTGACACCAGCCAACAGTCTTCTGTGTGGAGTTGAGGTATGAGAACTGCTGATTCCATAGGAAAACTTTTGCAAATGGGGGCGTGAACAACGAACCAACATTTTTTGAGAGTGTCAATTATACGTGATACAGAATTAGTAGCATCAATATGGTATCTGTCTATGGTCACTAAAATAGTAAACATCAAACCAATAATCACTAGTAGTCATCGAGACCCCATACACCGAGGGTTGTTAAAAGCATACAAAATCATGTAATCACTCGAGTATCTGTTCCATCATATCAAGTCATACAACCCCATCTTTATACAAATGACTTATGATACAACAAAATATCCTGGACATGGGTCTTTTCCAAATGGAACTTTTCATCAAAGGCGTAAGCAAGGTAAAGCCTGTTTACTTAAACTTTAGCAAAGATCAGCTGGACAACAATCGGTTAGACAACGTCCTGGCATCAAGTTCAAGGAAACAAATTATATACAAAGTACAATTATCCTACAGCATAATTTATATTCACGTACAAATGTACAAATGTTAGCTATCGAAAATGCTGTTTACAGATGACTCTTACAAAGTACAATCATGGATATATATATATATATATATATATATATATATATAGAGAGAGAGAGAGAGAGAGAGAGAGAGAGAGAGAGAGAGAGAGATGTATTGTGGCCATGTTCAGTTATCATGTATCGTGTATCGTGATGAATTATGGTGGGAAAAATGTGTAAATCCATAGAGCCAAACTGTGTAATGATATTCGGTCCAGGATACAAAAGGATGACTTTGGGTGAGTTCTCACTATAGAAGTGTACAATTACGAGAGCTCAATAACATGTCTTGAATCAGTTCTGTTTACATTGTATTTTGTTTAACATTTTTCATCCCGAGAGGTGGGTGATGTTTGTTAAGTGCTTGAGTGCTTGCAATGTTCTTGGGCTAGGTACAGCATTGTATGCCAGGAGGGCTTTCCTCTTTGCCTCAGTCACGGACCCCATGTCCTCCCAGTTTGCCTCATACCAGTCGGCATTTTTCCGTTCCCTCTTCCCGTATGATATTATGACTATGTTGTACACGGAGTCACGGAGATGGGCCCACTTAGAGTCAATGGTGTCATCAGGTGTCAATTTGGTGAGAACTTCCTGCACTTTGCTGATGAACTGCTGTGTTTTCTCTGGATTACTCGCACAACAGGTTTTGATACGAGGGTGACCCTTCTTTTTGGCATGGTGCAGCTTCTTGGCTAATATTCGCACCTTACTGACCACAAGGGACTTATCCGTGTTGCAGTCGGCACTGTGGTAGCTGCGGGTGAAGAGGACGCTGGGCAGTTCCGCACGCCTGGTGATGACAAGGTCTAGCTGGTGCCAGTGTAGTGAACGTGAAGTGTCGTGACCACACCCAAATAATATTAGTACAATCGTTATACGAGAAACGAATACATCGACTCGTCTAACGATCACATACACAAATTAAAATGAAAGAAGTGGCGAGAAAACGTCACCAATGACGTCACCCATTCCAAAAGAAGATGAAACAGTTTTTCTTCTATTTATAGTAGCAATGCTTTTTCAAATATGTAACAGCGGCCTAACTTAAGGTGTTTCGACATCTTTTGTGTAAACTTCGAAGATTCATTCTATGATATTTTTGTCCGGTTTGTCTAATCTGATGGAGCTGATTTTGTGAAGAATTTATTCGTTGTGGATTTAATTAGTGTAACGTAGTTGACGGCAGATCGGCTATTTGCACAATTTAGAAATAGTGTCAGTGTTCTCTGGTCATTAGATTTAGTAAAGGTAAGCGATTAACTTAGGGAGGAAAAACATCCAAAATTTGCGATTTGAAATAGCCCACTCCTACACCGGAAATAAAATGCAGTCGAGTTTCAGCAAAAATTAGTAGAGAAACCTTTCTTAACATGACGTCATTTTTGCAACCCTTCATTTATTCTTACGTCATCCGCAAATAAAGTCTATTAATTCCAGCTTACGTCTTGATATTATTTCTTAATAAATGACTACGATATTTGCTTACTTTACAGTACTGATATGTTTTTGTTCTTGCAGTTCACTCCTATTTTTTTTTAAATCTTGAGTTTTATTATTTATTTTTTTACGTATCTCAATCATACTGTCTCAAACAAACCAATCTATAACTTACCATAAAACACACCTCAATGCAACAACTAATGTTCATTCTAATGGATGTTATCAGAATATTTTGAAACGAATGATTTCAAAGACGTTTTGACAATAGGTGAAAGACTTGAAATCATAAATAAATTAATTAAATATATACTGAACTAGACCATTAACATCTAAAAATGGCATTGTGGTACTGACAATGGTCTTAGAGTATGAGACTATTGTGTTTGGAAGAGGATACTCATATGAATAGAGACATCTTTTCGACTGATTCCATGAAAGATCCAAACAAGCCAAGAGAAGATTTTCTTATCATTCCACGATTCAAAACACAACAAACACCATTTTGAATGACGCTTACCACTCTCTGCCTAATGAGATGTATCTCTTTGATATGAACATACTCGGATATCTGCATGAACATATATAAATATACTTCGCAGCTGTGCGACATCTTCTAACGGTCTAAAGTATAGGTTCTTTCAAACTATTTTTGAGTTGGACGAGATATTTATACATCACCAGGACAAGCCCATGATACGAGATTAAAGATATCATGTGTAGAATTGTAACCATTGATAGACTATGACTTATTTTTGGCCAATCAAATTGAAATTCAATGTAAAATTGGTAGTGTATCAATTTTGAATTGAGCGCGTAAATTAAGAACAACATTTCTGCTTCTGTGCTCACAGACAGAATGAGGTTAAGAACCTATACAATATGCAGGCTTATGTACGATCTAAAGAAATAAGATTAATTCAAGACGTTGACTATATTTTAATGTATTGTTCAAGGGTACACAAGGTGATTCACTAATCCAATCTAATCTAATCTCTAATCTAGTCGTAGTTTTGACAGCAAAGCAGAATTTCCAGTGTTAATAGTTTTCATGGGGTGAGATTTAGAACTGCGTCTTATGTAATACAGAAGAGTATCGCTTGAGACATTAACATGGTGTGAGATTTAGGACTACATGTTATGTATGTGAGAACAGTATCTCTCGAGATATTAACATGGGGTGAGATTTAGGACTACATCTTATGTAAGGGATAAGATCATCTCTCGAGTTACTAACATAGGGTGAGATTAAGGACTACGTCGTATGTAAGTCATAAGAGTATCTCTCAAGATATTAGCATAAGGTGAGATTTAGGATTACATCTTATGTATGGGAGAAGAGTATCTCTCGAGATACTAACATGGGGTGAGATTTAGGGCTACTTCTTATGTATGGGAGAAGAGTATCTCTCGAGATACTAACATGGGGTGAGATTTAGGGCTACTTCTTATGTGAGGGAGAAGAGTATCTTTGAAGATATTAACAAAGGATAAGATTTAGGACTAGAGCTTATGCAACGAAGAAACGTATCTCTGGAGATATTATGAGATCATTTACTCACCTTACTGGCATGTCAGGATACCGGAAGTATGACTGGATTCTTCGAATATGTACATAATTATATAGTCGGCCGATGCATGGATGCTACATCAAATTTAAGCAAAAGCATTAAAATCAGTCGTTCTAGTCAAATATGTTTTATTTCAATAAAGAGTGTGGTTACTATGTAAGATTTGTTAAATCCATTGTAGTGCATAAGAGTATTATAATTTTTAAGTGTATTCTATGTTAGCGAATTTAGTTTTCAGTAACACTAATACAAAGACGGATGCGTCAGCATATTTCTTTGTGCAAACTGTATTTGTCAAATACATATAATTCATGGACATGGCGGTTACAGAAAATATTTATGTATTAGCGTATGCAATCCCAAAGGACATGTATCAAACAAATGTGAGTTCTAAAGTCAGATGGATACTGAAAAAGCTCATAGTTCGGCGGTCATAGATGAGCGGAGCAACAAAGGGATAACATTTTCTGGTATTAAGCATTGTTCTCCAAATAACATATGAATAACGCTAGGGCTGTGACGAGCTAGTTCGATTCCGTTAGACTTCAGTTCGCCTTTCTTACATGTAAGATACTACTAAGTCTGTATTTGTAAGAGTTTCTGTACAATACCATTGCCAGATCTGAATGCTTACGGTCGATGTATTTTGGGAGCCATTCAATTCTATCTCTAACCTGAAGTTTTGTTGAATATGTCACGCTTGCTTGGCATTTAGAAAACATACTCCATCTCAACATGGTCAGTACAACGAGAAAAGCAATTCATTACAAACAAATGCGGAATCAAAACAATATCTCGATATCTCGAACTACAGAGAGAGAGAGAGAGAGAGAGAGAGAGAGAGAGAGAGAGAGAGAGAGAGAGCGAACGTAGTTCAGCTTTACAAATACTCTAGTTCATCTGTGTGTGTTGTGCCATAACGAATGTTCATAAAGGGAGCAGCCCCTTTCTCGCATAACAATTACTGTGAAAAATGGTAGACTTCGTTATATTCCAAACAATAATGATAAAAATAGTAAGAATTATGCTCATTATTATTATTATTATTATTATTATTATTATTATTATTATTATTATTATTATTATCGTGTAGTAGTGGTGGTACTGCAGCTGCCAATGATGATACTGTTATTTGCAGTAGTAATAACAATTTGCTTAGTATTAATTACTGGCTGTATTATTCTTTGTTTAGGTGCTGGTATAGTAAAGATATTTTTAGTTTTGTCCTTCTTCCTGGCTTAGGGTATATTAAATTCTTTTCCGCTGAATTTCTTTTTATTTCTATTTCTTTATGGCCTAATGCTTGGGCGTAAAATTCTCAGATAATTAAGTGCGAGTGATAGAGAAAAACACTAATCCTCATTATAAGGAAATTAAAACAAACAAAAAAAAAAAGAGAAAGATGTGAGGAATGTCTTTCTTGGAACGAGCGATAAAAGAGAAGAATAACTATAAACATTACCTTACGATGCGCAAGATGAACGTCATAAACATCTAACGTCATAACCGCGCTAAAGGTAACAACCCTGGTTACTGCTGTCAATTAATGTGTCATTCACAGCGAACAGACGTTTATTGTTAACGCATGCAATGTTTGACCATCTGATGAAACGTACGTGATAAATGTATTCAATTCCGATTCCAAATATTGCAAAAGTTATAGTCAAGGAACGCCCTCCGAAAACATTTAGTCGTCTCTCATATCAATAGACTTCATTTAGTGTAAGACAGAATTCTTCCCTTTTGAAACAGCTATCAACACAAATAGTAGTTACAACCATTGTGCAAAATTGATATTGTATTGTGTGTGTTACTGATTCTAAAGTACGTTTCGTTTATGTGTACCTCCCCGAAAGGAAAAGTATTTTGTGACGAAGTATTTTCTCACTATAGCCAGTCACGGCATTGGGAGAACAAATACCATTGCAACATTTCATCTGGAAGAGAACGTTACATTGTAGGGCATACATTAGGTAAGTTCCCTTCCACTTGATATACAGGGTTCCGACATGTCAATCAATCTGGACCAGTCAGAAATAGGCATCGAATTCAATGCGTAGTTACGCGTTGCAATCCGCCACATTTCCTCACAAACATGAGACTACGATTGATTAGTTTCGTATTATACTGAAAAGTAATTTTGAATGATTACGCAGAAAATTATTGAACATTTATTACAAAATGGTTTGTGGTTGAAATTGGGGCACATGTGATACAAACTGCCGTTATTAAGGGATTCAAACTGAAGTTCGGAAACGATTTTCCGAAACCAAACACCTTTATAAAAACAGATACATTATTTATGATCATATTTCACGCATAAACACACAAAACTGTTTTGAAATGATAATATTGCTTCTTGTGCGTGTGAAAATGTTGAAAATACAGAAAATATGTGTGTGCTTGTTTTACGTTTTGTCTTTTTATTACAATGGATATTTTGGAAGTTAAAATTGGAATATTGGAATCATGCATCATGCTTCATCAAGTTGACATTATTAAAATTATTAAAGTTAAGTATTTCCTTGTAACTGTTGTCAGGTTGACAAAACACCGCTCTTTACTCTAAATTATGTATTGGCTCTGATTCTATTCATATCTATAGTCTAAATATTGGATTTTGGCATCAATTATTATAACTTTTTGTTATGCAAGTTTATTGTTTTCATATTTATTTTAGCTTTTTGAATGGATTATACTTGAAAATATAAACAACATCGAGCTATGACCCTCTAGTTTATAAAATTTTGTTCTTGCTGACTTCAAATCAAACCGATATCTTACAAATTATTGATTTTATAACATATGCAAATTGTTATAACATCCAAAATGTAAGATAAAACGGGTCAAATTAATTAGCAAAAAAGGGTAAAAGCTGATGCATGTGTGTCCCTTGTCAGCATGGATGATGTGTGTCCCCTGTCAGCTTGCATGTAGTGGCGTATTTCTAGTGTCATTATTGTTTCCATCTTTATTAAAAGATTATGGATAATTATCATTCTACATGGATGTAATACAATTTCAATTGACTGAATTATCAAATATATAACGAAAGTTTTATTTTAATTTTTTATAATAATATTGAAGATATACTATAAATTCTGATCAACAATAAGTAGGCCTATCTTTGAAACAACAGACAGATGTTGATTGTTTGTCCTCTTCTAGCATCATCTTGAAATTTGTCATGGATGTTTCTGATGCTACTGAATCTGCCATTTTCACGACAGATTTGGATCCCAATCAACAATAACTAACCTGCAAATATTATCGTTCTAACTCGGAACTATTAATTATTTTTTGGTTCGTTTGTCTGTCTGTGTCTTGCTCTCTCCGCCTCTGCTTTATTTTGCAATAAAATTCATTACAAGTATCTGGGTGAATTTAATATACGTCAACATGTAGACTGACAGTTGACCGCCTTTATAATTAATATTTGAAAAGTCTGATTTGACTTTATAGTATATAATATATAGTCCAATCTAAATGTTATTGTTGCCTTTATAATTAATATTTGAAAAGTCTGATTTGACTTTATAGTATTTAATATATAGTCCAATCTAAATGATATTGTTGCCTTTATAATTAATATTTGAAAAGTCTGATTTGATTTTATAGTATATAATATATATTCCAATCTAAATGTTAGTGTTGCCTTTATAATTAATATTTGAAAAGTCTGATTTGACTATATAGAATATAATATATAGTCCAATCTAAATGTTAGTGTTGCCTTTATAATTAATATTTAAAAGTCTGATTTGACTTTATAGTATATACTATATAGTCTAATCTAAATGTTAGTGTTGCCTTTATAATTAATATTTGAAAAGTCTGATTTGACTTTATAATATATAATATATAGTCCAATCTAAATGTTATTGTTGCCTTTATAATTAATATTTAAAAAGTCTGATTTGACTTTATAGTATATAATATATAGTCCAATCTAAATGTTAGTGTTGCCTTTATAATTAATATTTGAAAAGTCTGATTTGACTTTATAGTATATAATATATAGTCCAATCTAAATGTTATTGTTGCCTTTATAATTAATATTTGAAAAGTCTGATTTGACTTTATAGTATATAATATGTAGTCCAATCTAAATGTTATTGTTGCCTTTATAATTAATATTTGAAAAGTCTGATTTGACTTTATAGTATATAATATATAGTCCAATCTAAATGTTATTGTTGCCTTTATAATTTATATTTGAAAAGTCTGATTTGACTTTATAGTATATACTATATAGTCTAATTTAAATGTTATTGTTGCCTTTATAATTACTATTTGAAAAGTCTGATTTGACTATATAGTATATAATATATAGTTCAATCTAAACATTATTGTTGCCATAACGTCACAAATTTTGCCTGATACGAATGAGAATGCTTCAGAATAATTTTAAAACTCGTTCGAAAATTTTAAAGACTTCTACAAAACGGCGCATTTGCCGACTAATTGACTGGATATTTGTCAAAGTAATTTTGCGAAGAAACTTAATATATTCGATTTTTGTTACTATAATGGTCATGATACAATTTAGAGAAAATATATATTGATCTACATATTTCTTAGCATCTCTGTTACTTACTTTCTATAGATATTATTAAATGTAACATCCTGCGAGATTGCGGTTGTCCGTGTTTTTATGTGATATCACGTTACTCTTCCAAAACTAGAAGTTAGATACGCTGTACGTATGAATACGGTACAGGATGAGTTGGAGACTGGTCCTGGAATTTGTAATCACTTCCAATCGACGAGGTTAGATAGCGGTGATTCGGTTTAAGTAAAGCAATCGAAAATCATGGGGACATGCTTGTCTGGTTACATACATACATACATGCATGCATGCATGCATGCATACATACATACATACATACATACATACATACATACATACATACATACATACATACATACATACCTACATACATACATACATACATACATACATGTCTTGACTTTCTTTAAAATAATTATATAATTAATCCTTCTGTGGTAATGATGCAGATTTATATTTAAGAATGCACATGCAATTCAAGTATACAAAATGTGAAGCAAACACATTATTTGATTATATTGAAATTTTGCTTATTTCCCGTTAATTTTTAGCCACACAATAAAGCAAAAGCGATATAGGCAACATATGCAATTAATTACACTGATGAGGGATGAAGCGTTATTATTAGCCTCGTACACATAATCAAATGATTCAACCATAGTTTACAACTAATAAAAATTGGAAGATAGGAGAAGATAAATGGTCTAGAAAGAATAAATAAGAGTGATAAAATAAAAACAACAGTTTGACCATCTTCGATTGAGGTGAATATAATAATAATAATAATAATAATAATAATAATAAACAACTATTCTAGTAGCCTATTCGTTTGAGCGTACGCATCGGAAACGTGAAGTCGTGGATTCGAACCCCGGCCGAGTCATATAAAAGAATTACAAAAATTGAACTACCAGCTGCCTCGCTTGAAACCTCAGCATAATGAGGTTAGTGTTAGGACTAGTATGCCTGGTGTAAGTATAATATGACTGGGTGGTACATCATGCTATATGTCCGTAGCTTGATGCCCTAGTGCTAGACATCAATATAACCAGCTAAACTGCAGACATAGTATCGATATGACTAAAAACAAAAATAATATTTAAAACTACGTTATGACTGAATTATTTTAAAACTACGTTTAAAACCCTGATCACACCCTACCACTACTACTACTACTACTACTACTACTACTACTACTACTACTACTACTACTACTACTAATAATAATAATAATAATAATAATAATAATAATAATATTAATAATAATATAAATTAAGTATAACAATGACCTTCTTCATCATAATCACCTTCATAGTATCATATTCTAGATATTCATGCTGTTTGTTTCAATATACACGTAGCTTGTTTCAATATACACATAGCTTGTTTCAATATAAATATAGCTTGTTTCAATATACATGTAGTTTGTTTCAATATGCATATAGTTTGTTTCATTATACATGCACTTTATTTCAATACAGATTAGTTTGTTTAAATATACATGCAGTTTATTTCAATATAATTATATTTCGCTTCAATATGAATGTAGTTTGTGTCAATATACATATAGTTTATTTCAATATACATATAGTTTGTATCAAGATAAATATAGTCTGTTTCGATATAAATGTAGATTTTTCAATATGCATATAGTTTATTTCAAAATACATGTATTTTCTGTCAATATATAGTGTATTTCAATAACATATAGTTTGTTTCAATATACATGTAGATTGTATACATTTTGTTTGTTTCAGTATACATATAGTTTGTTTCAAGATAAATATAGTTTGTTTCAATATACATATAGTTTGTTTAAATAGAGTATTAAATTACAATATCTGGAACATTATATTTTTTTAAATATACTACTTTCTGTATTTGTACTGACCTACTTTCAAGAACTTTTGAATGTTATATTGGCTTATAGTTTTAATGGCCTACGTTTTCAATATGCAACTTTATTATAATTGTCATGACCTGCTTTCAATATACCTTGTATATGCTACCATGTAAACTTTTAACGATATACTTTCAATACAGTTGGTAAGAAATATATTAATAAAAAAATACAATTACAAATGGATTTCACAACTCTTCATTTTAAAAGGCCTGTTCTCAAGTTTGTTGCCGCGCATGTTTTGTTAAATAAATATAATATATTTAATACTCTTCTGTAATAACTGAGCTATATCATGCAAAATACTTGTGTGTATAGTGAAGTATTTAACGCAAAGCACTTGTTTCGTCTGTGAATAATCAGATATTCTATGCGACTTTACGGAAACCTTAAATGTAAATTTTTTAATTGACAAATAATTCCTAAACACATAGATAGAATATGATAATCATTGGTTCAATTAATATGAATCCATGACAATTAATTATACGATTTTATCCGTAACCAGTTTTAAGGCCGCAGTAAATACAAATGTTATTTCGAGGTTTTGCTGAAAGATTTTTTTTTGTAATTTTGTGAACGAGATGACGTATGTGTCATTAAAAAGCTCAAAACAATTCATTATACGATGCACTAGCTTGCGCCTTTGACTTTCAGAAAAAATTTAATTTTTAAATGTGAAAACGTAACTTATCAGACAAAGTGTTGTATGTGACAATCGAGTTGTTTCCCATATAACTGGTGGGAGGTTAAGCATTACTGATAAAACAGCACGTTTTATTTTAAATTAAACCTAAGCTTAAATTAATAATATTCGTTAAAGTGTATTTAGCTTACTTTTTATTCTAAAAATGACTCTTGGTACAAATATGTATGGACCTGGATTTTCCATGCTAATTATAACACATCCAGTTAAATTATTTCTATATTTAAACACATTAAATATTCATACAAAATATAACCTTTACACGCGTCTCAAGGTAGTTGAGTGGTCATAGTCGATAGTCTTCATACATCATTCACACATCTTGTCCATCTGTCTTGCTCACATCCATTCAGGTTTCCAAAGATCTCAAAGACTCCTAATAGCTTTAGACATCAGGCACAACAGGTACAAGGGAAATACATATAAATGGGCACAACCCTATAATATTGTTGTCTTTCGGTGGAGTTGTTTACCTTCAAGGTGGTATAAAGATTTTTACATTCATTAACGTCGATTAATTTCTTCTCGTAGTTTAGCGTGAACTGATTTATTTTAGTGAGGGAGATCATTTTTCGTGTTTTTTCGCGTGTGCCATTTGTGTTTTTAAGTATCTGTAATAATTTTAGCCATACGGTGTCTGCAGTGTGACAAATTACAGTGATGTGTAGTAATTGGGAATCATACCGCAGAAATGTAACATCATATCCCACCCTGTCACATCATCTTAACCCCAGGACTTAACACTGATCTCTTAATGCTGAGCGCCAAGCGAAATAGCTGCAAGTACCATGTTTTATAAATCAGTGATATGACAGGGCCGGGTATCGAATCCGATACCTCTCCTATCCGAGTTGGACGCTCTAACCCGTATTTCAACGAAACCTCTAATTTTAGTTTGCCGTGAGTTCGTGAATTGTAGTAATTATCTAGCTGTTTCCAGAACAAAGATCGTGTTTTCTTGTTTCCAAACAAAATGTGTTATTTATGTCTTTTATGACATTCACAGAAACTGTTTCCCTTGAGTATTGAGTAGCAACATTTTCTACAAAGATGTCTTATTGTTATTACTGTCATTATTATTATAAATATTATAATTATTATTATTAGTAGTAGTAGTAGTAGTAGCAGTAGTAGCAGCAGTAGTAGTAGTAGTAGTAGTAGTAGTAGTAGTAGTAGTAGTAGTAGTAGTAGTTATACTATACATATAACGCTCAGTTAACCGAAATACAGAACTATGAAGAAGAGGCGATATAAACATGAGAGCGATCTCATATTAAAACCAGAGGTCTCTGGACGTGGAAAAAAAACTAGAACATGTGCATTTATTAGTGAACTGAAACAGATAATATGTTTTCCACCGTTACCCACAGGATGGATCCATCGATAATGGAAATTTGTCTAATTCTCCATATTTAACACATACTGTATTTTTTATTATTGACACTAACAACATACTTCTTCTTCTTCTTCTTCTTCTTCTTCTTCTTCTTCTTCTTCTTCTTCTTGTTATTATTATTATTATTATTATTATTATTATTATTATTATTATTATTATTTTATCTTAAATTGCTGAATACACAAAGGTGAATTTCAAATAAATAACAATTTAATACCATTGAATAATATATAGTCAATTGTCAAATGAAATTTAATATTTAAAACCGTATCACTCGTCTTTCACTCGACTATGTGAATGCCTATGTCATCATATGACGTAGTGTGATAGATTGTCATCCTGACCTGTGTCCCTGCTCATCTGTATTATGCTTTATCTGGACTAGTACTCCAGTTCCCCTCCAGTCCATCAAGTTCTACTTCCGTTCTCTACCTTTCTCGTTTCTCAGAAATTCGGGACCAACTGAACTAGGGTATTTCCCTCTGACTCCTACAGCTCAGTTGGTCCCTAAGAGCTTCATGTCCGAAACTCTTTTGTAATTATCAAAATAATAAAGTTTCCCGCCGATTTCGAATAACGTCGGAGTAGCTTATAACTTTCCGCAAGATGGTTTAGCGACTACATTTTAGTTCTCAAGATACTTGATTTAAACTTCCGATTCCAATGGTGACCAAGCTTTGCTCAACTCCGAGTTTATGTCGATTCACCCATTGTCTACATAATTAGCAGAAATTGCCCCCTGCCTGGAAGCCTGTCAAGTTTGGATTGACGACCCCACTTTATGTTCCTTTGAAGGCAACACCGGCAATTCAACAGTTACTTATGTATCGCGCTCTGACACAATAAGGCGCCAGTCACGAGTTCATTTGAGTATGTTACATATACTGGCTTTGACAACTCATTGTTGGCAAGGCTGACCTCGTAACATTTATTAAGCGGGATTACTAGCCTCAGGGCCTAGCATATACATTTTTGCTTGTTTGTTTGATTAGGAGTTTTAACGTAGCTTTAACAATTTTTCAGTCATATCGCTACGATGTCTGCATTTAGGCAGTTTATAGTGATGTCTACCATTGAGACATCATGCCGCAGACATGTAGCATAATGTCTCACCCAGTCACATTATCCTGACACCAGGCCGACCAGTCCTAACACTAACCTCTTAATGCTGAGCGTCAAGCGAGGCAGCTGTTAGTACCAATTTTGTAAGTCTTTGGTATGACTCGGCCGGGGATCGAAACGACGACCTCCCGCTTCCGCGGCGGACGCTCTAACCACTAGGCCACCGGAGCGGTTGCATATACATGTTGCAATCTGGTTATTGTTCCTTACTTACAACGTGACAAACCCACATTTCAACATTTGAGAATAATATTGGGATTTTATTCTTTTATATTTGCTCCAAATACAAATGTGCGTTACACACGCAATAAAAGCAAAAACATAGCGACGCAGCAGGCTGACTACGGACAAGATTATTCACACAATATATGGTTATTAACAGAGGGATATATGCCATTTCTACTCATGAAAACAGTGCCTAATTTCTCTGTTCCTTTCAAATATCTGATCTGCATCTGTTCCAGCTATAAGAATAGCTTCCATCGCATCAAGCGTCCATTCGTCAATTTCGCCTGCGTGAGATAGGCACGTAATTGGTGGTCGGCTTCCAATATGATCTTGCGCCAATACAAGTACCAATCGAACTGTGATATTCCTAACACTATTCCGAAGCATTCTCTCTTAGATAGGGAGTAGTTATTCTCGGTAGCAAACAATTTTCGACTGCTGTGCACGACAGGGAAAAGCGTCCCCTCGTGCTCTTGTAACAGTACTGCTTGAAGTCTTGTGTCGCATGCGTCAGTGTGAAGCACGAAGTCTTTGAACAGATCTGGTAGGTGGACAACCGCATCCGAGGTAAGCCTGTCCTTTAGAGTTTTTAAAGCGTGCTCGCACGCAACCGTCAAAATAACTTTACCCGTGGTCTGGTTCTTGGTCAGGTCAGACAAGGCCTTTGCATTCGCACTGAAATTGGCCACATACCTCCGTTTATATCCGTCCAATCCCAGGAGTGATCTCACTTCAACCTTCGTGATGGATCGTCTTCACCCCACGTCTCTGTGGCTAGCAAGAGATAATGCCTAACGTTGTGGACACCCCGATAGCGCAAGGGCTCAAGTCTTCCTTTCAGACGTATACTCCTTTCACAGTGATGCATCTCATTTCATCTGATAAATTAGTTATCTTAGCGAAGCGGGGTTTTGCAGGATGACTCATATTTTGTCCCAATGGTAGTATATACATATATATATATATATATATATATATATATATATATATATATATATATATATATATATATATATATATATATATATATATTCCATGAAACCTGATACATATTTAAGTATTGACCATTAATTGTGATCTTTCTTTGCATTTGACAATGTACATACATATCGTAAACAGTGTCTGCGCTTCAATGATTTGAAAATGTATACATATATTGTTGTTGTTTGGGTTTAACGCCATTTTTCAGCGCACGATAGGCTACACATGGCGGCCAGTATTATTGGTGAAGGAAGAACCCAGGAAAACTCACGGAATGTACTTATGTGAGAAAGCTTGCCAGTAGCTTCTTGTGGATCGGTGGTTATTTCCGATGGTTTTCCCGGGTTCTTCTTCCGCCAATAATACTGGCCGCCATGAAGCAGCAGAGAGGGTGAACCGGACAACATTTTTAGACAAGTTTTCACTGAAATCAATGACATCAGGCCCAAATGTGTGTGTGAATCATGGATTAGGTCCAAAAAAAATCAATGAAATTAATGAAATCCTCCATCGATTTTTTTGGGAAAAAGGGACTACAACGTCGTTGTCACTCACCCTCTCTGCTGCTAAGGTTTACGGTGATTTTAACCGAATATTTGATCCAGTCCGATACGATATCATGTCCTAGGGTCTGCTAAATTTATTGTCACAAATCCGTGTGGTTTTGACTGAGCGTGACTAAAGAAATTTCTAAATTGATTATGATTCATATCACCGCTGCACCAGGTCTGATGAATATTTCGTAGCGTATGAGTATCAACGCCGTTAAATACACACAACACATTGCAGTTATCTCTGATCACTTTTGGTATCTGAGTGTATCGTTGAGTGACATATATCACATCAGTGTTTTTATGCATGCCTCGGGAAAATATTCTAGCAGGATTTTTTTGATTATCTAACATGATATCATCGTATACCACTAAATTGTTAATACTTCCATCAATAGCATCAATGCTCGGGGCTTCCTCTATATCAGTAATAAACTCAATAAAATCTTCATCGATTTGAAATTCTTTTGCTTTCTCGTTAAAATCCTTTAGCACTTCATAGCATCGCTGATCGTCTACACTCGGGGCTATTAAATACAATTTGTTCCATTTCATCCATCTCGTTATCAAATTAAGTACCAGTTGTGTCTTTCCGCTTCCAGATGGTCCGATTATAATCATTCTAATTGAATTCGGCAACATTTCATGATCTTTAATAGGTTCCCGTCGTCGGGTAGCTGAATAATCAATTATATTCATGCCGTTATATATAAATTATGGATCTATATTGTGTGAAGTGTAAAAAACGTACTGGCACAGATGACTTGACGACGATTACAACTAAAAATAACCGATCAGCGCTTTCTGGTAAATGCGTACAATGTAGTACAAAGAAATTTAGATTTGTTTCTAAACCCAAGGAACCCAAGGAACCTTTAAAAAAAAACGAGGAGGTGATATCGCAGCCAAGCTAACTAAACTCACTGGAACCCCATGGGCAAAATACCCTGGAGAAAAGCACCTTCCAGGATATAGCTACTGTGGACCGGGAACAAGACTTGATATCAGACTCAATGATCAAAATCAGCCCCGACCCGGTGAGGAACCAATAAACGCTATTGATAAGGCCTGTCACCTTCATGATGTTGCTTATAAAAGCAGTAATCTGCAGCACAGGTATCTAGCAGATGTGAAATTAATTCATGCGTTAAATGCTATTTCTGATAAATCTTTCAAAGAAAAATTGGCTTCCTTTTTGATAAAATCGGCTATGAAAAGTAAATTGATGTTAGGTGCTGGTAATTAATAACAACATGGAATCTATTTATTATTCCCCAAGAGGATACTGGAGAGGCAAGGCAGCAATCCATAAACTCGCTAGCGCTGCAAAAGTGAAAAAAACCACTGCGGCTCATTGGTTATCCAAACAGGCACTATGGCAAATTTATCTACCGCCGCCTAAACAAATCAATTTCTCGCATTTTGATGTGACCGGACCCAATGAAGTTCATCAGGCTGATATATTATTTCTGCCACATGATCGTGGTTACAAATACGCATTAACCGTAGTTGATATTGCAAGTCGATACAAAGAAGCAGAACCGTTAAAAACAAAATCAGCCACTGAAGTGGCTTCTGCATTTGAAAGGATTTATCGAAGGAGTCCTCTGCACTGGCCAAATCTATTACAAATTGATCCTGGCAAGGAATTTCAGGGTGCAGTGTTATCAATAATGAAAAATCATAAAGTCACTATCAGACGAGGACATACTGCGCTACATCGTGATCAGGCAATTGTAGAACGGTTTAATAAAACCCTTGCTGAGCGGTTATTTGGATATCAATACGCAAAAGAATTCATCCAAGAAAAAGATCCCGTGAATGGGTTAAAAGGTTACCAGCTGTGATTACTGCACTGAATAACGAGATTACTAGAACAATTAATTTGAAACCTATCAATGCGATTAAAAAGAAGTCAATACCTGAAATGGAAATTCAAAAAGATTTTAGCGTTTCCCAACCAATTCTTGGTAGTAATGTCATTGTGAGGTATTTATATGAACCAGGAGAGCTTGAAGGGGGCACAAAAAGGGCTACTGATCCTATTTGGAGTATTACTGCACATAAGATATCTAGTACAACACGATCTACGGGTAGACTTCCAATCTATAAACTGGATTCAACTGCCCCTCAACGGGGTTTAACTAGACAACAATTACAAGTGATACCTGAGGATACTCAATTACCACCGCATGGGCTTAACTAGCACCCTTGCGTCTATTGCACTCAAGACAAGTCAACATCACATTATTTCTCACATGACCGAGATTGTTATTTTTTCTGTCTACGGTGAATTGGCGAGGATCCTTATCCGAATATTGCCAACGCATTATACAATTGCAACTCGCGCAGTGATTATTCTGTTGTTGCTTCAGAGTAATTATTAATTCAGCATCAATATCAAATTCTCGTTGTTTTTTTTTTGTCTTGTTGTTTGTAACCGGAGAGTTTTTTTTATCAATAATATCATCTATTGTGGTGTCATTATCATCGCCAATGATTTCATCATCCAGGACAATTCTTCGAAGCTGATTTATTTTTCGTACTCTGGATACTGCGAGATAGACTAAATTTGACCATTCGATGCGATTATCTACCATCCAAACAATTGTATCCGATATAGTCAATCCCTGTGAAGAGTGTATTGTTGCTGCATAACCTAGCGTCCACGGGGATTTATTAGCACGCAATGCATCTTCAACAACATTGATATCAACCAGCACAATATCATTTAAAAAGAATCTGCTTTTCACGCCCTGACTCTGTCAGGCCTGGAATATCAACTTCGATGTTCTGTTTTCGTGTATCCGATGGCCTATAACAGAGGGGCACTGGAAGTGTTGCAAATTTTTGTTTATGCAATTCAAATAACTTCATCTGAAGTGTGTCCCTGAATATTTTTCTACTTGCAATGATTAAATCATTTGGTCTCCACGCTTCCCAAAACTCATTCATGGGAGTTTCCAAAATTATTTCACGGGCTATTTCACACTGGATTTTATCCGGTTGTAATCTAATTAGTTTCTTAAATTCTTTTAATTCATTATCAAGTGATCTATGATCGGTATCAATTTCTTCATAATAGTCTACAAAACCCTTTAGCCATTCATGGGGAGATGCACCGACAAATGGTGGTGGTTGGCCGTGATCACCGCACATGACGATTTTTGTATTTTTCAATAACAACCACTCAAGAAATATTTTTAAGACATCTTCGGACACTGTGTCTATTTCATCCCAAATGATAATTTCAGGAATAAATTTCTCTCCCATGCGCTCAGGAGTCCATTTATCTCCCTTCCATCTAAAGAAACTATGATAAGTGAAGGCATTTACCCCCCTCTGTATCATTTCTCTTGCAAGTCTGTGAGTCGGTGTTAGCACAATCATGTTTGGATTGGAAACACGAAATAACTCAATTGCCCGGGTTGTTTTTCCTGACCCACCACAGCCGTTTAAATAAACTGTTTTATATCTACAGATTGGATGAGAAATCGGTGGTGCACTAGAAAATTCTGAACACTGATTGCTTTCTAAGTAATTATTTTCAATGGTAACATCTGCTGATGGAATATAATCATGAAGTATTTCCTTCTTAATTCTCCATGACCCCCAATTCTCGTTGCCAGTAGCCTTAAAATCAGTCATTTTGCTATTTATGTAAAATGAGTCAGTAGCAACTCTAACTGCGGTGGTAGGAAATCTATTGATCATTGAAAATAAATTAATAGAAGCATAACCAAGCATAGAAGCTCTCAAATGTGTGTACTGCGGATTGTATCCATCAGTGTAAGTAACAATTGTATCCAATTTGGTTCCATCGGACATAAATGCGTCCTTACGATTGACATATAAGCCCCTATTTGTTAAATCCGTGATTACAAAATCGTATTCAGCATTGTCTATAATCAATCGTGAAGAATATCTCGTATTATCATCTTTGCCACCTTGGGTAAATTTACCGATTATTCTTCGTCCAAGATCTTTTGCTTCATTGTTTCTGATTTCAAATAACTGTTGGGACCAATCCATGATTTGTTGTTCACTGAAATTTGGAAACAGTTCTCGCTCTTCGCTAATTATTTTTTCTAGATCAGGTTGTGGTAACCAGACTGATTTCTGTGCTCGATAGGATATAATTGCTTCACTGACAATTAATGATTTTAACATCTTACAATCAAGCATATACCGTAATAACACTATTGGCATCCAGTGTTTTTCAGACATGTGTTTACCAATCCAAAGATAACTACACGGATGAAGTCCTGTAGCCATTTCAAATGATACTACACAAGCGAATCCGGTTAAATCAAAATCAGGAAGTGGTCCATTAATAGCAACACGGTCATTTCGTGTGTAGGGTGTCCAAATCGTTTGAAATATTTCTCACACTCTCCATACCCAAGAAAACTTCCTGGATAACACGGAATCATATCAACGGAAATAACGGTATCAGCGGTGTATTTTGTATTCCATAACCCTCCATGGCTGTATTCAAGACAAGACAATTTGACATCTGATAAGAACTCACTTCGTGTTGGTTTCCACGTGTTTTTCTTTCTAGCAAATTGTGCTGCAATGGATGGTACTGTAAAACAGTTTGCTAATAATTGATCGTTGTCTTTTCCGTCCCCAGAAAACTCACTAGCTAGTTGTTTCATTTGATTATGCAGCTCTTCAGTACGGTACAATTCTCCGTTAGTCCTTACAAACTGATCAAATCTGCATTCCTCGTCTGAAGTACTATGAAATAGCCACACTGACACAGGATCGTTTTTACTCAAATGGTAAATAGCATCAAATAATTTCTGCTCTGAAAAAAACTCTTCGGTTTGGGATAGATATTTTACGGTTCTATCCCGTGGGAATATTGTTACTGCAGATGACCACGCGTGTGCGTTATGATCAATAATTTCAATGGGGTTTCCTTTTTTTGATTGATATTTCGGTTCTTTTAATACTTCACCGGTGATTGTCGTTACTGATATTGGAAATCTCAATGATGTTTCTAATTTAGCTATATCCTGAATTGTTGCCCCATGCTGTTTCACTGTCAGTTCCCATTCGGTTATTTTTTTTCGTCTTAGATCAGTTAGTGTATTTCCCCGGGACGCATTTGTGAAGTGTTCCATTATTCGTGTTGCTACACAATTGAGCCCTGTCGAATATTTCATGGGTGCTAGTTTTGCAATATCGGGTTTGTCATTGAGCGGATATATCCCGTAAACAACTGCTGTGGCAGGATAAGATCTTTCGTAGTAGGGTTTATCAAGTCCAGTCAAAATTCCTGGTTTTGAATCCTGAGTCACAGTGACAGTTTTTTTGTCCTTAAGAATAGGCTCGTATTTGTCCCTAATGATCCATTTTCCATTATCACGGATAAGGAATTTTATTCGAAAAAAATTTCTTTCTTCCCCAAGATTTGAGATTATCTCTGCTGCTTTTTCATCATTCATGGTAGCGTCAACAACACCATCAATTCGAAATGTTGACCAACAATGAGCTGCCCCATCACGCTTGAATTCATTAAAACAGTCTCTGATTTTGCTAATCAAGGTTCTATCAAGAATTTTATTCTTTGGTGTATCAGAAACTCTATCAAGATTGAATTGAACACTTTTCCAGGGCTTAATTTTCGATAATCTCTCGAACTCCTCCATACTATAATTAAAACAAGTATTTAAATGAAAGATTTAAGTATAATGAATCATTGCAAATGGCTTATGATTGGATCAGTGACACCGTGTAACAAATCATGCAGAAATGAATTCTGTTGGTAGCATATGCAAAGCTTTCGTCGTGGAAGCCTTGGTCCGTTACCCTGTATTCGATGTGGGGTTGGGGTCAGGGGGAAATCGCAATTATGTCTTAGGTGTGGCGGCAAACGATACAGGGAACTAAAACGCTATTATGACAAAAGAATAAAAAATACTGTCATTGACCCCAACGGTGACAAAATCATTAAGACTCCTCAAGATTATATACAGAGACTTATAATTAAACCAAACAATGAATTAGAAAAATAGTGTTATTATACAAATGAACCAAGAATTCAGACCTCACCCCCGTGCTTGTTAATTATGAAGCATCCCGTGATGGTATTATCAGAAACCGCATATTGAAGAATCCAGTTGGATTTCTGAGTAATCAAGGGTATTTGAGGCTTACTGTTGGAAAGAAAACTTATCACAATCATCGTTTCGTCTTCGAGGTGTTTCATGGATTGATCAAGGATGGTTATGTTATTGATCATATTGATTCCGATTCTCAGAATAATTCTTTAATAAATCTACAGGCCATTTCAAAAGAGACAGGACAAAAAATTCGATTTTAGTATGTCTATAACACTAAGGGAGACAACTCTTAAATATAACCAATGGATATAACCAAGGGAATTATCTCCCTTAGATTGTGATTTAGCGGCTGGCTATTGTTTTATAAGAAAAGAAATATTTTCTTTTTTTTTAGTGTTTAAGTCAAATAATCTGTCTCATTTAAATACCGTGAAACACCATTAATAAGTAATTTAAGAAAATAAAATAACACCCTGTGGATTGCTGTATTAAGTTACCTTATATACTTTCTCCCTTAGATTGTGTTAACTTGTTTTATGGGTTATTGCGATTCAGCGGCTGGGCATTGTTTTGTAAGAAAAGAAATGTTTTCAAACAATTATAATCTTTTGTCTAGTGTTTAATGCAATTATTCAGTCTCATTTAAATACCGTGAAACACCATTAATAAGTAATTCAAGAAAATAAAATAGCACACCTTGCGGATTGCTGTATTAAGTCCCCTTATATACTATATGAATATTTACAACATATATATGTTAAAAAACGTTATTCTTTATAGACGTGAACAGTGGTCTAACGTGTTTGGCTTGTAAACCCAGACAATTATTCTTCACATGTTAAAGCCCCATAGTGGTGAAACGGTGGATGTTTTTTTTCTATTTAATTGAGGGGAAGGGAGGACAACCCCTCTGTGTGCATTCACATAACATGCAAACCCATGCTATCAAATTTACGGTAGCGGTGGGTTGTCGGTTTTTGACAACTTACGCAACCATGAATTTGATTTCATGGGTTGCATGTTGAATGTAAACACATACAATGTCCTAAAATAAATAACATCCATGGATGTAATTAGATCTCCATCACATTTGGGTAGCCCCGTATGGTGTTCAAAATGAATTACCGGCCAAAAAAAGGTTCACATTGGGTAACCCCACAATGAATTATCGGCTAAAAGAAACGGTCATAGGGTCATATCTCAAAGAGCAAAAACAAAAAAAAAAAAACATTCTGATATAAAACAGAAACAGAAAAATGCTCTAACAAAGGACCCTATGAAAGACACAAAGGCCTAATAGGGGACCCAATGAATGCAAATAGAACCACAACGGCCTATATCAAGGGGGCCAAATGACTGATAACCGCTCATCATGGTTGTTATTTATTTTTGTCTGCATTTATATTTATATATACAGACTGAATTTTAAAAAATATATTTATATATACAGACTGAATTTTAAAAAATATATTTATATATACAGAATTAATTTTAAAAAATATATTTATATATACAGACTGAATGTTAAAAAATATATTTATATATACAGACTGAATTTTAAAGAATATATTTATATATACAGACTGAATTTTAAAAAATATATTTATATATACAGACTGAATTTTAAAAAATATATTTATATATACAGAATTAATTTTAAAAAATATATTTATATATACAGAATTAATTTTAAAAAATATATTTATATATACAGACTGAATTTTGAAAAATATATTTATATATACAGAATTAATTTTAAAAAATATATTTATATATACAGAATTAATTTTAAAAAATATATTTATATATACAGACTGAATTTTAAAAAATATATTTATATATACAGACTGAATTTTTAAAATATTAACGGTTCTTTTATTTTTGAAAAATGAATTAGAAATATGTATTATCATATATGAATTCTGAAAATATGAATAGCATCATAGTTGAAATTGCAAAATTGAAAAATCAGAATATTAAATTGTCAGATGGATTAAATCCTGATCAAATCAAGTCGGATTTTCAGGATATAGAATACGGAGTTAGCACTAACAAGTATATGTTACCAAATAAATATGCACTCATCAAAAAAATTCAAAATTCTATTCGAGACTCTCTTGCATTTTCCAGTGAAGTAGATGTGTTTGTTCCGTTATATACTATCGTGGAAGGAATACGAAAAGAATTGGGTAACGAATATGAATTGAAAAAGGAAGTTAATTCTAAAATTAGAAACTTACGAGCGTTAATTCAAGAAAATGAACTATTTTGATTGACCGACCCTCAATATATTTTGTCAGACAGTAAAATCTCCTTGAGATTTTCATTTTTTTTTGTCATTTTTTGATTGAATCAGTGAAAATATTTCACACTGCGAAAATAAAATAGAATCCTAACAGCTTTGAAAGTTCTTTTAAGAACTTTTCCCTATGGAAAATCCAATGCAAAATCGACTACTTGACCCTACGAGTTTTTTTGATGAAAATCGATGAAAAATGACCAAACATCACTGAAAACAGGCAAAAATTGATGAAAAATGGCTAAAAATCATCAAAAATGAGTTTTAACAGCTTTTCCTTATGGAAAATCCCATGTAAACTCGACTACTTGACTGTAAAATCTCTTTGAGATTTTCAACTGAAAACCACCAAAATGGCACCAAAACTGTCAAAAACAGGCAAAATCAATGAATAAAAAATAAAAATATTTCACAGCAATAAAAAATTGGACCGTTAAGGATGGAATCATCGATGGGAAAAATTGTTTTACAATTGAAAAATGGTTTCTGATTTCAAATAATGGTCAATGAAGCATTAACGACCCGATTGGCTCGTGAACGATTAGATGCAATTAAGAAATTTATACCAATTCGCGACTCTGTCAGGAATAAACTGCAAGAACGACAGAGTCTTCAGACTGATTTTGCTGCGGGATCTGAAGAGTTGTTTAAACCAATAACTACAACAACGAAACAGATAGTGTCAACAATCTCTGAGCAAGGAAAAAAACAAGAAGAGACTTTTCTCCCTGTGTTAGAAAAAATAGCAAAAAGAACTAAACAAACATAAAAGTCTTTAGAAACACTTCCAGTGGATATAGTAGCTACTTCACGGCAACAAAAAAAAAAGAGCAAGTACTAGAAGAACAAGGTGCTATTGCAAGAAAACAAGAAGAGGAAGAAGACGTTACTATAGCAAAAATGTATTCACCGCAAACTATATTTGCAAACTATGTATACAACATAATTAAAAGTTTTAAAGATGACAATGATTTAATTAACTTTACCGCGCGGAATTTTTCACTCGATAAAAGAGAAATAGCTGTAAACAAAAGGTATAAAGAGTATATAAAAAACGACGAGAATTGGATAAAAAAAGTATACTTAGCAAACCGTGGTAGATTTAGAATCACAGAAAGTAACCGCAATAATTTTGAGAGTTTTAAAGACAAAGTATTGAGTAGAATAGATCAAATGAATATAGTAGTTAAAGAGGATGAAGAGGAGTCAACTGAAGATGAGTATTTAGGTAGCGGAATAGTTGAAAACACTAGCGTTACTTGTCCTGATAGTGTTATCAATGATATATCACGATTAGAAGTTCTTGTAGGAGGATTCCGAGCTGGAAATAACTCTCCAGAAATAATTAATGAAGCAGCTGATATCTGTAGACGATTATTTGCCGGTGGTATCATGAACATTAATGTATATCGAGAACTCATTGCTGAGTTAGTTGAAAATCACAAAGATGCCCATGGTTATTACAGCGATTGATCACTAATTAAAAAACTACTAGTTTTATAACAAGATGATTATACACTACAATCATGATAAACCAACCCTCGTCTATGTAGTTAATTCACGGTTTCCAGCTTATAGAGCATACTACGGAGATGGTTTAGGTAATACCATTGCAGGGTTATTTACAAGAATGGCCCCAAAAGTGATGCCGTTAGCTAAACAACTAGGAATGAAAGCCATTGATGTTATTCGTGATAAGGGTATTGGTGTTGTTGGAGATCTTGCCGGGAAAGCGTTTTCAACTGCGAAGAATAAAATAACATCATTAGTGAGACGAAAAAAGAAACCATTGCCATCTACAGCAGAGATGCCTGCGAGTGTCAGTAAAATAATAAATAACGCAGTAGATGAAAAACTAGCGTCATTGGCGACTCCCTTGATAAATCAAGAAGACCAAAATAACATGATAGCAAACATGATAGCGGGAAGTGGCTTTAAAAAACCACGTAGAAAACGCTAGCGTTTTTCACGATGAAATGGAAAATCCGATTTAGACTCTGATAAATAGAATAAAATGTTCAAAAGGTCATCTGATCCAGCATTTGATATGGATGCCCCAGTGCGTAAAGATGATTCTGTACGCGATTTTCAATTTTATTCTTATCACGCAATACAACCCGATCTCCGATCACGAATTGAACTTCAAGTTCATGATACCAGTAAATACTTTTTGCCTTGTGAAGCGTTTATTGAAGTAGAAGGAGAACTTGTAACAAATGATGCTGCACATAATGATCCACCATATGACATTAGCACAACTACCCGAGTTGGTTTTGTTAATAATGGCATAATGGCGTTATTTGAAAGTGCAAGATATCTCATTGATGGAAAAGAAATTGAATCCATTGACCGTGAAGTTGATGTGGCTACAACAATCATAGGGTTAGCAAGATATTCTGATGATTATACAAGATCAGCGGGTCCATCTATGATGTTTTCTAAGGATATTACTGATAACCCTGAACACAACCAGTATTCTAGAGTCAAGGCAACACATGCTTCTTCAGTTAATCCAGCACCAGCCGGATATACAAGACCAGCTGGTGATTTTGATGTCATAAATAATATTATTACTTTCAATCTTGGATTTGCAACACGTGTATCATCGTTGCAAGGACAGCGTCGACAGTTTTCATGTGCAATTCCACTGCATCATATATTCGGATTCTGTAGAAATGTTAGAAAAGTTATTTATGGAGCTAAACACACAGTAGCGCTTGTACGAAAGGGTACTGATAATGATGCAATATGGCATGATGCTGGTGTTCCTGATGGTAAAGTCATTTTAACAAAACTAGCATTGTGGATGCCAGTGTTAACTCCATCAATTACCGCAGAAGAAAAATTGTTATCATTTATGGACCAAGGAGGAAAGTCGTTATTGAGTTGGTTATCAGTGACCACTGATATTAAACTGGATAATGTTGATGATATATTTACTTGGCATCTGGCATCAAAACAAGGGGTTTCAGCTCCACGTCATATATTTATTGCATTACAGAATGCTGTGCGAGTTGGTAATCAACAACGAAGTCATATGATATTTGATCAGTTAGGTGTTAGAGAAGTCTCACTGAGAATAAACGGACAACAGGAACCATCTGAAGATGTGCAACTTGATTACGGTCAAAATCATATTGCACGTGCCTATCATAACCTGTTGTCGTTTATGGCACGTGATCTAAATGTGGATACTGGTTTGCAAATATCACAATGGGATTTCAAAAGCCTCTATCCGATTTATTACTTTTCGCTGGAACATCTCGACTTGGTGAAACAATCTGTCGTTGATATACACTTCAGAGCCCGTGTAACCCGTCCTGGTGGTATTGCTAATTATAGAGCGGTTGCTGTCATTCTCAGTGATAAATCAATGCTACTTGAAGGTGTTGGAGGAAGAATGAGAGTGGTAGATGCCCCAGTAGAAAACATGTAATTGAAAATCCGAAGGATTTTTCCATTAGAATCAATCTATTATGTATAATGTCATATAGTGTTATTAGTGTTGCGTTAACTCCTGGTCAAATCAAAAAATTGCAATCAGAATCGGCTAAAAAATGTGGAACCACAATCACGTTGAAACCTAATCAAATGACTGGTGGTGCAAATAAATTATCGCTGACAACTCGTCAAATAAAACATTTCAATGATGCACTTGCAGCCAAAAAAGGTGTTCAGATTACTCTTTCTGCGGCTGCTATCAAAAATATGATAAAAACAGGTTGTATATTTCCATTGTTAGCTGCAATACCAGCATTGATTGCAGCAGCAGCCCCAGCGGTGGCTAAAGCAGCGGCGTTAGGAGCCGTTGGTACTGCAGCAGGAATGGCACTAAAAAAGGCAACTGGACAAGGATATAAAAAAGGGAAAGGGTCTAAGACTACCAGGAACCCCGTATTCATGGTACAGCGGAAAGGGTCTAAGACTACCAGGAACCCCGTATTCATGGTACAGCGGGATATCCGTTCACGGATCAGGCCTGAGACTACCAGGAACGGTTTATTAATTCAGAAATCTTCGATGGTTCCTATGTCCAATTTTGATTTAATGGATGCGGCTAAAAAACTAGTGATTAAAAATTTCAGAGGTGTTTTTATGAAAGATCAATTACCACATCAACCAAACAAAACTGAAACAGGTATTATTAATCTCGATAACAGCACCGGACCTGGAACTCACTGGGTTGCATACGCTATTGATCCACGTGGGATTGTCTATTTTGATTCATATGGATTAGCCCCACCAAAAGAGTTTATGCGTTACATAAAACAATTTCCAATGAAGACTTGGTATTCTACGCTACCAACACAACAAATCAATGACCCACCAATATGCGGCAGTGAAGTATTAAATGTCCTTGATGCTATTTCAGCATCTAGAAAACCACCACACATTGTCGTAAATGACTACACCAGCAATCGCTTTTTAGAGAGAAAAAGAGTTTTACAATAACATGATTGATATTTGGTGGAGATCTTTGAAACCCAAACCCGATGACACTGCAACCGGTGATATAACAAAAAAAATTAAAGATGAAATCGCTGAGACGTTGAACTTAACAAGTGTTGTCCCGAATGAAATAGTTGTATTTCAAGACAAACAGGGTAAATTGAAATCTAGTAATATTTCTCTGGATGATATTTTAGTTAAACAACAAAACGCAATCGAGAACACCGTTGCGTTATTTTCCGATCAGGGTAAATTGAAATCTAGTAATATTTCTCTGGATGATATTTTAGTTAAACAACAAAACGCAATCGAGGATACTATCGCGTTATTTTCCGATCAGGGTAAACTCAAACCAGGCGTACTTTTTTCGACGATTACAGATCGATTTAAAACTCTCAACGATTCTGCGTTAGAACTAGCAACACTTCAATCTAAAACCGAAGAACACATAAAACAGTTTACCGCATTTCGTAGAAATATCATTGATAAATTTATTGGAACTCCATTCGATAAAATTGAACTAAAACTCCCTGATATTAAAAAATCCATCGATGAGACGAAAACCTTCATCGAAGGCATCAAAGGGGATGCAACGAGGATGATAACAGTCATTGAAAAAACAAAAATTCCTCATGAGAAAACCAACAACGTAGTATACACAATCAAACACGGATCATTTGAGTGGACACCTACAAACAACAAATTAGATATCACTGCAACCGTTAAGGGTATTTATCGATTGACAATAGTGAGAACGACTCACTTTAATATTTCATCGTCGAGTTAATCCGGGGTCAATAATACGATTTCAACTATCATCGACAAGGATACAACTGAACAGTTCACGTTAATAGCTACTGATAAAAATTTGGTTAGGGTTACAACAACATGGTATGTGGAATTCGTAGCAGATTTAAGTAAATCGTAATTGAAAACGCTAGCGTTGTTAAAATAAAAAATGATTTCATCATCGCAATATCGTTATGATCAGGTCAGAGAGTATCAAACTAGACTCAAAACCTTATCTGAGGAGTATGCAATGAAAATTAAAAAATATCGCAGGAGAATTACCGCAATTGATGTTACTGTGTACGCTGTGAGTGGTGTAATCACCGGAGCCGGTATTATACTGTCTTCAGTGACAATGATGGCTCCGATAGCTGTTCCAATTTGCATTTCTGCGGCAACAACAATCGCTGGAATTATTTCAATAATCACAAAAAAAATATCATCATGCAGCCAACGAAAGCTACAAGACTACATAATTCAATTTCATGTTGTGTCTACTGCATACTCGCAATTATCCTCATTGATATCGTCATCGCTCGATGATACAATTATATCAGAGAGTGAGTTTTCAGCGATGGTAGATATATATGATTCTGCGATGTCAAAATTAGAAATACAAAAACATGAGTATAATAACAATGACAACACCGATGGAATTACTTCAACAAATAGTGGAGAACACAAACCCAGGACAAACAAGCATGATCTCAATAACATCAACGAATCCAGAATTCAGTGTGAATTTCCCCTCTCCGGTTCCAGTGAAGGAGATAGCGCTAGCAAAATTACGAGTGTATCATAGCTGGCCAAATATTAGGTCAAAATCATTTGGTGGTCAACAACCGAATAATTCACTGGTATTTGCAAATAAGAATAAACCAGACGGTACCCCAGACTGGAATGTTGTTTCCATACCAACCGGATCATACCAAATCGAACAAATCAATAATGAATTCGCGCGTAGAATAAAATCGATTACTGGAGTAGAGTCAAAAATCGCTATAATAGTTCATGAACCAACACTATCATCCGCAATTGAGATAAGCACAGAAGGATACGTGGTAGATATCTATCAAAGCTCAATAAGAACAGTGTTAGGTTGGCCTGAATTACCACCTCGACAAGTTAACATACCACCTGAACCGAAAAAATCTGATTATGTCACTGACAGGATAAAATCTGATAATCCAATAAAAAGCTATAGATATTATGATAAGTCGTATTTTTTCATTAGAGTAGAATATGATGAAAAAATACGACTTATTCATCAAGTTGCTAACCGGGGTAAAATCACTGAAAATTTCACAGCTTTCAATAACGATATTTCACTCTTGTTAATATCTCTTAAATCCGGTACTCTCACCCGAGATGAATTTATCAATGTCGTAGAAACATGTAACAAAATCATCAATGACATGGAAACATTTCATTCACAAATTATTCAAGAGGTATTAGGTGACAGTAGTCCTAAAACAAGAGATTTATTTGCAATAGACTATAAGATCCGCATAGGAGATATTCCAACATTCAAACTTCCAGGATATAATATATCAGAACTACAAAAATCTCTCAGTGATGCCATCGATGTCGGTTTTAAAAAAATCCATGATACGTGGAAAAAAACACCATCACAACCACAAACAACTATCCTGACACACAATAATGACCCAGACGGTGGCGGCAGGCATATTGCTCCGTTCAATGTGAATATTTCATCGGTGATAGCAATCAATTTAGTATGTGATGTTATCGAAGGAAGCTATCAAATAAATTTAGAATGATCAAACCAAGCTCAGCAAGGATATATTTTGTATTCATTTGCACCAACAGCTCCTCCAGGATTTCTAATAATTGAGGATCCAACTAATCCAGTCTATATGCGATGTCATAATAATTCATTAACCAGAATTAATTTCAAACTCACTGACCAGTCTAATAATCTGATTGATTTACAAAAGGAGGTGTTAGCGATTAGTCTATTTGTAAAGTCGTAGTGATTTTCCAGACAAGGTCTGGGACACGGACTAGATCAAATGCAGCAGGGTGGTATATCGGACTTGATAAAATATTCGGTTAACCCATAGCAGCAGAGAGGGTGAGTGACAACGACGTTGTAGTCCCTTTTTCCCAAAAAAATCGATGGAGGATTTCATTAATTTCATTGATTTTTTTGGACCTAATCCATGATTCACACACACATTTGGGCCTGATGTCATTGATTTCAGTGAAAACTTGTCTAAAAATGTTGTCCGGTTCACCCTCTCTGCTGCTCATGTATAGCCTATCGTATGCTGAAAAATGGCGTTAAACCCTAAAAACAAACTTAATGTAAAGTCACTATGCGATATTGAAAAGCATGTTAGATCTCATCTATATTATTTATAAAAAGCGTTTTTAAGTTCCTGAACTCTGGTCTTTCTTATATATAACACACATGGTGTTACAATATCATTATATCTTACAGTTTGTTTTAACGTCTTATATATAACACACATGGTGTTACAATATCATTATATCCTACAGTTTGTTTTAACGTCTTATATATAACACACATGGTGTTACAATATCATTATATCCTACAGTTTGTTTTAACGTCTTAGGTGGTTGTGTTAAGATTAGATTTACCATTATATTTACGTGACGGATTCTGACCCTTTTGATACAATTGCGGAATCTACCGACAGTATGTCGGGCCATATACAAGAGGTTACTAACATTGATAAAAATTTATTCCCACTTGTTCATGACTATCTACTTTACACTGGCTTTACTAACCATATTATAATCTAATCTCCCTGATGAACCACAACCAGCTTGAAACCAGCTTTTAGTCATAGTATCATCACCCGAAAACACTAGAAAAAATGATGAAGAATGCGTTTTCCGACATTTCCGCCAATCATCTCATGCAAAGACGGTTTCTGGATGGACTAAGTTATAATCACCGCTTAATCCACTCCGTTTGCTTTCCGCATTGATTGCATTCAAACAAAAAACATTGACTTTTGCACAAAGAGACAAATTGTTTTCGAACAAGGACGCCATTTCAAACAGCGTTCTGTGAACTAATTGATTCGTTTCTATATGAGTGCTATGTTTTGGCACCAGAGCACAAAATTGTCTAGACGTAAATCATCGCGGGGTGGTGTGGGGATATCTTCATTAACTATAGAACAATTGTACCAGTACAACTTAGTCATTGCCTAGCAGTGCTTTGGGTGGGTCTGGTGAGTCTGGACAGAGTTTGCATGTCGATCAATGATACCAAACAAAAAAGATGTACAGAAATATAGTAAAAACTGCTTGAAAATTAAAGTATTTTTTATTTTGTACTTTTTCAACCATATACGGTTTGTTCTTCATCTACATGACGTTTCTGAGTAAAGTAGTATTATGTTATCTTTTTCTGCCTGGGGTCTGAACGTTACTCGTCATTGTACCGGTCGACTCGACATAAACATTATTGCATGAATGATAACATAGACAACGGTCAGACAAAGTTCACTGATAACATCAACTTAACTCACATGATATGAGCTTCCACGTGTGCGGTACGTGTGTTGATATAGCATACGATATAAAGGATGCGACCTTCACTTAGTTTATTCACGAACGAAGCGTGTACCCGTATTTGCTTGTCTGATCCTGTGAAATTGATTTTATCTTTATTTACATCATATTAAGTAAGTCATTATCGACTTTACAATGTGTTATATAAATATTCAGTAATTATATAATTGTCCTAAAGCTTACTCTTGGAAGTTTGAGTTCACTGTAATGGTTATATTCGAACAACGTCATTTCCATACATCAAGTTAAAACAGTCGCATTATTTTAATCAGTTAAACATAAATTTTCAAGTAAGTGGCGATCTTCCACTGGGGCGCCATCTAACATCATTTCGTAAAGTGTAAGTCTGATGCTTGCCTAGGCGAACTTAGGCAACTGTTTTGGTGTGTTTTTGAAAAAAAAGCAGTTATATCCCATTGCCTCGGCAATAACAGGTTTCATTCACGTGCTAATATTTACGTTTAAACAAACCAATCAACCGTCCGCAATGCAAAGAAGGGCTGATTTTCATACTGCACAGGGAAACTCTTTCACAAATTTGAGCGTGACATATGATCCGCACATCTATAATGGGTTGCATTATCTTATGGAATTCGTACGGAATTAGTAGCACCATTGTGATATCTTGCGGCAGCCAATCGCAAAACTAAACCTCATACATATAATCACATGTAGTACTTCAATGTACAATATGGAGCCGTATTGGCAAAATAATCTTCATACTTTATAATTCCTATATTTTTACATTTGAAAAATATATCCGTATACCTTCACTAAATTATATCCTTATATTTTCACATGTCACAAATATAACCTTATATCTTCACATGTCACAAATGTAACCATATATTTTCACATGTCAAAATATTAGATTTGCCATCATGCCGTGCGACACCTGACTGTGTGAGTCTACAAAACGTGAACCTGCAAGAAACAAACGAGGCTTTCTTAGCTGACAATTACAATGGTGAATGATTCCTGTAGAATAAATGCACATTGTATTTTGTCGGGGTCAACATGGCACGTAAACATTAATATGTTCTACCTAAGGCATGAATTGAATGTTAGCAAGGTGAATTGCGGTAAATTGACAAAGTGTAAGGCAAACCAGGCAAACATTTATTAGGGTCTGTGACCATTTAAAACAGGTTTATGAATGATATTTATTTTCCAGAATAATTATTAATAAACGCGGATTAGCGAGGATTATGATTATTTTTATGGGAGTGATACAAATGTTGCTGGTTGAAGTATCAATCCAGATTGTCCAAGCTAAATGAGGTGTGTTTCCATACGAAATTCAGGATTCCAATAAATCTCGCTATATTAGTCAGTCCATGTTTTTCTGTTGATGGAGAAAGTCTGGGGTACCCTGATAACAATAAAGAGTACTCTTCCAGTTAAACAGCTTTGCAAGGGTCGAGGGGGTCTGAACATTTGTGAAACCAGACAGCAGAGTAGAACTAGAGTTAAGCCTCTGTTGGGAAGCGAGCGAGGGCTGTCAAATGAAAGGTTAGTCTTGGTTACATACGATTTGTTAACTGGTGTAAGTTTGAAATTATTGTTGAATATATTCATTTTAAATTCATACCTTGAGTTTAGTTCGGAGATAGTCGTGCATGTTATGTGATTCATGTATTATAAGAAAGGCATGCACTATTTAGTGACATGAATGAGTTCGGATTCAGTTGTTTTGTCTTTATAGAAATTGTGTAGTGCAAGAGTTCATGAATTTCCTCTGATACGAATTGTGTGAATATGTACGTTGGCTGTTTATAATGATGCTAAGAATTGATGTTTGTTATGTTTGGAAATACATATCAATAAGTTGTCAATTAGAAATGTAATGTAGTTAGTACAAGGAGTACAGTCCATTATTTCATAAGTAATTATGTTGTTTGTTCTCTTCAGCAAAGAATTGAAGTGTCTGTCGACTGGCAGAGCTCTCATGGTAATTTATAACCATAGCGGGTTTTGATGTTTAATCTAATGATGTCTAATTATGTCATGGGCTCGGTAGGAATGCGAGAGGATAGAAATATCTAAATGCATCTTAATAGGGCTGTGTGTACTTATTAGGTGCAAAATGACCATAGATAATTATGCTGAATATCGATAGTCGATGTCTGAAGCAGAAGAATATGAGTATAAGAAAACCCTGACGTATTTATCATGGGTAATATGGTTTTCTTATAGGAGAGAGAGAGAGAGAGAGAGAGAGAGAGAGAGAGAGAGAGAGAGAGAGAGAAATAAATATGGAAGCGCGGACCTATCACTAGCAGTGATTTGGAAAATACCGGAAGCACCAGACGTAGCGGTCATATCAACTCTCGGGCTTGGATCAGTCACTCGGTCACATGATAACATTTGTTCCATCGGTACAACATAACGGCTGCATGAATTTTGTAACACTGTTTCTGAGAGAAAGCGAATCATTCAAATGGCATGTTCGATTTCATATTGTTTAGGTAATTCATTGAACTAGTATGTTATTCTATATCTCTGTACAGATCTCTGTTTCCCACCCAGTAATATCACATTTTATTGTATTCTTAGCTCGATCGGGGAAATAACACCGTGGTCGATCGTCTTTTAGAGAACAATAACCAAAAACAAGAAATAGAATGGGGAGATCACACAATTCCATCATCTATTGACAGAAAGTAATATTTGGTAAAGTAATTTGACGAGACGCCGTTCGCAAATTTCTGAAGTTGTTTCCCTACTTCATTCACAACGACCAACCCAAAGTGATGGATTATTGAATCAGATTTGCATTGTTTTCATATTTGGTCAAAGAGTATACAAGATGACATAATGCAGTTTACTTCGATACCTTAGTTCAACCCAATTCTACCGCTTTCTGAAGTCAAGTATATTGTATATCAGCAGGCTCTGAAAGTGGTGAGAATTTAAATGCGGGTTAGCGTTTGTGCCGAAGAGTGATTTTAATCTTGTAAACCTTGATTATGGAGCAAGGTTATTATATAATAAACACAAATGTTAATTTTCTACGTTGATAACGAATACATTTCATCATGTGATACCAAACACTATATTTTTCAATGTGTGTCTTCTCCACTCCTTAAAAGGTCATGTTTGTAGTCCCACACGATGAAATATATATCCGGTATTCGCGTTGGAAAATGAAATCTACTCTTTGTAGTCCTCGAGAGTCCATACAACAAGGGTTGTTAAATACACATATCAGTCATATGATAACTCTAGTATCTTTGCCATCAGGGGCCCAGAATGGCCGAGCGGTCTAAAGCGCTCTCCATTACGGACCACTACCATCGCACCTATGTTTGCGTGGGTTTGAGTCTCAGATTCGGCAAATGTGGGTATGTGAGAAAGCGTGCCAGTAGCTTCTCGTGGGTCATTGGTTCTTTTTTGCGGATTCTTCATCCATCATTAATACTGGCTGCCATGTATAGCCTATCGTATTCTGAAAAATAGTACTAAACCCTAATACAACAACAACAGTAATCTGTTCCATCATGTTACGACATGCAATCGCATATCTGTACCTACGACCTATCCTATTGAACTACGATAACCGATTTAGACAAATGACTAACTTAACATGTATTAGTTTACATGGCAGCAATAATTTATATCGACCGTGTATATAGGTATATAACAGTAAATTTAAATTATCCATTAGTTTATGGACTGTGCGAACAGCCTTAGGACAGTTAAATTAGTGTTTCCGTAAGTATATACTTACGAAAGTACGTATATCAAAGAAATACATAAGAATGTATGTATATAACGTAAATACGTACTAATGTACGTATATCAAAGAAATATGTAAGAATGTATGTATATAACGTAAATACGTACTAATGTACGTATATCAAAGAAATACGTAAGAATGTATGTATATAACGTAAATACGTACTAATGTACATATATCAAAGAAATATGTAAGAATGTATGTATATAAAGTAAATACGTACTAATGTACGTATATCAAAGAAATACGTAAGAATGTATGTATATAACGTAAATACATAATAATGCACGTATATCAAAGAAATACGTAAGAATGTATGTATATAACGTAAATACGTAATAATGTACGTATATCAAAGAAATATAATGCATGTATATAACGTAAATACGTACTAATGTACGTATATCAAAGAAATACGTAAAAATGTATGTATATAACGTGAATACGTACTAATGTACGTATATCAAAGAAATACGTAAGAATGTATGTATATAACGTAAATACGTACTAATACACGTACATAAAGTAAATAGCTGAGTGACAAGCTAGGCAGCTGTTAGTACTATTTGTGTACGTCTTTGGTATGATTCGGCCGGGGATCGAACCCACACCCTCCCGCATTCGATGCAGACTCCATAACCACTAATCCACAATCCACAATCTTTTATGTACACTACTACTTAATACAACAAATTTGGACATAAAGAACAAGAACAGGTTAGAACGAACGACCTCACAAACAGACAGCAAGTAATATTCAAGAAAAGCTCTGCACCCATGGAACCAGACATAGGATTGGTTAGCTCATTGATTAGAACTACTTCGCCCTACAGGTATATTATGAGAACAAAACGACCTTGCAAAGAGACAGCAAATAATAGTCAAGCTAAGCACTATACATTTGGACCCAGTCATATTATCTATGCCGTTATTTGAACAGCGATAACCCATTTATTTCAAATAGATTTAAGTCGATACATCTAACTCTCTCGTCATTCGTCTCGCCCGTTTTTGCAGCTAGTTACACTTTATATATTGCAATCTTCAAATTATGTCATTGTCTTCTGTTGCGATGTCGTCAGTAAGGTAAGATCTTTAATTTTGACAATAATCTTTTCTTTATACATCGCACGTTGTCATTATTGATATCTTTTTTAAGTACAAAATGCCAAATATATTGAAACAGAAATTCAATACGTTGGAGTTGTGTGGACTAATGAGCTACATTATTATCATCATCTTAGCGTATGAACCCATTCAGCAGTGTAATTACATGCAAACATGCATACACACACTTTATTTTTAATCGCCCAATTAGGGCGGTATTATATTAACATATTTGGAACATCCCATCGGAGCTATGAAGAGAAAGTCCCGAGAAGATCTTGCATTTTAATCGTTTCCAGGGTATAAGTTAACAAAATGCAACTGCATGCACAAATTTACGTTAGGAAACGTTGATTGTTTCGCTTTCATTTTAAAGCTGACATTCCTAAGATATGCTGGTTATGCATTGAGTGTGTATTATAACCATGACTTATGATGGTTATGCAATGAATGTGTATTATATTCATGACGTATGTTGGTTTTATACGAAATGTAAATTATATTTATGACTTATGTTTGCTATGCAATGAATGTGTATTATATTCATGACGTATGCTGGTTGCATGCTGAATGTGTTTATATTCATGACGTTTGTTGGTTGTGCATTGCATGTGTATTATATTTATTACGTATGTTGGTTGTATACTGAATGTGTTTCATATTTATAATGTATGCTTGTTGCATGATGAATGTGTATTATATTCATGACGAATGTTGGTTGTATACTGAATGTGTATTATATTCATGGTGTTTGGTGGTTGTATACTAAATGTGTATTATATTCATGGTGTATGCTGGTTGTGTTCTGAATGTGTATTATATTCATGGTGTATGGTGATTGTATACTGAATGTGTATTATATTCATGGTGTATGCTGGTTGTGCTCTGAATGTGTATTATGTTCATGGTGTATGGTGGTTGTATACTAAATGTGTATTATATTCATGGTGTATGGTGGTTGTATACTGAATGTGTATTATATTCATGGTGTATGGTGGTTGCATACTGAATGTGTATTATATTCATGGTGTATGCTGGTTGTATACTGAATGTGTATTATATTCATGGTGTATGGTGGTTGTATACTGAATGTGTATTATATTTATGATGTATGCTGGTTGTGTTCTGAATGTGTATTATATGCATGGTGTATGATGGTTGTGTTCTGAATGTGTATTATATTCATGGTGTATGGTGGTTGTGTTCTTAATGTGTATTATATTCATGGTGTATGGTGGTTGTATAATAAATGTGTATTATATTCATTGTGTATGGTGGTTGTATACTGAATGTGTATTATATTTATGATGTATGGTGGTTGTATACTAAATGTGTATTATATTCATGGTGTATGCTGGTTGTGTTCTGAATGTGTACTATATTCATGGTGTATGGTGGTTGTATACTAAATGTGTATTATATTCATGGTGTAGGCTGGTTGTGTTCTGAATGTGTATTATATTCATGGTGTATGGTGGTTGTATACTAAATGTGTATTATATTCATGGTGTATGCTGGTTGTGTACTGGATGTGTATTATATTCATGGTGTATGGTGGTTGTATACTAAATGTGTATCATATTTATGGTGTTGGCTGGAGTATACTGAATGTGTATTATACTCCAGCCAATACATATTTCGTTATTTCTTTAAGTCTGTCTGTCTCGAATACGTTGTTAGCGAGAGTGAGAAGGAACCATGTCATGTATAAAACGCAATTTTGCTAGCATTTTCGTGTGCTTTCGTAGATGACCTGACCATAGTCTACTTTATTTTAAAACTCGAATTGGTAATTTCTAAAAGAAATAAAACGTTGCTAACATGCTTAAGCATAGTCTGTTTATTATTTACTTGTTTGCGCATTTTGAAAAATTACTTGATGGACATTAAGTATTTGCTGTAAAGATTGTCAAAACTATTAAGTAAGAGCCACCTGATCTCGACCAGGTAAGTAAATGTTCTTCTATTTCGAAATTTTATCTGAATAAAGTTAAAACAATATATAAATGCTTAAAGGAATATGTTAAGGAAGCACATGTATTTATCATGGATCACGAGGGAGACAAGTTTTTTTAGAAAAATAATCATTTCAAATTTCAAATTTTGAACGGCACTTTCACCCCCCGATGAAAGCACATTTTTTCCGTCTATGGAATATTAATGTAACGGGGTAGTCGGTATCAAGCGCTATTGGTACAATATTGCACAAGCCCACTGGCCAGAGGTATTGCGCAACTTGGAAAAACAACACCAGAAGCGCCTCCCACTAATTCTCGTTATCTAAGGATTGACCTCTACAGTGTGATTTGACCGGTTATAAAATGGATATGGCAATCTGAGTCGATATCTTGAACAAAGACAACACACGAGCCCCCGTAAAGATAAATAAAGAATTTAATCAAAATCAAGAGAAGAAAAGACACAGTAAATTACAATTTTCTTTCCTTCTGAATAATGTTAGTTCAGAAGCACTTTTAAACCGAAGTTTAAAATAATAGATACATTAATTAAATTTCAAACACTAATAAAATAGACAAATTTAGCCGGTTATAGCTGATAGCAAATTTCATCACGAAATCGAGTGTTCATTAACATTGGACCGCTTGGTAAATTCACATGACCTGATCGACGACTGTTTTTTCCTTCTGCTTGCGTCTCGACTTTAACTTGCCCTCTGGGTGAATGTGGGATTCTCACAACCCTGACTTCTAAATTCTTTTTCTCCTCCTTTGGATCTCGATCTCCTCGGTATTTTTCTCTCTCCAAACAAACTATTCTCCTTGAAAAGAAAAGGGTAAAACGCCCTAAGTATCTCGTTACGTTTTAAGAGTTGAGAATGTCCGTCCGTCTTACTGGTTCGAACATCAGATCTTACTATCAGTGATAATCTTTATACGGCTATCAAATATTACACAAGTCTTCAGATCAATACAGCTATACCACTAATTATCGACATCAGAATTTGGTGAAGTCACATATATTCCCGTAAATCATTAAGTAGAGTGAGGCAATATATCATAGCCCACAATCCACATTCACTAATATGATAAATTCAAATTAATGTAACACTTTCCAATCATAAATGTACACGGCGGGTTTTCTACAACACCCATTAACCTACCTAGGTATATAAGGTGAAAATGCTAATTCAGAATTCAAAAGTACATTACTAAATCACTGTAATAACCGAACTATCCATACGAAATCAACACGTCATGCCTCTGTAAAGACGAAACATCATATAAATTACATCATGATAAATGTGAACGATTCCTACAAAATCAACAGATCATGCATCTGTAACGAAGAAACATCATATAAATTACATCATGATAAATGTGAATTTGAGTTAAATACCTTGTGTTTTTGGCGTCTTACAATCGTTCCAAATTCAGTTTTCCCTGGAACCCGATTTTACGGACGTCTTTCCTAAAGTACGTCCGGAGTCTTTTACTGCGTATTTTTACTTCTAGTTTCTCTCTCTCAGAGACTTCAAGACTGCCTAAAGTCATTTGATTCGTAATATGTATTCCCTTCAGGTTCAGGGGTCGACCCACCCCGTCCTGCCACATTTGATCAATCGGAATAAATGCTGTTCCTACAGACATTTGTGAAACTGCTTAACAATGTGCCAAAAATGCCACCTGTGGTTGAAATAACACCCTATCATTTGTCTCAAACCACTTTTGACAGTTTTACGTGCGAATTTCGCTCTTTCTAGCCTGTCATACAGCTAGTCCGTTTTTTACTATAAACATAGGACCAGTATGACCTGTGTTAGGAAAACATTACTCCGTGCAACTCTACCACAAGATAACAGTTAATTATTGGCTAGACTAAGAACTAATTAATGGATTTCACTGACGAAAAAATTGGCACTTGACAATGTGTTAACTTGTATGTCATTCAAGTGTGTACTAAGTGTGAGTGTAAAATTGGATTTTTAACGTACTTTTGACAATTATTCAGTTATATCTCTGCGATATCTGCACTGTAGCAGTTTATATTGATATCTAGTACTTGTGATATCTAGTACAGTTATATCGCTACGATATCTGCACTGTGGCAGTTTATAGTGATATCTATTACTTGTGATATCTAGTACTTGGTAATCATGCCGCAGACTTATAGTTTCTCTAGGATACGATAATCTGACTCTGGTGATAAAATATGAAGATGTTGATGACGGTGAAAATCATAGCTGACAGGAACGAATGTTAGATTTATTTTTAATTTGATCTATTAAACGACAGTCGGTCTCTGGGTGACCTATTGGTCTAAAGCGATCGCCTTTACCAATCATTTCATCATGCTTGCGTTCGAGAGACGAAACAGGTTAATTTGGTTATGTGAGAAGGTTTGCTAGTATCATTCGTTGGCTCGGTGGTTCATACCCATTTCGAGTCGCGTTATCAGCCATTAGGTGTATATGAGAAAGATTGCCAGTATATTTCAGTGACTCGATGGTTCTTACCGAGGTCATTCCGGGCTCTTATTCCACGATGTATTCTTGCTGCCACATATAGCCTACAAAGTGCTGAAAAATGTTCTTAAGACCAAGCTAAGACAGTCGTTATTAAAAGAAGTAAAACGTTTACATCGTCACAACATGCAAACACACATAATTCTTTATATACGTAATGAATAGAAGTTATGGAAAATAATGTATTTCGACTTGTGTAGATTTTTCCGTATCCATCTCATTTATAATGTACATGTAATTACATTTTAATATCACATTGGCTCGAATACTTCTTTGAATATCAGCACTTCATGACCCTGGTATGCCGTTTATACCAGGGTATTTGTTTTGCCGATAGACGGAATTTCATTAATCGTGACGATTTAATGTTTCGCCTTTTATATAGTTCAACCTAATTAATAACGTACGCATAAAGTTTACATGGGGATTTCATTTTCAGTCAATATTTACAAATGTTTTAAAATACCTTTGTCTTGGAAAGGCACACTATGTAACATATATTGGGGTGGCATAGCTGATCTCAAAATAATTCTCTCTCTCTCTCTCTCTCTCTCTCTCTCTCTCTCTCTCTCTCTCTCTCTCTCTCTCTCTCTCCGCAATCACGTTCGAACGTCGTACATAAATTCTGAAGAAAATCGTTGATGTGTGTTTTTTACTAAAAATATTAAGATGATATATGTTTAAAAAAAGTTCTTAACTTATTGCATTTTTATTATTTTGTATTTTTGCCACCATATACGGTTTCGTATTCGTCTACATCACAAATTTTAAGTACATTACTGTTGTATTATCTTTATCTGATCAGTGGATTAACCTCGTGTGTCCTGGTACCAGCAACCACGACGAAGAATTTGATAAAACTATGATAACCCAGACCGTAGTTTTACCAAGTGCAATATAACTCACATGATCTTCCATGTGCGTTATATGTTTCCTTGATGGGGGCACCCGTAATGGGCTTCCACGTGTACATTGTATGTTTCCTTGATATAACGGGGCCCCTAGTGACCGAATGGTCTAAAGCGCTGTCCATTACGGATCAATGCCATCTCACCTCTGTCTGCGTGGGTTCGAGTCTAAGATTCGGCTAATGTAGTTATGTGAGAAAGCTTGTCAGTAGCTTCTCGTGGGTCGGTGCTTCTTTCCGGGGGGTTTCCGGGTTCTTCCTCCACCATTAATACTGGCCACCATTTATAGCCTATATTGTGTCGAAAAATGGCGTTAAACTATAAAAACAAACAAACATACTCGTTATATGTTTTCTTGATGCGAGTACCCGTTCCATTGTATGTTTCCCTTCTGCGAGTACCCGTTATGGGCTTCCACGTGTACATTGTATGTTTCCATGATGGGAATACCCGTTACTGTGTATGTTTCCTTCTTGAAAGTACCCGTTATGGGCTTCCATGTGTACATTGTATGTTACCAATACGTCCTGACATCAAGTCCAAAGAAACAAGTTATATACAAAGTACAATTATCCTACATCATAATTTACATTCACGTACAAATGTTAGCTATCGAAAATGTTGTTTACAGATGACTCTTACAAAGTACAATCATGGATATCTATCTATCTATCTATCTATCTATCTATCTATCTATCTATATATATATATATATATATATATATATATATATAGAGAGAGAGAGAGAGAGAGAGAGAGAGAGAGAGAGAGAGAGAGAGAGAGAGAGAGATGTATTGTGGCCATGTTCAGTTATCATGTATCGTGGTGAATTTGAATTATGGAGGGGAAAATGTGTAAATCCATAGAGCCAAACTGTGTATTGATATTCGGTCCAGGATACAAAAGGATGACTTTGGGTGAGTTCTCACTGTAGAAGTGTACAATTACGAGAGCTCAATAACAGGACTTGAATCAGTTCTGTTTACATTGTATTTTGTTTAACATTTTTTAGTGTTGTTCCGATTATCAATTATAATCGATCATCAGTTGATTGAGCAGATAATCGATTGTAAACGCCATAATTCGATTGTGTGTAAAGGGAGACTACTTTGTAGGTGTATGCAAAGCACAAAGGTTAGTAAACTCCCAGCCACTAAAGTTGAACTGAAATTTATTAATTCTCTTCACAACTACAAATATGAAACCTTATGATTCATAACTAGGAACATATAGTCATTATTACATGGTCAAGTTGTTAGATTGTTGAGTTAATACATTTAAACACATTTTGTTGATTTGTTTCAGTCTAATTGCAACCTCTTTTGTAGTATTTACAAACAATGACAAAGAAGAAAAACATGTCCTTCTATACTTTAAATTATAGACCCATCACATGTGAACAAAAAAATTTTGGGGGATTGTAGCAGTATTTCAGTTACATATGACTGATCAGCCATAAAAAGTTGCGTTCATTTAACAAAGTTGTAGAACAAAAGTAACACATAATGTAATATTATTGTCAGGTTAAAGTATATATGTCATTAAAAGAGATTACTTCTGTACATTTATAAACATATTGAACTCTTGATCAAAGATATAACTGTTTAACAAAAATTAAAATTTGCTCTTTGTAACCGATTATAATCGATGATCAGTTGGTTAAGGGGAACCGATTATCGATTATGAATTTCTGACCGATTCCCATCACTAACATCTTTCATCCCGAGAGGTGGGTGATGTTTGTTAAGATGTGTGAATGTGTGCATTATTAGTGTTATATATCAATACATTTAATATTACTTGTATATTTTATGCTGTATGTCTTATTAGTATTATATATCAATACATTTAATATTACTTGTATATTTTATGCTGTATGTCTTATTAGTGTTATATATCAATACATTTAATATTACTTGTATATTTTATGTCTTTCTTCTATAGAGTGTCTATCGCCTGTCCTAAAATTTCGCTCCTTTGTCTTCAGCATCTGACTAAGTGTAGAAGAGTTTTTGAGTGGTGACATAGATTAGTGTATTCACTATATTAAACCGTCTGTGTAATTACACAAAGGATGAAGAAATTAACGCATCCATCAACGTATATCACATACATGATATCATGTAATACTTTAATTAATTTCCAATTCCAAGTTTGAAACGAGTTCAATTTATACACGATTTTTTAATCACACCCACCACGGCGATATTAGTTTCCTCATGTTATGTTAGTATTTCCCACGTGCAATTTTACTCAAACCCTCGTGCGATATGTACTGATGTATAAAGCATATAGCGGACGAAGCCCTCACATATGGGAGTTCGTGATATGTGTTGACAAGGTCCTCGTATATGGGATTTAGTGATATGTACTGATGTATAAAGTATACAGCGGACAACGTCTTCATATATGTGAATTGGTGATATGTACTGATTTATAAAGCATGCAGCGGACAACGCGGACAACGTCTTCATATATGGGAATTGGTGAAATGTACTGATGTATAAAGTATACAGCGGACAACGTCTTCATATATGGGAATTGGTGATATGTACTGATTTATAAAGTATGCAGCGGACAACGCGGACAACGTCTTCATATATGGGAATTGGTGATATGTACTGATGTATAAAGTATACAGCGGACAACGTCTTCATATATGGGAATTGGTGATATGTACTGATTTATAAAGTATGCAGCGGACAACGCGGACAACGTCTTCATATATGGGAATTGGTGATATGTACTGATGTATAAAGTATACAGCGGACAACGTCTTCATATATGGGAATTGGTGATATGTACTGATGTATAAAGTATACAGCGGACAACGTCTTCATATATGGGAATTGGTGATATGTACTGATGTATAAAGTATACAGCGGACAGGTTTTGAGTGTTGAGTTATTCTTTGAGTTAGATTTTGTACTCGGTATTAGATTAACGCTCCATATACACAAAATGGAAGAAAAAACGGAGTGGTAATACCTTATTAATACAGTTGTCGTCATAATCATCTCCATTATCATCACCACAACACATTACCACTACTACCATTGTTTGCAAATGTAATAGTCGACAACGCTGTTATAATATGTTAACACAGACACAGTTGCAATAATAGTGGTGATTGCACTGTTTAGCGATATCCTGTGAGGTCATTCCATTACAGTTGTAGCAACAGCATAAGTAGTAGCAGTAGCAATTGATGGAGACGGGACACAGGACAATGAATTGACAGAAAGATGACTTCAGCTTAAAACAGTTGTATATGCTGGAATGGCAAAATAGAGAGCAATACAAGATAGATGCAAGTTCTGGGCTTATTGGTGTGAAATAAAAGACTAAACGGCATGTAAGCACACTACGGAGTTTTAAAAATGAACCTTTATTCATTTTTACCAGTTGTTTCTGTTTTTTGTACATTATATATATGCATTTGTTGGAACAAACCACATGAAAAAGATTACATATTGCAATAGCAAAATAAATTAGTCGGGTAAGGAAACATTCACGACCTAGCTCGTTGCTGTACACTTATTACATTATCTGTAGTGTTTGGTTGGTTTGTTTATAGCAATGGGGTTTAAAATTACCAGTCTGAAAAATAAAGCCTCTCGTTTTTTGTACGTTCGGCCAATTACATGCAAGTATGTTTCAACTAGCTACCATAATCAAATTCATCATACCTCAGAATGAGATAAGATTATGCACCCAGGTAGATCACGTGCTGTTTTAACTAAACCGTCCAGACTGATTGCCAAACAACACTTAGGACGACTGACGATGGACGAAGGACGGCATACTAATAACTTAACTGGCTTCGATCTGGTAAACTAGAACAAGTGTGCAAATACTTTTTACCACTTTGTATGCAAAGCAATAATAATGTATATTTCCATTAATAGATGAGCCATGCATATATTGTAGACATATTTTGGATGTTGTTGGTTTGGTGTTTAACGCCATTGCGTTTTGCTAGATAGTATACACCTGGAGGCAAATATATCTAGTGGCGGAATAGTCAGAATTTTCGGACAAGTGGTGAAATAACTCGGGGAAACCGCGGTAAGAACTCCCGACCAATTGAAGGTTATTGTCAGCTTTCTCATATACCCACATTGGACCGATAGTCTGGAAACCAAGCAGACGAAGGTGAGATGATAGTGATCTGTAAAGAATAGTGCTTTGACTACTCGGCCAATTTGACCTAAAACAATTTTGTTATTTTATTAACGTACTTATGTATCTGACATTGATCTTTTGCACACAAGCGGATATTCTTTGAATAATTGCTACATTTAAAAATAGGTGTATATATATATATATATATATATATATATATATATATATATATATATATATATATATATATATATATATGTATATATATATATGGATTTCGGCTGCACGTTTGCTCTACCTATTACAGTCCAGGCCTTAACGTCGCCTCTGTCTTTGGATGACAACTCACTTCGTCTTAGAGTCAACACGTTTGTATCCAGAAATCCTTGAAAAGACACGATGGCCACTGCAGGTTCAAATCAGGCTATTTGCAGTATAGTCAAAGTTGGGACTTTGGAACTAGAAACGAAAGGTATGTAATAGATAAGTCGTATGTAACAACCATTTTGGGTTCTTTTCTTACACTGAAATAGGTAAACATGGTATTTCATAATGTACTAAACACAAAATGATATACCATAGTCAAAATTTCAATAAGCCTAAATCTAGATTACATAGTTTTATTAGCTTTGTTCCTTAAGGTATAATATAAATAATGAAATCTTTCAGCAAATTTCCACTAAGACCACAACATAGCATTACCGATATAACTCAAAGAGTGCATGGGGGAGAAACAGCCATTCACAACAGTTGTCCGACTGAGTCAATGGATGTAAAGTGATCATTATATTCAGTATATATCTTATTATTGTCATTTTGGAAAATCCAAGATGGAAGATGATGACGTATGATGTAGTCTGTACTTTGTTTATCTACAGTTCCTTGTAAATTCACAAGAGTTAACACTCCGGTGATGGAAATCCGAATACAATTTTGATAAGCTTTATATGTCAAAGGATTATATATGAGCACATCAAATATTTACGAGATATGTATTAATCTTTTTAAAATCCAAATGAATTTAAGAAAATTAACATGGATTCAAACACTGGCTACAACAAAAGAAAATGACTTAATTCAGATGCTAACTATATTTCAACAAAAAGTAATAATATCGTATTCTAATATTCAGTTTTGAAAATATCAACAACTTGCGAAATAGAGAGAAAAAAAGGGGGAGGCCACCTGATCGTGTTTATATCACCTACTCTTTACATGACCCTGTCAAGAAACAATAATTTTACTTTAAGAACAAAACGTTGTTTACGTTTTAGTTCACAAGACCGATCTTGGCATTGATAAGAACCAATCATTTTAAAATTAAAATAAAACATGTGTACGTGGTTGCGGTTAACCACGAATAAAGGTTAGGATCTAGTTCAACATTACTTGCTTGCCAAACAATAATTCAATCAACCGATTTTCTGAGGAAGAAGCCCATCATCAATAAAAGTACATTACAACAGCATATAATGAAAAATACAAATGATTAAAATCCGACAAACAAACAATTAAATAAAAATACATTTATAGTAAATCAGATATACGTAGCACAAGTCATTGACAATTTTCCATTTGCACAAGTAAACATGTCATGAACACGATTATATTTGTGTCGGAAATTTGCTTTCATTTGTTAGCATGACCAAAAATACAAAGTTAAAACCGGGCCGATATTCGCCTGATTTCATCTCTCAAAAACAGAGCAGAGGTGTCGTAGTCCATCGCATCATTTTCTGTTCAATAACGCAACTCGTCAATGACGTTTATTGACGTGACATTATATGGCATTGGTCTAATGGCCGCTGTTACATGTTTTAATGGGGAGCGTATGTACCCTTCTATAAATGTACTTATAATGCATATATGTAATAGGATAACATCATCCATCCTAATGGATAAACACAGGTAAAACCATCCATCGTAATGGTTAGGCATATATAACATGATCAATTATATTGGTTATACAGATATAATATGATCTTCCTTAATTACTAGATCAATATAATATTATCCGTCATAATGGTTAGACACAGAGATTAGCATCCGTCCTAATGTTTAGATACAGATAGACAGGTAATAGCATGCATCGTAAATGTTTGATTCAGACACACATATAATACCATCCATCATAATGGTTAAATTCAGACACAGAGGTAATATCATACATCCTAGTGGTTCAATTCAGACACAGATAATAGCACCCATCCTAATTGTTAGATTCAGACACACATATAATAGCATCATTCTAGTGGTTAGATCCAGACACACATATACTATAATCAATCATAATGGTTATATTCAGACACACTGATAATAGCATCAATCCCATTAGTTAGATTCAGTGGCTTGGAGGGTGAACGGACCACTTCTACAATGCTACAAGCGCTTAACCGACCCTTCCATAATACCAAAAACATGTATTTTTACCGCGACCGTACATATGTGTGCGTGTGCCAATGCGTATTCGGATACCGATTTGACCTCGTTAATGTGGTCTTCCTCTCCTTGCTGATATCAATTAAAATTTGGATCAACATCGATTCAATTACGTGGTCGAGGATCATACAAATTTATCATTCCAAAATCCATGCGGGGTTGCCCGAGCATGACTAGATACATTTCTAAAACTATTATTATCCATGTCTCCGTTGCACCAAGTGTTACGTATATTTGATACCAGTCATTTATATATATTTTTTTTTTGTTAGATTTAAATTTGGTTCTAAGATTCGTTCATTGAGGGGGGGGAGGTGACCTGTACTTTACAGAGTGAACACGAGGTGTTGACCTAATTTCTGACCTGGTTTCAGAGTTGTAAACAAGCTTTTAAAAAAATGATTGGCTCGTTTCAAGGACATTGTGGAGTTTTAGATAAACATTTTTCTATTTTAGTTGGGTCATACGCTGGGTACGTGAGTTTTGAACGTAAAATTGTTCTGAAAGATTCTAGAAGATCAAGTGATCCCTTGTTTACGTAAAAACAGCTATATAAACTATGTTTTGGAGCGAGTTATTCAGTAGAAAATTGGGCTGTTAGAATATTAAGTTGTGCCTTTTTTGAGTTATTATAAATTACCTTGTACTGGAAATTGTGTCAATTCGTTTGGATCAAGAGGAATTATTTTGTTATTTATCTGGAAAAGAAAAGTGCTCATAGAGATTTTTTTATTAGCAAGAACCGACTTCATCAAGTGATATCGTCTTTCATATTGGATACTTCGCTGGAATTCGAACTTAGAATTATTTGGACATTTTATTACCAAGATGTTTGCAATTTCTCTAGTGGATAATATTTTGAATTATTTTGGATTATTTTTCGAATTGATTCTTAAAACCGTAAGTTTATTTTTCTTTTCTGAATAATATTTGTGCTCAATAAATTGTTTATTAAGTTTAACAATCTTGTTATTTTCACTCTTTCTATGTTACTGTTTATTCGAGCCTAAGCACGTAACACAAGTCTGATGAATATTTATATGCGCATCCGTTAAACACAGAAAGAATATTAGTTATCCCTGATTACGTTATGTATTGTTGTATACCGTTGAGTAAGATAAAATCACGTCAGTGTTTTTAACTCGAGTAAATATTAGGGCTGCATTAGATTTTTTTTATCCAACATAACATCATCATACACAACTAAATTATTACTACTCCCATCAATATCATCTACAGATGGCGATTCATCAATATCAGTAATAAAATTCAACATAATCAGTCTTCATTTATCGTCGCTGCGTTTTCATTAGTCTTTTAGAACTGCATAACACCACTGATCATGTACAGACGGAACTATCATATACAATTTATCCCATTTTAACCAGATCATTATAAATTAAGTAACATCTGTGTCTTACCACTCCCAGACGTTCCAATTATAATCATTCTGATAGTCTTTGGTAGCGCTGCAAGATGCTTGACGGGTTCTCGTTTTCTTGTCGCTGAACAATCAATTACAATTACATCCATGATATAATAAATAAATATGGAATTATATTGTGTAAATACAAGAGGTGTACTTGTACAGGTGAATTAATGACAATTATAAGGAAAAGTAATATACCAGCACTTACTGCTAGGTATGAATGATGTGGTACAACATCTTAAATGTATCCCCGCTGATAAGTCAATACAACACGGGAGTGACATTGCAGCCAAGTGAGCCAAATTACCGGAAACTCCATGGGCCAAATACTCATGAGAAAAACACCCTTCATGATATAATAGCTGTAGCAATGGAAACAGACTTGATATCCTACTTGACAACCAAGACCAACCAAAATCAGGCGAATATCCAATAAATGACTTCGAACATGTTTGTCACGCTCATGATGTAGCTTATCGATCAAATGATCTTCAGCAGAAACACATCACAGAGTAGAAATTGATTCACGCGTTAAATTGCATAAAAAATTAATATTTCAAGGAATCATAGGTTAACTGCTTATTAAAAACCGCTATGAAAGGTAAACTAGTATTAGGGGCTTGTAATTAATAATGGAGTCAGTTTATTATTCTCCGAGCGGATATTGAAGAGGTAGCGCCACGATTAGTAAACTCGCCGAAGCTGTTGGTGTTGACCGCGCCACCTCAGCAACATGGTTAGCCCGACAAGCGATACGGCAAATATATATATCACCGCCTAAACGAATACAATACGAACATGTTGATGTTTGATTCCCTACTGAAGTTCATCAGGCTGATATTTTATTTTTACCACATCATACTAGACGTCGTAAAACATACAAATACGCATTAACCGTCGTTCGTCTTGCAAGTAGATACAAAGAAGCAGAGCCGTTATCAACATAAGCAACTGGTGAAGTAGCTTCTGCGTTTAAATGAATTTATCTACGAGGTGGTCCACGATGGCCACAGCAGTTACAAGTTAAACCTGGCAAAAAATTTCAAGGCACAATATCATTTCTGATCAAACAGCACAACTTCAGAAAAGAACGACGACATACTGCGATTCATCGCGATCATGCCATTGTGGAGAATTAATTAAACACTTGCTGAGAGGTTATTTGGATATCAATACGGGAAGTAGGAAATTCAAAAGAAAATATCTCGCGAATGGGTTTTCAAGATTACCAAGTGTGATATCTGCGCTAAATAATGAAATTACTCGAACAATGAACATGGAACTGGTTAACGCAATCACACGCGCGCATATACCTGTGCAAGATGATTTGTCAGCATATCCAGTTCTGGGTAATTTCACCGTGAGTTATTGATATGAACCTGGTGAACTTGAAGGTGGTAAAAACTGAACGACTGATACAGTCTGAAGTATCACAACACACAATTTCCAGCGTAGTTACATCCACGGGTAGACCTGCAATATTCTGATTAGATTCAACTGCTCCTCAACGTGGATTTATGCGTGAAGAATTACAAATAATTCCCGAAGATACGCAATTGTCGCCTCGATAGCTTAACTAGCACCTGGACGTCGATTACATTAAAGACAAGTTAACATCGTATGTTCGCGTGTATGATGACGACTGTCATCTTTTCTATCAACGGTAAATTGTTTTAAATCGTTTTTCAGATACTACCATAACATTGCACAACTACATCTCGCACAGTGATTATTCTGTTTCTGCTTCAGTCTCATGATAAATTCGACATCGATATAAAAATCTTGATTATTTTTTTTATCACTTAGCTTATAACTGGCTATTTTTGTTCTTATTGTGCTATCGTCGGTTATATTAAACTTTTCGCAGCTGAAATATTCTTCTAACTCGAGACACTACCAAACAAGAACAAGTTTGACCATTCGACATGATTATCTACGATCCAAACTCGAGTATCAGAAATAGTTAATTTGTGAGATGAGTTTATCGTCATCGCGTATCCTAACATCCATGGAGATTTGTCTGCGCGCAATGCATCCTCAACAATGCTAATATCAACCATGACGACATCGTTTAATACTAGATTTTGCTTCTCAGTTCGTCCTGTTATATCAACGTTGATGTTTTACCGTCTTGTATAAGCTGGTCTGTAACACAACGACGTTGGTAGCGTCGGGAACATTTTCTTATGCAACTGAAGAAATTGAAGCTAAAGTGTATCACGAGTTACTTTTTACTTGCTACTATTAAAGCATTTGGAGTCCATTTTGCAAGAAATCATCCATGGAAGTTTCCCTTATTACTGTGCATAATGCCCTACACTCTACACTGACTTTTATTTGGCATCATCCTGATTAAATTTTTAAGTTGTTTTTAAATTATCATCAATTGATCTGTGGTCGACATCGATTCGATTTCTTCGTAATCATCAACAAAACGTTTAAGTCCATCGTGTTGGGTATTTTCCAGTAAACGATGGTGGCTGACCGTAATGTTCACATATAATCAGAGCTGTGTAAATATTTCGACAACAGCCAATCAAGAAACATTTTTATTGTGTCCAGCGACACTGTGCGAGGGGACCCGAGTGGCCTAGTGGTCTAAAGCGCTGTCCGTGACAGATCACTGCCATCTCACCTATGTCTGCGTGTTTTCGAGTCTAAGATTCGGCCAATGTAGTTATGTGAGAAAGTTTGCCAGTAGCTTCTCGTGGGTCGGTGGTTCTTTCCGGGGGTTTTCCGGGTTCTTCCTCCACCATTAATACTGGCCGCCATGTATAGCCTATATTGTGCTTAAAAATGGCGTTGAACCATACAAAACAGACACTGTGCTTATCTCAGCCCAAATAATATCCCCGTGGATATATTTATTACCCATCCTGTCAGGCGTCTACGCATCACCGTTGTATCTAAAAAAGCTATGATAAGAACACAAATCAACTTCTCAGGTCTTCATCTCCCTGGCAAGTCTATGTGTTGGTGTTAGCACAATCATGTCATCGCTTGGAAATGTAATTAATTCGATCACCCAAGTTGTCTTCCCACAACAGCCAGGTCCATTCAAATACACAATTTGTCTCTGAATACCGGATCATGCACGGACGCCACAAAAGATAGTTTTGATATCTGATCGCGTTCATAACAATCCAATATCATAACACCTGCAGTTGGATTATAATTGCACATCTCTTCCTGTTGTATTCTCCATGATTCCCACGATGCACCCTCGCTGATAAACTGAGATAACAACGCAGAGTTTTTCTTATCGATATAAAACGAATCCGTGGCAACTCTGACTGTGGTGCGCGGAAATTTGTTTATCATCGTTAATAAATTTATCGAGACATATGGTAGCAACGAAACTCTTAGATGCGTGTATTGCGGTGATTCGCCATTGATTTAACCAATAACACCTACTTGTGTTCCGTCAGACAAGATGGGGTTTTCCTTGAATGACAATATTTCTTTCGCCGCCGTATCAGCGACCACGAATTTATATTCGGCGGAATCCATAATAAATCGTGAATGACTAATCACGCCACCACCCTGAGTAAACTTACCGATTATGTTTCTAGCAATATCCTTTGCGGTTTGTTTTTCACTGTTGCTGAGATTAATGTTGAGAATTTTAGGAGCTTCATTGACAATATGATCAATGGGAGAATCTGGACATATCTCGATAAATCGCTGATGAGCTCGTCATGACTAATACACACAGGTGAAGTTAACCAAACTTTTGTATGCGCGTGATATGATATAATTGCTACACTTATCGTCAATAATGTTAATATTACAATATCAAGCATATATCTTAACATCACTATGAAAGCTCAGCGCGCATCTGAAAGATGTCTACCAAACCAGACATAACAAATCGGATGAAGATTCTTAGCGAACTCAAAAGACACTATGCGGACAAACCCGGTCATGTCAAAGTAAGGTAATGGTCCATCAATCGGGTCATCTCATGCGTGGGATGTCCAAATCGCGACAAAATTTCCGGCGCATTCGTCTTTACCTATAAAAAACTCCCGGGATAACACGTGGCATATCAACCGAAATGAAGTCATTGTGGTTATACCGGGTATTCCACAAACCGCCATGTCCGTATCCACAACAGCTTAACTCAACATCGCTGAGAAATCGAGCCTGTGTTGGCTTCCATTTCTTTCCTTTTCGTCCGAAATGAGCGGCGACTGACGCAATCGTAAAACAATTTCTCAGTAATTCGTCAAAGTTGTCAGATGAAAATCTTCGTTTCATCAAGAGAATGACTACGATATAATTCGCCGTCGGGTTGAAAAAATTGATCATTTTTCCATCATTGGAACTCTAAAGCAGCCATACAGACACGGGATTGTTTTTACTGATTTGGTGAATAACATGAAAGATAATTTCCGAGTATGGGTAAAATCTTACAATTCGATTCCGCGGAAATACAGTCACCACGCTAGTCCACGTGTGTGTGTTATGAACATCTATGTTTATTGGAGCTCTTCCATTTGCTCGGTAGTGTTTTAAATCATACAAAACCTCTCCGGTTATCGTTGTTACGCCTATTATCAATTTCAACAATCTGGAAACAACATTTATTGTAGCTCCGGTGTTTTTTGACAGATTCAGTCTAGTCGGCTATTTGTTCACGTCGTCGATCCGTTAACCCGTTACTCAGTATTGCATTTGCAAAATGCTCAATTACTCGCTCAGCTACACGATTCAGCCTTGACGAAGACAACGATGAAAATCTCATTGGTGCTAGTCTGTTAATATCAGGTTTACTAATCGGATAAATTTCGTAAATGAGAGCGCTAAAAAATATTATTTGCATGAAATACCGTTTGTCATTTGTGAAATCTATCACGGAGACGATTTCACCAGGAAGTTTATCATTCATTGTCGCTGTTGTGTTATTAACACTGTGTCGACCATATACGCGGCATCGTTGCGATAAAACTCATACTCACCATAACAAATACAAACATGCTTACCTGTCTTCACAATCCAGGGACGTCATTTGGGGAGGGCGGGGTTGGTGGGTGGGTGGGTGTTTAATTTGCATGTCCTGTAAAAGTTCTGAAGCCTATATACAAAAATTAACGAGCCCGTTAAGGTCCCTGTCTGAATTCACTAAGATACAACAGGGAAAAAGTAATTTTAATATTAAGTTAATTTGTCAAACTAGCTATGAAATAGTAACAAGATAGGTACATACTGAAACTTATAACAAACTATGACTTGCTCAAAAATATAAACCGCTCCGGTAGCCTAGTGGTTAGAGCGTCCGCCGAGGAACCGGGAGGTCGTGGGTTCGATCCTCGGTCGAGTTATATCAACGACTTGCAAAAATTCTACTAGCAGCTGCCTCGCATGGTGCTCAGCTTTAAGGGGTTAGTGTTATGACTGGTCGGCCTGGTGTCAGGATAACGTGACTGGGTGGGACATCATGCTACATGTCTGTGGCATGATACCCCAGTGCTAGACATCACTATTAACTGCTTCATTGCAGACCTCGTAGCGATATGAATGAAAAAAATTTAAAGATACGTAAAAAAAATCCTACTCTCATTCAGTCAAAAATATAAACATGTTTTCTATACTGTATCAGTACTATGACATTCAAAATGACTAGATACGTTACAAAATATGCAAAATCGGCAATTTCCTACATTCATTCTAAGTTTGACAAGATAATATCTCTGCAGATTTGTTCAAATGACTAAAATATTTACTTTCTGCAAGTGCATTTTAAAAATGTAACATGCTGTTCGTGACATGTAGTTTAGAACAGTGCAATGTCCGTGACATGGGGTTTAGGTTTCTACATACAGTTTCCATGTTATGGGCTTTAGAAATTTGCAGACATTGTCTGTGACATGGGCTGTAGAACTGTGCATACAGTATCCGTAACATAGACTTTAGGCACTCCTCAGCCACATAGCAAAATCTGTCACGCTGCCCGAACCCGTAAGCGTTTTACCTCTAATTGCATTGTATGCAGGATTAAGTATTCATATTGATGCCTTGTAAAATATTAATATATTTTGTATCATTATGTGGGTTCGATCCCCGGCCGGGTTATTTCAACGACTTCAACGATTGCTAATAGCATTGACTGGGTGGGACATCATACTAAATGTCTGCGGCATGATATCCCATTGCTAGACATCACTATTAACTGCTTCACTGCAGACATCGTAGCAATATGAATGAAAAAATGTTAAAGCTACGTTTAAAAATCCTACTCTCACTCACTCAAAAATATAAACTTGTTTTCTATACTGTGACAGTACTATGACATTTAAAATGACTAGATACATTACAAAATATGCAAAAAATATATATCAGTATATTTGTATCATTGGTATTTTCCTATCCCATAATAACCACTAGTTAATATTTGGTTATATTAATGTTACAGTAACGGTTATGAACTCTTTGATGCTATAATTATAACTAATTTTATGTGATTAGAAATACCCTACTTCGAAAACAAAACTTATATGCACTTATGTTTTTAGTGCACGTGGATCGAGTCTTTTTGCACACACACAAACACACACACACACACACACACACACACACACACACAAGAAATACGATATTCCAACTACGGGATGTGAAGAAAGCTTTGTGACATATATTCTAGCTTTTGTGAACTTATTTTAAAGTGAATCAGGTTAAGAATTACAAAATAATGATGTCAACATTAAGCAGTCAGCAACAGAAAAGAAGACATAAAGGAATACAAAATAATCTACTTGGTTGCTTAACTGCAAGTTTAAGGCCATAAAAGCAATGATAATCCTTTTAAAACCAGTATGCATGTACATAGTATTGATTTTATTATTACAGTTTATTATATCTTAAATCCTATTTTCTATACCATACATATTATTTATTTTGTTAATACAGTTGATTATATCTTAAATTATATTACATGATATCACAAAGAGTATGAACAAAAATCGCGTACTGAAAATAAGCTAACAATTTTCAGCATTTGTTTTCATAGTTAATCTTTATGTTCGTCAACGCTTTCCGAGACTATTTTTCTACTTCGTAATGACGTTTTGACCAAATCGCCGTTTTAGTCAACTACCGAAACTGTTTTCAAAATTTTAATTCCGTTCCCAATTTTTCACTTCACATTCTTAAACCCTAAACGTGTCACATTTATACTCTTGTATTCAATGGTTTACCTGGACCTTGTTTTGAGACAGCTTTGTGAGTAGGTAACATTGGAGAGTGCGAGACCACCAGTTAAATTTAAAACGCGAATACAAAACATTATATGAAAGCATTCATTAACTAATTCAAATGTCGGTCTCTGACGCATTATTAATTAAATGCTGGATTACTTTCCTGCAACTAGTGAAAAAAATATCCATTGTTCTGTTGTTTTATATTTTATTTTTTTATTAATTTCCTGGAACAATAGGGGCGGTACGGTAACTACAGTTTATTTGTCTTTTCACTCTTCTGGTCATGGGCAAGAACATATACTGGGATAGTTGATCGTTCTTTCACACAAGTTTGTTATCACCATTATAGCTGGCACATTGATCAACGTTACTATCGCTACTCCTCCTAAACGGATGGCACATGAATATGAGATTTTCACTAAAATGTTTCTTATAATGTCTAGTTGACCCAAAACGGACATTGTGCCGATCTGACGTTGAAAATGGGCGTGATAGCGGTCATCTTTAAATGCTAGTTCTCCTGAATGGAGAGCCTAACTGAAATAGTTTTCTTTGAAAATAATTATTATGATGACTAGCTGGTCTCAAGTGAAAATATAGCAATCTGATATCCAATATGGCCATACTAGCTGACATTTTAATACTAGTGGTATCAGTATTACTCTGAATAGATGGTCATATATAGCAATCTGATATCCAATATGGCCATACTAGCTGACATTTTAATACTAGTGGTATCAGTATTACTCTGAATAGATGGTCATATTAACAAGGGATTTTCACTAGAAGACTTCTAATGTATATTCGGTTTTAACCAAAATACTGATTTGACGTTCAATATCTTTTTACTGCCACTTGATCTGAGTTAAGAAGACATTTTACTGTCTTGCTGGTCCAAAACGCAAATGGTATCGTTGCACATAAAATGGCCACCTCAGTAGCCATCTTAACATTAGTGCTATCGCCAGTCCTTCTTAACATGACATATGGTGGCCGAGTGGTCTAAGGCGCTCACATTTATAGATAACTCGTATCTCACCTCTGTTCGCGTGGATTAAATTTTCGGACAGACGAACATGGGTATGTGTGAAGGCTTGCCAGTTCTTTCCCGTAGGTCGCTTGTTCTTCTTTGGGTCTTCTTGGGTTCTTCTACCAAATATACCGGCCACCATATATAGCCCAGTGTGTGCTGAAGCTAAAAGATTCAAATACAAGAGACCACAAACTCCTCATTAACAGGTGGTCGTATTCAGTAGGTTTTATTTACAAGCGACTTCTTCTGATATTTAGTTGTCCGTTAATAACATTTGGGGCCGATGCGACTTCTAACATGAGTACCACGACGAACATCTTCAACATATTGTGATTGTCATTCTACCAGGAGACATCTTACGATATCTTGTTGGACCTAAATGAGCATGGTGCCAATTCGAAATACAGTATGTCCGCCATCGCGGCCAATTCAAAATATTGTTATCGATGAGGAATATCAAAACTGTTCTTAGTTAACAGCCGATAAAAGGAAGAAATTGTTATTTAATGCACTAGTCTGGTATAGCATTTAACTGCGATGCAATAGAATGACACACTCTAGCATTCAACGGAGATGCACTAGTCTGGTATCTTATCGCATCTAACTTAGATGTAATAGTCTGGCACCTTATCGCATCTAACTTAGATGCACTAGTCTGGTATCTTATCGCATCTAACTTAGATGCACTAGTCTGGTATCTTATCGCATCTAATTGAGATGCACTAGTCTGGTATCTTATCGCATCTAACTTAGATGTAATAGTCTGGGACCTTATAGTATTTAAATGAGATGCGCTAGTCTGGTATATTTTCGCATACGAGATGCAATAGTCTGTTACATTAAAGTACTTAACTGAGATGTAATAGCATGACACACTCTAGCATTCAATTGCGATGTACTAGTCTGGTACCTTATAGCATTCAACTGCGATGTAGATGCATTGTGCACTATCTTTTAACTGAGATGTAGAATACTTTAGAAAAACGTTATCTTTGAAAAACTAGTTACGCTCCATATAATGCTATGTTTTATTTCCACGATTTATTTTATCGAATTACGTCCTTTTTTCCCTGTTGAGTCGTTTCTAACTTGATCTTGTAAAGTTATAAGATCTTGAAATCGTACAGTTTATTTAGCCAGATACAAGTATGTCTACTAATCTGCATCAACAAGTAATTTATTATTTCATCATATCGCACCATTTTGATAATATTGTTCTCGGGATTGATGTTGTTTATGTCAATGTTAACATTCTTGCTATCAGGGTTCACACTATTTATTTCAATGTTAAGTTGTGCTATCAGGGTTGACGCGGTTTATTTTGATGTTAACATTCTTGCTATCAGGACTGACGCTATTGATTTGAATGTTAACAGTATTGCTATCAGGGTTGACGTTGCTAGCAATCTTACTATCAGCATTAACGATTCAATATTAGCAATCGTGTCATCGTTGTTGAAGCTGTTTGTCTCAATGCTATGTCGCTTTGAGGGTTGATGCTGTATATTTCATTGTCTACAATCTTGCTATCGGGGTTAGCTTCCATTATTTCAGTGTTATACAGCTTGATGTGAGAGTTTAGGCTGCTTATTTGTATATTAATAATCTTGCAGTCAGGTTTGAACTGCTTATCTCAATCGAATCTCGTTCTCAGAGTTGACATTGCTTATCTCCATATAATCTTGCTATCAGGGTTGGCGTTAACTGTCTCAGTCGAATCTCGATATCAGGGTTGACACCGCTTATTTCAATGTTAAAAATCTTGTTATCAGGGATGACGCTGCTTATTTCAGTGCAATCTTGTAATCAAGGTTGACAATACTTAGTTCAATGCAATCTCGTAATCAAGGTTGACACTAATTATTTTGATGCAATCTCGTGATCATGGATGCCATTGCTTATTTCAATGCAATCTCGTAATCAGGAATGACATTGCCTATTTCAATGCAATCTCGTAATCAGGGATGACATTTCCTATTCCAATGCAATGTAATCAGGGATGACATTGCCTAATTCAATGCAATCTCGTAATCAGGGATGACATTTCCTATTCCAATGCAATCTTGTAATCAGGGATGACATTGCCTATTTCAATGCAATCTCGTAATCAGGGTTGATGCTGCTTATTTCAATGTAATTAATCTTGTTATTCCATCCAAACTCTTGTAACACAACTGGCCATGACCAAACTTTTATCCCATCCAATCTTGCAAGAAAATACACAGTATCAGTTGCTAAATTTGAATAAATCACAATATTGTTTGTATTCATTATTGTAATGTGCATGATATTTCACGCTATTTTCTACATAATGCAAAATGAAGATTATTTGTTATATCTAGGTACTAGTGTATCTTTTGGTAAAAATGAGTGGTCAATGTTGAATTGTCTTTATGTTAACGTGACATGGTATGGATTTATGGGTGTGCTTTTGTCGTGTTTGAAATATATGTGATTAAGAAATGTCCCTGATATGGACGGGACTTCCACGACTTTTTAAAAATGTTCTCTAACAATCGCGTCTTTTCTTTAACAAAGGAGTGATCCAGGGGCGAGCCTATTTTTGGTACAAGCAAATGGTTAAAAGTGGCCATACAATGAATTCTGATTTTCATTTTCCTGTTAATCTGACAAAGTAGAACGCTTCAATCCTCAAGACTTGTCAACAGTAGTTTAAAGCCATTGTATTTAAACTTGTGTTACTCTGAAGTGTCGAATGTTGAATTGTATTGAACCTTAAAGTTGAATACAATGAGCATTAAAATGTTATCACATTTAATCCAGAAAAGTCTCTGTGAAGGGTCACATCGACCTTTCTGCTTTTCTCCCGTACCTGTGAAGCGAGGATAATGTTCTATCGTACTAAGTCAGAATTTACGCCGTGTTGATAGCTAGTATGCTTCCGAGTAACAAAGTGATGGAATTGTACAGGTAATTTTGTTTCTCAAGGAACAGCTTTCTGGGAGAGATACTGGACTGTACAAAGACGGAAGTCCGAGAAGAAAAAGGACGAGGTCATAATTAAGGACTAGTAAGCCCAGTAATTGATGAAGCGTGGGAGCAGCAAAGGGGGTGAATCGGACAACCTTTTTTGACTTTTTTTGATTATGCTTTCCAAAATGGCACTAGACTCTTCTCGCGAAATCTCATGTTTTTAACCAAAAAATAAATAAAGTCTTTGACCCTTAATGATTGTTGTCTGAAAACATGAGATTCGCAGGTGATACTGTATTCGCGTTTTCGTTGATGAATCATAAATGCCGCAAAAAGGTTGTGACTCACCCCCTCTGCTGCTAAGGTTTACGGTGAAAATCGTCCGATTTACCCCCTCTGCTGCTTTAACCGAATATTTGATCTAGTCCTATACGATATCGTGTCCTCGGGTTTGCTAAATTTATTGTCACAAATCCGTGTGGTTTTGACTGAGCGTGACTAAAGAAATTTCTAAACTGATTATGATTCATATCACCGCTGCACCAAGTCTGATGAATATTTCGTAGCGTATGAGTATCAACGCCGTTAAATACACACAACACATTGCAATTATCTCTGATCACTTTTGGTATTTGTGTGTACCGTTGAGTGACATATATCACATCAGTGTTTTTATGCCTGCCTCGGGAAAATATTCTAGCGGGATTTTTTTGATTATCTAACATGATATCATCGTATACCACTAAATTGTTTATACTTCCATCAATAGCATCAATGCTTGGGGCTTCCTCTATATCAGTAATAAACTCAATAAAATCTTCATCGATTTGAAATTCTTTTGCTTTCTCGTTAAAATCCTTTAGCACTTCATAGCATCGCTGATCGTCTACACTCGGGGCTATTAAATACAATTTGTTCCATTTCATCCATCTCGTTATCAAATTAAGTAGCAGTTGTGTCTTTCCGCTTCCAGATGGTCCGATTATAATCATTCTAATTGAATTCGGCAACATTTTATGATGTTTAATAGGTTCCCGTCGTCGGGTAGCTGAATAATCAATTATATTCATGCCGTTATATATAAATTATGGATCTATATTGTGTGAAGTGTAAAAAACGTACTGGCACAGATGACTTGACGACGATTACAACTAAAAATAACCGATCAGCGCTTTCTGGTAAATGCGTACAATGTAGTACAAAGAAATTTAGATTTGTTTCTAAACCCAAGGAACCAAAGGAACCTTTAAAAAAAAACGAGGAGGTGATATGGCAGCCAAGCTAACTAAACTCCCTGGAACCCCATGGACAAAATACCCTGGAGAAAAGCACCTTCCAGGATATAGCTACTGTGGACCGGGAACAAGACTTGATATCAGACTCAATAATCAAAATCAGCCCCGACCCGGTGAAGAACCAATAAATGCCATTGATAAGGCCTGTCACCTTCATGATGTATCTTATAAAAGCAGTAATCTGCAGCACAGGCATCTAGCAGATGTGAAATTAATTCATGCGTTAAATGCTATTCCTGATAAATCTTTCAAAGAAAAATTGGCTTCCTTTTTGATAAAATCGGCTATGAAAAGTAAATTGATGTTAGGTGCTGGTAATTAATAACAACATGGAATCTATTTATTATTCCCCAAGAGGATACTGGAGAGGCAAGGCAGCAATCCATAAACTCGCTAGCGCTGCAAAAGTGAAAAAAACCACTGCGGCTCATTGGTTATCTAAACAGGCACTATGGCAAATTTATCTACCACCGCCTAAACAAATTAATGTCTCGCATTTTGATGTGACCGGACCCAATGAAGTTCATCAGGCTGATCTATTATTTTTGCCACATGACCACGGTTACAAATACGCATTAACCGTAGTTGATATTGCAAGTCGATACAAGGAAGCAGAACCGTTAAAAACAAAATCGGCCACTGAAGTAGCTTCTGCATTTGAAAGGATTTATCGAAGGGGTCCTCTGCACTGGCCAAATCTATTACAAATTGATCCCGGCAAAGAATTTCAGGGTGCAGTGTTATCAACAATGAAAGATCACAATGTCACTATCAGACGGGGGCATACTGCACTGCATCGTGATCAGGCAATTGTAGAACGGTTTAATAAAACCCTTGCTGAGCGGTTATTTGGATATCAATACGCAAAAGAATTCATCCAAGAAAAAAGATCCCGTGAATGGGTTAAAAGGTTACCAGCTGTGATTACTGCACTGAATAACGAGATTACTAGAACAATTAATTTGAAACCTATCAATGCGATTAAAAAGAAGTCAATACCTGAAATGGAAATTCAAAAAGATTTCAAAGAACCAATTCTTGGTAGTAATGTCATTGTGAGGTATTTATACGAACCAGGAGAGCTTGAAGGGGGCAGAAAAAGGGCTACTGATCCTATTTGGAGTATTACTGCACATAAGATATCTAGTATAACACGATCTACGGGTAGACTTCCAATCTATAAACTGGATTCAACTGCCCCTCAACGGGGTTTTACTAGACAACAATTACAAGTGATGCCTGAGGATACTCAATTACCACCGCATGGGCTTAACTAGCACCGTTGCGTCTATTGCACTCAAGACAAGTCAACATCACATTATTTCTGACATGACCGAGACTATTATTTTTTCTGTCAACGGTAAATTGGCGAGGATCTTTATCCGAATACTGCCAACGCATTATACAATTGCAACTTGCGCAGTGATTATTTTGTTGTTGCTTCAAAGTGATTATTAATTCAGCATCAATATCAAATTCTCGTTGTTTTTTTTTGTCTTGTTGTTTGTAACCGGAGAGTTTTTTTATCAATAATTTTAACATCAATATCATCTATTGTGGTGTCATTATCATCATTGATAAATTTATTGGAACTACATTCGATAAAATTGAACTAAAACTCCCTGATATTAAAAAATCCATCGATGAGACGAAAACTTTCATCGAAGCCATCAAAGGGGATGCAACGAGGATGATAACAGTCGTTGAAAAAACAAAAATTCCTCATGAGAAAACCAACAACTTAGTATACACGATCCAACACGGATCATTTGAGTGGACACCTACAAACAACAAATTAGATATCAATGCAACCGTTAAGGGTATTTATCGATTAACACTAGTAACACCATTGTCTCAATTTAATATTTCATCGTCCAGTTCATCCGGGGTCAATAATACGATTTCAACGATCATCGACAAGAATACAACTGAAAAGTTTACAATCACATCTACTGATAAAAATTTGGTTAGGGTCTCAACAACGTGGTATGTGGAATTCGTAGCGGATTTAAGTAAATCGTAATTGAAAACGCTAGCGTATTTAAAATAAAAATGATTTCATCATCTCAATATCGCTATGATCAGGTCAGAGAGTATCAAACTAGACTCAAAACCCTGTCTGAGGAGTATGCAATGAAAATTAAAAAATATCGCAGGAGAATTACCGCAATTGATGTTACTGTGTACGCTGTGAGTGGTGTAATCACCGGAGCTGGTATTATACTGTCTTCAGTGACAATGATGGCTCCGATAGCTGTTCCAATTTGCATTTCTGCGGCAACAACAATCGCTGCAATTATTTCAATAATCACAAAAAAATATCCTCATGCAGCCAACGGAAACTACAAGACTACATAATTCAATTTCATGTTGTGTCTACTGCATACTCGCAATTATCCTCATTGATATCGTCATCTCTCGATGATACAATTATATCAGAGAGTGAGTTTTCAGCGATGGTAGATATATATGATTGCGCAGTATCAAAATTAGAAATACATCATGAGTATAATAACAATGACAACACCGATGGAATTACTTCAACAAATAGTGGAGAACACGAACCCAGTACAAACCAGCATGATCTCAATAACCTCAACGAATCCAGAATTCAGTGTGAATTTCCCCTCTCCGGTCCCAGTGAAGGAGATAGCGCTAGCAAAATTACGAGTGTATCATAGCTGGCCTAATATCAGATCAAAATCATTTGGTGGTCAAAAACCCAATAATTCACTGGTATTTGCAAATAAGAATAAACCAGAAGGTACCCCAGACTGGAATGTTGTTTCCATACCAACCGGATCATACCAAATCGAACAAATCAATAATGAATTCGCGCGTAGAATAAAATCGATTACTGGAAAAGAATCAAAAATAGCTATAACAGTTCATGAGCCAACACTGTCATCTGCCATTGAAATAAACTCAGAGTGTTATGTCGTAGATATCTATCAGAGTTCTATTAGAACCGTACTAGGATGGCCTGAATTACCACCAGGGGGAAAAACCGTTGATTTACCAGAACCAAAAAAATCTGATTATGTCACAGACAGGATAAAATCTGATAATCCAGTAAAAAGCTATAGAGATTACAATAAGTCGTATTTTTTCATTAGAGTAGAATATGAGAACGGCCAAATTGTTTATCATTCTGCTAACTGGGATAAAATCACTGAAAATTTCACAGCTTTCAATAACGATATTTCACTGTTGTTAATATCCCTTAAATCCGGTACTCTCACCCGAGATGAATTTATCAGCGTCATAGAAACATGTAACAAAATCATCAATGACATGGAAACATTTCATTCACAAATTATTCAGGGTATATTAGATGACAATATCCCCCTATCGAGAACAGCATTTATCCCCGTCAAGGATATTCCAACAGTCAAACTTCCAGGTTATAATATCTCAGAACTACAAAAATCTCTCAGTGATGCCATCGATGTCGGTTTTAAAATAATTCATGATACGTGGAAAAAAACAGCATCACCGGAAATAAAAATCCTCAAACACAATAATGACCCAGATGGTGGTGGCAGGCATATTGCTCCGTTCAATGTGAATATTTCATCGGTGATAGCGATCAATTTAGTATGTGATGTTATCGAAGGAAGCTATCAAATAAATTTAGAACGATCAAATCAAGCTCAGCAGGGATATATTTTGTATTCATTTGCACCAACAGCTCCTCCAGGATTTTTAATTATTGAGGATCCAACTAATCCAGTCTATATGCGATGTCATAATAATTCATTAACCAGAATTAATTTCAAACTCACTGACCAGTCTAATAATCTGATTGATTTACAAGATGAGATGTTAGCGATTAGTCTATTTGTAAAGTCGTAGTGATTTTCGTCCTAAGGACTAGATCAAATATTCGGTTAAAGCAGCAGCAGGGGGTAAATCGGACGATTTTCACCGTAAACCTTAGCAGCAGAGGGGGTGAGTCACAACCTTTTTGCGGCATTTATGATTCATCAACGAAAACGCGAATACAGTATCATCTGCGAATCTCATGTTTTCAGACAACAATCATTAAGGGTCGGAGACTTTATTTTTTTTTTGGTTAAAAACATGAGATTTCGCGAGAAGAGTCTAGTGCCATTTTGGAAAGCATAATCAAAAAAAGTCAAAAAAGGTTGTCCGATTCACCCCCTCTGCTGCTGTGGGGAATAGGAAGTCCACGAAAATGGAAGATGTTGATACACGCACAGTCATGGGAGGAAGTTTATGAAAATTGGTCGTGGACATTTAGCTGTTTTCACCACTCGTTATTTTTATGGAATAAATCCGAATAGAACGCTGCTATTAATTATGTTGACATAATTTAGATTGAAATGGAATTGCCACATTTAATTTGTTTTGATTAAATTTGTTATTTTTCTTGTCTAAGGGAGCTTGGATTGCTTTATTTCCTCCCAGTATTCTTGCTCAGTTCTCGCCAGCCAAATCCAATTAACCACCTCTCGTATTAAGAGGGCGATGTTACAGTTTACAATCACCATCAAAGCACACTTTGAACAAAATAACATATACCCAAGGTTTGTCCATGTATAATAATTAAAACAAAATGACAATATGATTTTAAATATCTTTTATTCCCTTATTCGTCCTCTCAAGAAATATTCTCATCAATGCATCATCATTGCAACAACTATCACAACTACATATTATCAAAACTTTAAAACTTTTAAGCAAAATCTCATGTTCTAGATCACTGACAGAATCCATGATTATTATATAATTATTTCCTAAATTAGTTCTCAACAGTACATGTATGAATGATACAAATGCACTGCCAATGTATTTCTTCATGTTCTTGCACATAAATGTCATAATGCCCACGACAAGTTTTGTGTACCCAAGAGGCTTGAACATATAAAGAGTAGAGATGAAAATAAATATTAAACAAAATGAAACATTAGCTCTCTCTTGAGCTTACTGTCACCCCAATACTTTGTTGACACTGATGATTTCAAAACAGAATTGGCAAAATAATCACTTGAATTGAGAAACTGACAGCAGTCAATACCAACAACTAAAATGCATAATATCTGTCTTGATATTTCTAGCGTGAAAACTGTAACAGTGTGTCACATGCTGAATAGTAATAATAATTAACATTAATTCAATGCTGATCTGCTGATAAATTAATGAAATTGTTGATAACATTAAAGTATAGGTCAATTTCAAAACACTATAAGAATAATCATCTCTGGAATCCAGGCAAACTAGAGTCCTTCCAGGTGTCCCCTACTTAATCAAATTTATGTTTTAAATCTTGGTCAAGTATTTTCTTTTCCTAACCTGACAATATCCTAAAGGTGAAGTTGGAAGTCATTATGAATAATCACAGATAGCAATCTAAAAGGAAGGAGAATTTTCATGGCTGATGAACCAACAAGATATCAGTTTTGAACAGTACCTGTATCATTGCAATGGATCAACCCGAGTTTGATCATCAATTGTCTCTACCAAGGTTTAATAATCTCCACTATAAATGTTAATTATCTGGTGGAAAATTAATTCAAACTAGAGTAATCATGATTATAAAATATTGGTTACTTTTCTATTGATTTTCTGTTTAATATTGTGCTGATATGCCCATAAACCATAGATATATGTACATAACTACTGGGCATACAAGACACAAGAACCAAAAACAGAAAGAAATCAAAATAACATAATTGTGTATATGAAAATACAGGTACTATAATGAGTAGATAACAACCTGAGAGTAATTCCACTTTGCTTTCGTTTGCCTGTTTTATTTTTTAATTACTGTTAATTAAAGTCAGGTGCTCTGGGTTACTCCTAAAAGTACAAACATTATTCCTGTATCTGCAATTACCTTGTAAAGAAAACTACTGTTGAGACCTTACTTAGAAAGCATGCTAAATGCATGCAGTCTTGTCATCTGATTGATATATTCATAAGCAATACACAGTTAACCTGTTGGGCCTAACCCATCATAACATAAATTTTAATCAGGCAAATAGATAGCTTACCAATGAATAAACATATTTATCACTAATTTCAAGAGCATGATCAGAAAGGGCCCTCTATGCAGGCTAAGATGTACATAGCACAGAAAAGCTCATGTAATTATAACCAAGATATACATATTTAACACATCTGATCTTTGATGATAAAGGTGAACGTCTAACAGAGAAGCATGTAATTATAATGTTTCGTGATCTTGTCATAAACAGCATCCAATAAATGAACTTGAAGCACCAAATTTGACAAAATGAACTAGAACCACAAAATGAACTACAACCACAAAATGAACTAGAAACACAAAATGAACTACAACCACAAAATGAACTAGAAACACAAAATGAACTACAACCACAAAATGAACTAGAAACACAAAATGAACTACAACCACAAAATGAACTACAACCACAAAATGAACTAGAAACACAACATGAACTTGAAACACAAAATTTCAAAACAACCACTAAAGCATGAAATATTTGTTACAGAAGACCTCTGTTTGCAACAATTATGTATTATTTATTTAACAAGATGCATCCAGTCAACAACTGTATTGAATTTGGATAGAACACTATGTACATGTATGTAGCCTGAAGAAAAAAACCAAAACAATCCAATAATGAGTTCAACATAAAAAACTTCAATTTTAAACCCGTTAAATGGGAAAACTGAACCAAAGTCTGTGGAAGCATTCAATATGGATTGCAGTGACCCATCTTATGTTATGAGGGTATAATTCTCATCAAGATGCATCATCTCAAAATATTTCATTTTTAAAGGTGTGACATTATAAATACAGAAGATAAAAAGCTATGTGATCACGAGTTGACTTTAAATGCAACTTAAAAACTATGCAAATGACATAAGAAATAAAGGACACATTGGCCTTCTTAAGTAGTTTGGGTTTGGTATTATCAGAAATGTATACTATCACATTGTTGGATGATTCTAACATTAGCTGAACTTTAGAAATAAACTTCCAACAATATCTTTGACCAAAATCTGTGAAATGTTACATGTGACACAAAGTGTCCTAATTTTGAAAGGTAGATGTAGTGCTTGTCAAGATGGATCCACTCTTACACTCTTCAAGTTACATGACTCCATAAACAATATGGAAGAATGTTGAACTGAATGCAAAATGTTTGCAAACATGTCCATCTATTATTATACATGTGTGTAGAAAGTAGCTTACATAACACCACCCGATAGGGGCAAAGGCTATGAAACCCAGTTGTAGTGTGATATGACTGGTCAGCATGACAAATGAAATACCCTGATCATTGATTGTAACAAAACTTAAATTATGTCCATGATCCAGATGTTGCTTTCTTGGACACTGTCAAATTCAGATCTAAATTCCATAAAAGTATCATAATAATCACTAATTTGAAGGATACAACCACAAGTATGCCCTATTGGCCTTCTTGATAAGCTCATCATATTGACAAATTCTACAGCTATGTTGGGCACTGTAATAAGCTCAGAACCTGTGCAGAAGCAAATGAAAAGACACAAAGCCTTCAAATCAAGTTCTCTGACATATCTTTTCAGATATTTTGAAACTTCATTTGTTTGGGCATTCAGAGATTCTGGAATCTGAAGCATCTGTACAACTTTTCTGTTACTCTGAATCAGAACCGAGTAAACATCATTGAGATTTTCAGTGCTGATGCAGAGTCCCTTCAGGATATCTCGCCAGCAGTCACATACATACATAGGCATTTGAATCATCTCCTTATGCGCTATTTCCAGAAGGACAGCCTTCAAATTTTCCCCACTGACCTTAGTCCGGCATTCATGGGCATCCAGAGCATCCAACAAGTCTTTGAGACCAACTGAAGAGAAGTCAGTGAATCCCTTCTCGAACTCATCTCTAGCTGGCAGTGAAATAAACTGATAAAAATCCTCCAAAAGCTCATTATTGGTAACAACAGTATTCGGAAAGAGACAGTGCTTCATGAATGTCTTTGCAAGTTTTACTGGCCAGTATCCAACATTTTGCCATCCATATGCAAGCAAACACCCAACAGCCTTCCATTCTTCCATGCCAAAATCATGGCGCAGACTTGGAACCTTCGCATCTCTGCCAACGGTGCACTTACAATAAAACTCTGTCCAAAATTCAGTAAATAAATCCCTCAAAACACCCCCTGAATCTTCTGCTTTTTCTTTCTCTCCATTTGCCAAAATGTGGATGATGATAAGATGTCTATTTAAAATACTGGGATCTTTAAAGTAATTACACAGTTCTTGAAATGCAAAGACACCTCTGTGAATGTCTATTTGTAAGGGTTCAGCAGGAATGAGTGGAGGAATATATGGCAAAGTATCATCGATATCATGAGCAATATTTGGTGAACTGGTATTCTTAAAGAAAATTTCAGTTTCTGAATCATCTAGAAAAGAAGGTAAAGAATGGCCAAAATGATCATCTGGAATACTTGACAAGGGTTCATTCTCATTCTTTTCTTGCATTCTGAGTCCTTGTGTTTTGTCAAGCTCTGTGTGTGCTTTATATACAGGTTCAGCCAGAGTTGGTATTTCCCTCATCTCTTTGATGCTTGTATATTGTGGTGGAAGATTCTTTTGCTTTGATGCAAGATAAAACCTAAGTATATTCATCCCTGTCCTGTCATACATCTCGCTGATAGTTTATTTGCACTCTGTCTTTTCCTCATAAAAATCTCTAATTTCAAAATCAAAGTCCTCTATCGATCCATTTGGGGAAGTTCCATTAGGGAAAAATAAGGACTTTGCCACTTCTTCAATTTCTTTAATAGTGGACTCTTTGCATATGTCTACTCTATGGGTGCTTCCCCCACGTTTCTTTCATACCTGTCGGTACATCTGGTTACTGGTATCAAAATGCAACCATCCTATTTCTATCTTCCTGTTTCCTTTTTTTGCACTTTTATTACCAGCTAAAATACCTCTCCTGACTTTAGTGATTAATGAGCTTTCCCCATCTGAATCTGACCCTTCTGAAGTATGTGTTGCTCTCCTGAATAGCAATCTTTTCCTCAAGGACTTGAGTATTTGTTTTTTTTTTCTTTTTTCTTTAGCAAACAAGTCTCCTTTGGATGCTGTCATAGATTTGCAAAAATCTTTAACAGCAACCCTGTCACCTATATGGGGCAGATTTTTGGTCAGTGTCGTGTCATCTGTAACCTCAATAACGTATCTGTCAAGCTGAAAGACAAAAGCTCTGTAAGTGAAGTTATATCTCTATGGTTTTGAGCAAGAAGCAACAAATAAAAATCAAGAAAAAAAATTATTTCTCTAAGTTACCAACAGATAAATCTATTTCTCTAAGTTACAAAGTGTAAATTCAAGAGGAACGGAACAGTACTGTGAATTAAAAATAAATAATTCTAAAAGTTCTAACACAAGTCCAAAAGTATATAGTGTTCCGAATGAAATCCAATACTGAATATTCTGATGTACCAGAAGTCCTGAATAGGGTTATGAATTAAGTCTTAATGATATAATCCAGAATGTCTTTCAATGAATTGTCGTGTATATTTAATTTGTATTGTGTGCTAACATTTCTCCATGATTACATGCTATGTATATATGTGATGTGAATCGCTTTGCTTGACCTTTGGTTAATATCCCTGATGAAGTTTTGACAATGCAAAAAATTGTAATTCCTTGAAAGTTTAAAGTTTTGCAATACAGTAAAACCTGTCTTGAAAGATCACTACTATGTAAGACCACCTGTCATGAGAGATTACATTCTCAGTGCACGAATTTACTGATTATAAAGCATTGTGACCTGTTAAGAGAGACCACCTGTCTTGAGAGACCATGATTTTTTGGCAAAAAAAGGGGGTCTTTCAAGACAGGTTCTACTGTAAAAGAAGAGAAAATAATTCACAGATTGGTAACAGTCCCAAAATCTTATCACATCATTAAATATGCTACCTGGATTTAATTTGATATAGCCTAAGATTTTCACACAACCTTGCTAAAATGCTTAGCTTCTTTGGAAGACAAATGAAAGCAAGAACAGACTGGACAAATGAAGATGCCACCATTGCAAGTAGTGATGACAGAACAAAACAAGGAGTGACAGCCTGAAAATCTAAACACCTTATCTACATATGGATACAAATTATCAAGCTATGTTTTGGTTTTTGGATAATCTTACTGACAAACTCCTCTGGATGGACAGACAGAACTGCAGACAGATATTCAGATGCACAGCTCGATATTCAAATGGACATGAACATTAACATACTCTTGCGGTCACAAATGGGGTATAAAGACAATAAAGAAAATAATTTGCACCAACATCACTAACTTTGCATACCCTGGTGAAAATATATGTTAACACATGTCACCTTGCTAATACAACTGTATGTATATTTGGACATCTGGAAAGATATACACAATCTGCACAATTTTGTGCATGAGAATGGGATATATTTGTAGAAACTCTGCATCAAATGTGTTGCTGCTCTGAATTCTTCATATCATTTTTCATCTCCTTCATGTATGATAGGATATATAAAATGACTTACCTTATCCTCTCCCATTTTCTTCACTGATGCCCCTGTTGCAAAGAAACTGCCTCATTTCTTCATCCATAATGTCTGGAAGGAATGGAAACACATGTATATGATGACTGTATTTTTCAAAGTAGATATTTAAAAAGAAATATGCACATTATATGATTATTGCATGAGCTATTGGGTCATCTAAGATACACAACTTATATGCAGGGACATCATTTCAATTTTTCATGAGGGGGAGGGGGGCAAAACTTGATGGGCTTGTTAATATTTGTATATAAGCTACAGCAATTTTACAACACATGCAAATTCGGGGAGAGGGGATGGGGGGATGACCCTCCCCCCATGACATCCTGCTTATATGTGGTCTGACATTTAAGATGATGCAGTGACAAAAGTCTAGAGTCAATAGTTAATAGCTTTATTATACATGAATACTGATAGATTCCTACTTATATAGCTCTTGCTAGACACAGTAAAAGCATATCTCTTCCCATGGAATTGATGCTGCCTTCTATACATGTGTCAATAGTTTGAAAAAATGGCAAACTGTCAATGGTTATACAGGTGTTCTGTTTGAACTGGGATTAATATAGAAAATGTGAGTGTTCTGAAGGATTTAATGTTACAGGTGCAAAGAAGAGGGATTTTACTTACCATCCGCATATTAATAAGTTATTAAGTAGAAGAAAAACAACAATAAATAAAGCCTTAATAAACATAAGGCAACATCTCATAATTACTATATATGATCCTTGGGCGACTTCTCCTGACACCTGGGATGAGTTCTCCCGGGACAGTTCTCCGCTTATCATTGGACCGAGTTAGGAATGGGTGGATGACATTTGTTTTCATGTTGACAAATTAAACAATGATGATAATTATTAAAATAAAACAATAACAATTTTTAAAAAGAAAATATGATGACTGATTCACGATATTGTAAACAAGATATAAGTTATACCATACAAACTTACCGCTGTATCCGCATTAAGTAGAAGGTACAAGAAAATGCAATTTTCTACTATTTGCAAATCGCGCAGCAGCGATCTGTTAGAATTTACAGATGGTATAGGCGGTTCTGTGTACGCTTTTAAACTCTGAAAATGGTATTAGGATATGTTTAGGTTCGACAATTGAACTGATAAGGTATTACAGAATTTTAATATTATTTTAAAAGCAATTTTGGATTTTGGTACGGTTGATTTTGTCATTAAAACTATATCAATTATTATGATTTAATCGATAAAGTAAAATGAATCATTTATAAAATAAAATTAATTTACTTGCCATGTACATTCCCATGAAATAAGTAAAAGAAATTAAAAATAATTTCTAACAGTTGACTCTCTCTCTCTCTCTCTCTCTCTCTCTCTCTCTCTCTCACACACACACACACACACACACACACACACACGTTATTATGCATATAGTCCTGACTACTTAGGTGATATTATTTTAAATTAATGCTCTCACATACTTCCTATATTTTATAACATCATTTAAAGTGGTGGAAGATAATTTCAATCGATCAAAGAGAAAAAAGAATAAGAAAGAAGAAAAATACATATATCTGTAAGCAATTCCCAATAATAAAAAAAATATTTTGCTCAATGCCGCTTTCAATTATACCTGATCTATTTATATACGAGTATGATCAGACTGGCATTTGTAAATATGTGCAAGTGACATTCGTGAATCACCATAGTTCCGTGTAAAAAGTTGTATACTGAAATAAAAGTTCAAAAAACTCTCTCTCTCTCTCTCTCTCTCTCTCTCTCTCTCTCTCTCTCTCTCTCTCGTACCTTATCGGCTAAGAAATTTATGTTGATATGTTTCTCTAAGAGATTTAAATTATGCCGCTTTAACATTTAAAAACGGACGCAGTAGACAAGACCATTCCATATAGATCATTATGATTCATGTTCAACAACAGTTTGTACATAGTATACCAGGACAAATAATACACAAGAATTCATGTCGTCAAAAAAAAATGTAATCACAGTGATATTCTGTTTTAATTCAATGGTTTCATCTGTACGTTTAATTGCATCATAATCAGCGATGCATCTATTTGTAAAGTTGTATGACATATTGTTATGCCAACAGATATGGAGGTAGATAGATAGTAAAATAGTTCGTTCGATAGACATATACATGGCTTCGTTGATAGATAGACTGAGAGATACCGTGTCATCCACCCCCTTTCATTCCATAGCCCATCTGGTCTAAACTCATTATCGCTCCAATACTATATTCCCAGTTGGTGCTTGATGTTGTGAATTCCACAAAAAGAATAAAATTTGCATATTCTCGTACGGTCCATCCTAAATCACAAGAAATTATTAAATTAATACCATTAGGTTTGGAATCAAACGTTTTCATCTACAGCAGAATGACTTACTTGTGACTTTCGACCACGTGAATTATTATCTTTCCGGTCTACGTTAAATCGTAATTACAAGATAGCTAACTCGTAATTACGAGATAGTAAGTCGTAATTAAGAGATAGTATCTTGTAATTACGAAAAAAAATTGATTTCAACGTGGCACTAACCGGCTTCCGTAGACTTCTGAATTGAGACTTCGTACGGTAAATAGAGGTTAGTCATAAATATGAAATATACATGGACATATTCCAAATTGTTGGAAGCTTAAGACCTACCGTGTTTATGAGTATTACGTCCTCTTAATGTATGGAAATACAACTTTTACAACTTTCAACACTTTGCAAAAATACTAATTTATCTTCCACGGGCCGCTTTATACCATAAACAAGTAACCGGATATGTATCCTGCTCGTTTCCAATGATATAACATTCAAACGATCCAAATTTATCTCAAAATATGCCGTAACAGCGGACCATTGTTCTGAAACCTAAGCGGCATCTGAAAACGGGAAGTCAGAAACGGTTATTCCCCCTGTTAGTCCTATACCTACCATTATTACGATACACACACGTAAATTTTATTTAAAAAATGTTCTTGTTAAAATGTATAACCCAACCCATGGATAAAGAGTCACTGATAAGTTACACCTGACAACCTCGTGACCTTGGCCTTGATGTGTACTAAGAATAACAGTCTCAATAAAATGCTGCTAGACAAAATCACACATTTGGTAAATGCTGCACTGTTTAGAACTTTAAATCGCTTTTGATGCATACCGTGGTATCTTTTGAAATAAATGGAAGATTTGTCAAACTATGTTAGTTGAATAAGTAATGAATTCTTTTCTTGCGGCGATATAACACAGACTTTTAGATGTTATAAGGTCGAACGCTAATACGTCACAATATACCGATGACGTCATACAGAAGCCAAAACACAGAATGGTCCCCTGTCGTACATTTGCATTATGGTACGAACGCAACGAAATCGTGACCTTTCCTAATTCACAACGGTCACGGATACTGTAACTAATGTAAACAAAACGGCAGTTGTGTGCAATGCTATGCAATTTTCTATGCACTGATTAAAATCAAATATTTTTTTTATTGGAAATATAATAACTCTAAATGTACTATTGCACAAATTAATGTTTTAACTGCTTTACTAAGGGAATGTGTTTAGAAAGGCATGCAGTTCTAGAACACTTGATACCAGAAATGGCGTTAGGGATGGAAATAAAATGATTATGTGATAATTAACTAATGACAATAGCTTGCTAACACATTGGAAGCGCCAGGTTTATACAGTTCTGTCGCAGGCACTTGATTCTGAGTAAATTCATGTATACACTCACCATATAACACTCATGCATGAATTATTGTGATGAAGGTTTAATCATTTATATTTCTGAAATAATTTGCAAAATTTACCTTACAAATAAATGGAAACTTTAAATAATGACAAATTAGGAAAAGCAGCTCCAAGTGTTGAACTTGTTTTTTTTTTTTTTTCAATCAGACAGTGGATCACCTTAATGAGATACAGGTAGCACCAAAATATAGGCAAGCATGGCACATGAAATGTAGACCCTAGTGATGGTGCAGTTATATTATCCGTGATGGGGGAAGGATAATACAGTGTAAAAGTTTTAAACATAGTTTTATACCTGTGAATCGGTTGTGGTTGCATCCTACTGTGTAACAGTGCTCTATTCAAACAGTCACATTTATATTACCTGTGAAAAGTGGGGGCAGGGTTGCATACTAAAAGTGTAGCAGGACTCTATTCAAACACAGTCACAGAGTTATATTCCCTGTAAAGGGTTAAACATACTACAGGTATCATGGTACCAATTGTTTTTCCATAGACCTCAATGCTAATATTTGGAGAGATAAATATATTTTCTATCCTAATTTAGCATGCATCTCACACACTGTTATAGAGAACAATGTTAGATTGTCAATTTGACGATGACAAAACCAGCCACTCCATTGCATTTAAGAGAGATAACTCTGCTGGAACTAGACAGGGGTATGAGTTATCCAGTCACAACATACATATTTTCAGTCATGTGCATCACATTTTCAAAAAATCATAAAAAATACAAAATATGATTTATATAAACTTTTTATAAGCCTAACAGAAATTACAACTTTTACATAATCCACCAATCATAGCTATTGTTGTTGTTTATTTCTGATTGCAATGTTCCTTACACTTTAAGCTCCACCCACATGGACTTGCGCAATTGGTACCATTATACCTATAGCAAACCTTGATTTTTCCAATAATCTGTGAAATAGCTCGGGACTATATAAGCAACAAATGTTCTTAGTCTCGCTTGTCAAAAACAATTTTAGGAAGTACTAAGCAATGTTCTATATGATTGTGTATAGAAATGTTTATTGAGCTGTTTGAACTCTTGTTTTCATACCTTTGCTTCACTATGAAACTCATCTTTTGAAATAAAATGAATTCTTTTAACTATGAGTTGTGTTTTATTCATAATAGCACTTATCGAACTTTACTTTGGTGATATGGGATAAATCACATTATGTCATATTGTTTAATAGTAAGGTAAAAGGTCAACGCACTAGTTAGCATGTACCAGTTCTACTCTTAAAGAGACATTTGATCTAAAATAAAGCATTTATATTTGTTTCATGAACACAGAAAGTAACAACAGGGACAGGTGGACATGGCCCAATCTAATTATAAAGTATTAGCTTTGAACACTTTATGCTGTCAGCATATGCAAGAGGTCACTAACCCCCAGTTCTCACACAAAGGTCAAGCTACCCAGCCTCTTTGTCATACAAATAGAAAGCTTCCATCCTTTGTGTAGTGATTACAATTGATGCAATAAACCAATCTGACACCAAATAAAGTAGATAACAGCTTTCTAAGTGGTTATGATGCATTTGGGGGGTGAAAATTGGGGACTAAAATACAGAAAAAGGCTAAAGTTTAACAATGAGTATAAGCGAGGCCAATGGATTTAAAAACAGGAGGAAAGTATGTATCTAAATGGGATATGTAACTAATGATACTGAAATTTAAGGAGACACAAGCAGCAATGAGAAAAATGAGAAGCGAGAGCTTGATGATATTACCTTGGACAATATTTGGAGGCAGTGGACCATAGGTGCAAGGACAATAAAAAGGCACCTGTGCTATAACATCCCTTACAGGCACCAAATATCAGGTGACATGGTGTTCATTCCCAGCTAATATAAAAGGGTGAATAATGTAGATAATATAGATGCATGTAATTCTTATTTCTTCTGCATAAGAAATTAATAATAATGGGTTTTAGTTAGGCAGAAAAAATACCTAAACCAAAAAAAGCATGTTCGATCAGTTTTCAAACTTGTAAACTTTACTGGGAGAAATTATTAAAGTACTTCTAGTTAAATTTGCATCAAGACCGAGGGCTAATATGATACTTCACAAATCTTCTCATATTTTCATACACCATCACTATCACTACAACATGTGGGTTCTATTTATTGAAATGTTATGTCTGGTGTAAGGGAGATAACTGAATGATATACATAAGGTGTGGTCTTTTTATTTCCTCCAATATATTATCCATGTAATAAAGATGAGTTCAAGAACACATGTATTAACTTCAATGCAATTTAATTATCCAAAAATGTATTACTGATAAAGTGAGAACCTAAAATCCAGGATTATATATGTAGTGGAGACCTCAAGAATGATAATGTAACTAACTAGAGAATCATATTTTTAATTTCAAGACACAAAAGTTTACAAAAAAAGACAATTAGAGCAGGACAATTAAAATCAAAATAGGAAGGAATACCACATCTTTAGCAAACTACCTAAAATACTTATACCAGAATATTCTTTATGATACAAGTGAACTATCTACACATGGGCCAGGAGTGTCCTCTATCCTGGTCTATAACATGCTTTACAAGACCAAAAAAGTTGATTTTTATCCATGATTTTTCATCTTTTGCGCATAAAATAGTCAATATTTGGCTAAAATTAACTATATTAAATTTACATAACTTATTCTTTTTGCCTGTATGCTAATATTGGAGCCGACAACACAGTCACAAAGCCATCAGTCTATATATGTTATAGATATAGTTACAAAAGCCCCATTCCAAAGCTAATGTGTGTTTTTTTCTTCATATCCATTGTTTAACTAAATGGCTCTATGACAGTATATAAATGGTGGCTATGTATACTCGTTACTATGGATACACTGTGAAGCTGGTATTATCTAGCTGGTATTATCTTTTAGGTATCACGGTACCAATTGTTTTTCCATATACCTCAATGCTAATATTTGGAGAGATAAATATATTTTCTATCCTAATTTAGCATGCATCTCACACACTATTATAGAGAACAATGTTAGATTGTCAATTTGACGATGACAAAACCAGGTACTCCATTGCATTTAAGAGAGATAACTCTGCTGGAACTAGACAGGGGTATGAGTTATCTAGTCACAACATACATATTTTCAGTCATGTGCATCACATTTTCAAAAAAAATCATAAAAAATACAAAAATTGATCTATTTAGGAATTAGCATAAATTCACATGTTGCCAAGAGGCTAAACTTTTTTTTAAAGCCTAACAGAAAGTACAACTCTTACATAATCCACCAATCATAGCTAGTGTTGTTGTTTATTTCTGATTGCAATGTTCCCTACACTATAAGCTCCACCCACTTGGACTTGCACAGTTGGTACTGTTATACCTACAGTGCAAGAACAGTCACAGAGTTATATTCCGTGTGAAGGGGAAAACATACTACAGTGCAACAGCACTCTCTTCAAACAGTCACAGAGGTATGAGAAGTCAATCAATGTTTGATTTTAGGAAACATAGACATAGGTACCATAGTATTCCATGAGGTCCCTGAGTGGTCACATGGTCTAAAGCGCCCTCCGTTACAGATTACTGCCATGTCACCTCTGTCTGCAAGGGTTCGAGTCTAAGATTCAGCTAATGTAGTTATGTGGAATGGCTTGCCAATAGCTTCTCGTGGGTTGGTGGTTCTTTCTGGGTGTTTTCCCGGATTCTTCCTCCACCAATAATAACTGGCCGCCATGTATAGCCTATCATGTGCTGAAAATAAAGGAGTTAAACCCTACAACAACAACAAAGACATATTACATGGGAAGGTGGAGCACATTACAAGAAATCAGCACTCTATACAAACCTTGAAAAATCACATGGGAATTTAAAGTCAATACAAGGTTAAATTACTATAAACCGGTTTTGGGTCCAAAAATTATGTTATGAAGTTTTGTATCGGAACATGGGACACATTGCAATAATGGCAAGAATTCTAATCTGACCTTCTATTATTATAGACATGTCTACTAAATTTTGAGTGTCTACTTCATGTGATTTGAGCTTACTCTTCTTTACAAGTTTTGTGTCAAATGATTCCAGATCCCAAATGTTTACAAATATGTAACCAATATAAACTTACCAATATGGGCATGAAAGTCAAATTGGGTTATTTCAATATATGAATAATATGCCTATCAATACAAGTTCCTCAATGTATATGTATCAAATTGGAACACAAGTTATCAATTATAATTACTTTTAACAAGCATGTTAGATATTTCCTGAAATTGTAAAGTGATGATTGTAATTATAGTATATTAAGCAAATTTCTTTGTTTTTGGGGTTAAGAAAAACATTTTATTGAATAGTCCAAGAATAAAATTAAAAAATTAATTTACAAAAGTAGCATGCTCCTATATTTATAATAAAGCTGGAAATGCAATTTTATTTAGCATATGTTATATAGAACTGTACGATGCTTTTAGAACAGTATGGATTTGGGTGGAGATCTTTAGACTGTGCTATTCAGTGCTAAAATGTGTGGAAATGTAATCCAATACAGTAGACACATATCTTTAAATTTCCTTCAATGTGATGCTGTTGTGGTGAATTTAATGTCAGAAAAATGAATCATCTTTAAGTGCTTTCATTGTAGCAAGACTGGAAAGCTCCTCTGAAATACAATCTGACACATTCACAGTACAACATTGGCAAGGGTTGTAAAAAGGCACCATTTAACACGGGAGCTTATATAATTATCAGAGAATTGCACATGGCATGAACATATTGACACAGGCTTTGCTCAACCTAGTCACTAAATTGTTAAGGGCATTTAAAACATGCAAAAATGTCCAATGGTTATATCAATCTAAACCCATCTTTGCAGTAAACAAATCCAAAACTACTGACAAATGAAACAATGTTAGAACATAAGCTGCTGCCCATTTTACAATGTTCATCCGATAAAAGCATTTTATACTAAATTTATATAGAAAGTATTGTTAACCTCTACTAAAACAGATTATTATATCTACCAAAACATAGAGTATATGGTTTACTTATACTAAATTTATATCTACCATAAATAGAGAGTATGGTTATATCTACCATAAATAGAGAGTATGGCTTCTACTAAATCTTTATTTACCATAATTAGAAAGTATGGCTTACTTATACTAAATCTTTCTCTACCATAAATAGAAAGCATGGATTACTTCCACTAAATCTATTTATACTGTAAATAGAAAGTATGGCTTACTTCTGTGCATAGTATTTTGCCATTTTTGACTATTTCCATATGAAGAAATATATGAGACAAAAATCTTTTCTCTAGATAGTAGTTTCAAGATTCAAGAGTCATATTTTGGTCAAAGAACACATTTTTTTGATTTCTCAAGATACAACTAAGCTGTCAAACAGTCACTAGCTTTTTTCAAATGACCAACAGTTAATTTTTGGCACTCAAGGCCTTTCACCAAAATGATGGCCATGCTTAACACTATTCCCTGTCCTTACAATATGCAAATTTCACTATCATTGCTTTTGGTCCTTGTTTCTAGCAGAGTAGTCTATCAGCCAAGTACAAAGCACATATTTTCAATGTATTCATAATCTAGATAGATTTATTCCACAAAGAAAGATCGAATAACTTTGTAAATAAATATTTTATCTATAAGCATTGAGGGGGTCCTTCTTACAACAAAATATACACCTTTTTGCTTTTACTTCTGTTAATTTCAGTAGCCATTCTTTAAGTTTTCCTATTTTGTCTGAGGCTTTCATTTCTTCCACGTGATCTACGATTTGCTCTCCACGTGACTCAAAAACATATATCTAATTTCTCTTTAGCTATCTTATGGTTTCACACTAAAACTGCACGTCCTACCTCGATAATTCAATTTTATCACTTCATCAATATTTGAAGTTACTTTGACAAACTCTTGTTCAACTTTTATATCCGCAAACAGATTTGGGAATTCTCTGTCTATCCTATGACATTTTCAAATTTTGATTTCTTTGCCGGAGGGGGGGGGGGGGGGGGGGTGGGAGGAGCGGGGTAATCTCTCTCTCTCTCTCTCTCTCTCTCTCTCTCTCTCTCTCTCTCTCTCTCTCCAAAATGATTTCTTATTCCCCATTGGAGACCTCCGAAGTCTCGCTCTCAGTTGACCCACTTGCCATGGAAGGATATTTATTATTATGACCATATTTACTAACTATCCATGCCCAAATCGTACACGACTGGCTATTATTCTACTATCTCTGCTTGACATTGCTAAAGTTTATATTCGCATGCATTTATTTTGTACACCCACAAAATCTCCATCGATCAGCTGATGAATACACAACGGAAGACCCATACGATTTTCACTAGCCTACAGTAAAATGATATCATATTATACCCGTATCAATAATAATCTTGCAAATCTGCTAGATTTAGTATGTCTGTAATCTTCTCGACTGCATTTATCATCACGTTCAAACCGAAGACACTGGATGTCAACTAAACTTTGGTTACCCCAACTGAGCACCTTCCAACAAACCGGAAGTCTTTAGATTGGTTCTTGGTTGTTTATTTTGTATATCAAAAGGTCTTGAGGTTACAAATTGACTCGGGCTTGTATTAATACGCCAAGACTCTGTATTGTATTCCGAATGAGTGTTACAAAACTGTAAACATCGGCGTTCGATTCAGTAGCAGACGACATAAACTGGAGAGTGCAGAAGTTAACATGGAGAAAGGATTTTCATTGAAATAATCAGGGTAGTGCATACATGCAATTTTGAATAGCAGATGCAAACTATTGGACGATGGTATATCTGTATTGTTTATACTTTTTAAAAACAAATTTAATTGATAAAGTACAGTAAAAACAAATTTAATTGATAAGGTACAGTACTGTAAGCTTGCTTGTTTCCGTTAGTAAAATGAAAAACTCTGCAACATTCACTCCCATTCTAATTTATACACAGTATAAATTGTGTATAGATTTTAGAAGGAGAGGGATGTTTTCAGTAACTATCTTTTTACTGAGTGAAATGAGTGCTCGTACTGAATACTGATTGTGTAGACTTTGTTGGCAATGTCTGTCTCCCGAGTCCATCTCCGTTTTTGCTTCCCCTGCAATGTAACTTTTTGAATCATTTATATTTTCAAAAGGAAATTTTTATTCTTAGAATTTAAAAAAAACAAATTTACATTTAAAATCTTACCATGTGCGTCATCTGATTTGATTATTTCTATTTGAATTATGTGTCTAATTATTGTTTACGTAAATTATGTGTCTGACTATTTTTATTTGAATTATGTCTGATTATTTTTACCTTACTGTGTCTGATTTTTTTATACATAAAAATCAAGTTTAAAAATATTCAGACACAATAAGGTAAAAATAATCAGACATATAATTCAAGTAAAAATAATCAGACACATAAGTTGAATTATTGTCACCTAACAAGTATGTCAGAAGTAGGTAGTTAGTCATAGGGAGCGAAAATCGATCGCTTTCAATGAATGACTCACGAGCTTGATTCAAGGGCATAAAACAAACCCCAGGGCCTATATTGTTTGCATATATAAATGTCTTTTCATGAACTGTAATCGTATATATGGTTATATGGCTGGGATCTCAATAATTTCAAGTTATTAGGTATGGTCCAAAAATTTAATTGGTGATGGGGTGGTTCCTTTTCTTGATAATAAGTTGTATACATTAATTAATTTGTCTTTTCGTGCTAGCAATTGTGTACATGGGTATAAATTGATAATCTCAAAAGTTTCAAAATTGCTATTCAGGGGTAGGGATGGAATGCCTTTTAAGTGCCAGTTATATGTGTAAATTTGTCTTTACATGTCAAGAAAGTCTGTGTTACGGTTGTTAGTTGGTGATCTCAATAATTTTTATGATGTGACCCAGGGGATACGTTTTGTAGGGTGGGGATAAACATCAGGTTAATTTTAGTTTAATTTTTTTTAAACGTATTACTAGTAGTTTGCAGTAACAGTAATAGTTGCCAAAAAGTTACAAATTGGCATCTATACTATACAAGAAAAAATGTTATTTTAAAAGTATTTTTATATTATTTTTATTAGTTGTAGTTACAATCACATATGGTAATTAATAGGAGTTACTTGAAACATACGTAAAATCGCATCTACCCCTTTAGTCCTACTTTAATCTGAATAATTTTTATCGTTTTTGACTCGAACGTATTTTTTATAGTTAGTTCTTCATATTATAGCAAAATTTTCCTATCTTTAACTCGGTAAATATTCAGATCATCGTCATTCAATGTAGCCGCACACAAAAAAAATATAATTCGTTTTAAAAGCTTCGTGTGACACGAATTAGGGATTTGTTTTATAACGAACTATAATAGCAATACTAATAAAATAAAATAAAACTATTACGATAATGGTGGTGGTCTGTAAACGTACGACTGTAGAATATTGTTTTTAAGTCAGAAATAGATACATAGATGTATTTACGTTTTTTGGCATTGTTTACTAAAAGTATATATGTCTATATTTTATAACACTATGTCATGGTTTTAGGTCAGAAATAGATTTATAGATGTGTATAAGTTTATTATGCATTGTTTACTAAAAGTATACATGTCTGTATTTTGTGTATTCCGTATCCTAATATAAGTCATTTTTTATCCACAGCCGGCTATGAACCCCACTATTTTGGGATTTTAAAGATGGAAGACATGTTGGTAACCGTAGAGTGGAAGGCGTTTAATCTTCATGTTTACAATGGTCATGACGGTAAACTGATTACATCACACAGACTGGAGTCCCGTCCCATTGATGTCTGTCTTATTAGCGAGAATGAAGTCGCTGTGTGTCTGGGTAACGGTAAGGTTGTAATCCTGTCATTGAAATCGATAGATGACGTAAAACTCGTCAAAACTTTAAAGACAGGATTTTATTTTTGTGATTCATTGGCAAAATTTAATTCAGACAAACTCATTGTCAGCGGTAAGAAAGACGGCATTTTGTGTTGGGGAATTTTATCGATTAGAGATGGACGTATGGACTCAACTCACGACATCTGTAAAGGGTTACATCGGACTCGCATGGCCGTCAAAGATAACACCGTGTACATCTCGTGTTGGACTTCAGACTCCATTAATACAGGAATTTATGTTTACGATATTCTGAAACCAAAAACAAAAAAGTTTCTGTATCGACACCAGGAATTAAACATACCGGGGTCAATAATGGCTGACAGGGATTATGTGTACGTGTGTGACTTGAACTCTAACAGAATTCATCAGCTGACAGACAGCGGTCAGCTAGTGACCATACACACAGTGTCATCAGATCTGTTCGGAATATTCTATGATGACCAGCAACGATTACTTTACACCACAAGCTGGGAAAGTAATGTGATAACAGTTTACAAAATGGAGTCTTTACATCAACAAGGTAATTCTATTTTATTTTACATTTTCCACAACGAAAACTTCATTTATTTACATTTCCTAATTAACATTTTTGTCTCAAAATATGATTTATGAATATTGTAGTCATAACTTTATTGTAAGACAAAAATTAATAACATATTTAAAATAAAATAAAAGTGGAATAAATATTATTTTATTATTTTGGAAGTTTCAAAAAGTCCATTTCGTCGTGCATGGTCATATTTATCGATTTATAATATAAATAAAATATTTTTGTTATTTTAAATATTATTACAAATTATATTATAGTCATTTATTTTCATTAATGATTGTTCAGTCGTCTGCTCGTTGGTTGTGACTACATAATTTTCATATAAAAATATTAAATCTGTATGAAATATCAAAATGGCTGCTTAGCTGCAAAACTCGCCATCATCACCAGTTCGGGGCAATGCATATTTTTTCCCAGAAGTTGGCGCTTTCATTGATAAATCTTTGCACACGACCTGTCATTGCACGCGACATGCACGCGACCGGATCTCGTTCAGCGTCTAAAATTCCCACGTATTTTGTGTTGAGATCATTCATTTTTGATGGCGCGGTTCTGTGACGATTTTTCAAGGTGGATTTATTAACGCACAAAGATCAAATCGAATAACAAGATAACTGGACAGTTAAGTTTTAAAAAAAAATATATAAATACCATTTTTGATATTGTACTTTATACATTGCGCGCTATATTTACTACGATCTGTTCACGTTTTTTTCACGAGGCTGAAAATAGAGGTAGTGTTTAGATGAATGAAAATGGCGAAAGATTATAGAAGTAATATTGTACAGTAATATTGTAAAATAACGACCGACATTATTATTAAAATTAAAATGTTGGATGTTGAAGTAATTATTTATATTGTTTGTCACACGCGAGCTATATGCAATTTCAAGCTTTTGCTTTTCCCCTTCTTTATGCACTCCTTGGCTTTTAATCATCCTCTGCAGCATGCTAACCTGCTTTGTAACATAGCTACATGGTGAATGGTATCTGTACTTAACCATATAAGCCATTAACCAGGTAAACCTTAGTACAGAAAGGACTTGGGAGTTCAGATTAGAAGAAGTAATTTAAAGTTATTGTATTCTAACCAAACACTGCATAATTATGAAAATCATCATTGTTTATATACATACTCATATTTCATCTTTGTCTCATGTTGTCAATATGTATGCTTATGTTAAGTTCTTCCATTCAAAGTGAATAGAATATGCACTGGTTGTAAAAGAGGTCAGAATGATCTGTGCTAAAAAGAATCCAATGTTCCATTTTTGTTAAACTTGTTCCATTATACTGATGATGAGTATGAGCATTCTTCTGTTTATCTAAATCTATAATAATAATAATAATAATAATAATTAAACAATGACTTGCAAGTCTGAAGTGATAAAAGACTTGAGAAAAAGTCTAATTGAGTGAAGGGTTATGGTCATGCTTGGATTCGTTGTGTGTGTGTGTGTATATATATATATATATATATATATATATATATATATATATATATTTATATATATATTATTGATAAGGGTAATTCATGTTGTCAGACATTTCGTTGTACTTTATTGATAAAACGTCAGACTCCTGTGGTTTATCCATATTGTCTGTAATTACAGCTCTTTAGTACACACAAGTAAGTTCTAAAGATGCTGGAAAACCAGTGTATATGATTCGATTGTAAAATTTAATTCAAATATATATTTTTTCTTCTGTTTTTTTATTTTATATTTTATTATAGGCTGATATAACTGGTTGGTTTTTTTTCTTCAAATCTAACCATTACGGCTTTTCCAGTTCTTATGATTTTATTATTATTAATTTTTCCGGTATCCATATAGAATGGTTTCTTTTTTTAATTCATGAAGTATGAAATTAATAGTGTGCTGATAAATTGGTTTGTCATTTATTTTATCAGTATAAAGAAGTGAATTGGGGTCAAAGTGACCTGTTAGGTGTGACAATTTTTCTTTTATTTCTTTTCTTTTATCATTTAGTGTTTCACACGTTAGGATCATGTGGATTTTATTGGCAGTATATTTTTTGCATAGTGGACATTTTGGAAGGAGTCTTGTAACTTTTTTGGTACACCAGTTCTCCAGTCCACCATGCATCATGTATATTCATAAATTTGTGATAGGTCTTTTGGTTTTTTAATTGTTTGCCATTTTTTCCATATAGCAATCCAGTTTAGGTGAGGCTTGCCCAATTCTATTTTATTTGGTGGTAATTTTGTTTGTTTTATTATATCATAAATTTCTTTGCTGTTTTTTGTTCCCATATTCTACTATTTGTTCTGTGTTCCCTTATTGCTTGTGTTTGTCTGCAAGCTAATTTAGGTGGTTCAATCAGTTTAATGATTTGTTATTGTTATATATTGATTTGTTGTGTGTTAACAAAAAGCGAAACCAACGGGAATATGGGTATATATTCCATGCCAAGGTTGAGTAGGTGGGTATTGTAAGTTGTTGATTCTATTAAGGTATAAAGATGTTTGCTTTACATTCTCACATTCCATATCATTTTGTTTTTATTTATTTTGTTATTATTTGGTTCAAATTAAGCATTTTACTGTTATTGCCTAGGTATACACCTAGGACTTTTAATTTTTGTTTAATTTTTTCTCGCGGTATTTGTGAATTATTTCTTTTCCAGACTCTGATTAGTAGGATTTCAGTTTTATCATGATTAACATCTGAGACTTCACTGAAGTGTTTAAATTGTTTTATTAAGTGATTATATGAGTCAAACTTCAAAGGTAGTTATGAATTTTGTTAAGTCATCAGCATGTACAACTTCTATTGAGAGTTTTAATCCCAATCACGTACAGTAGCATTGAGATTCGACATCCCTGCCTTACTGATCATATTATTTGAAAGGTTTCAGTTTGTGCACCATTTATTTGTACAGTAGATTGAGTTTTGTTGTATAAGGTTTTTATCCAATTTATAAAGTTTATTCCAAAACCGTTTTTCTTAAGTGTTTGGATAATAAAGTTTGTTTCAATTTTATAAAAAGCCTTTTCTTGAACAAAAAGAATAAGGGCACCATTTTTATTAGTTGTATACATGAATTCTATTATAGATAGATAAAATGTTATCTGATATCTGTCTTCCTTCCTCCCCGCACGATGGATTGCTCATGACTATTTCGCTTAGTGCCGTCTTGAGTCTATAGGCCAAGACAGCGCTAAGGATTTTATAGTCGAGGTTCAGGAGGAAGATTGGGCGCCAGATTTTTTAATTCAAGCATGTCGCCTTTAGTTTTGAATATCAAAGTAACGAGTCCAGTTCTCATTGTTGGTGTCATTTCTTTGGTTAGAAGTATTTCAAAATATAGGTTTAGAAAGAATGGGCTTATTATTTGTTTGAAATGTTTGTAAAACTCTGCTGTTAGACCGTCTAGGCCAGGTGCCTTGCTGTTGGTTAACGTGTCTATGCCTGTTTCAATTTCAAATAAGGATATTGGCTGTTCACACAATTCTTTTTTTTCTTGTTTTGTAGTTGGAAGTTCAATTTTGTTTAAGTAATTTTTGATATTTTCATTTGAAATGTTTTTACTTTTGTATAGTGATTGGTAATAAGTGTTGACTTTGTGTAGGATGTCGTGTTTCTCTTGTAATATTATGTTATTTGCTCTTAGTTTAGTCATTAATCAATTGTTTCCTCTTCTAATTTCTTCCCTTTTATATATTTTCTTTCCAATATTGTACATATCTTGGAATAAACCACTTTTTTTTTCTCCATTTAATTTGTATAATTGTAATTTATTGAGTATTTTGTTAGTTATTGATTTTTGTTCATTGCTTGTTTTATTGTTACTTAGTATTCTTTCGCATTCTTTTCCAATCAATTTGTTGCTCTGGCTATGTAATCTAGAATATTTTTGACATGTTTTTAATTTGATCTTTTATTGTATTCCAAAATTGCATTATATTTAGGTTAGTTGTCTTTTGAAGGAAGTTTGCTGTTTCATGTTTTGCAGTTGTGTATACAGTTATGATATGTGTTTTTGTGTGTAAAACAATTCCTTTCAAATGTATGGGTGTGGTGTAATGTTTTCAGTTGTTTTGTATTTGTTTATTCTTAATAATTAGTCCAATTCCTGAGTTAATGTTGCATGGATCTTTTTGTACTATCATGATGGCATTTAGTTTGTCTTCAGCAAAATTGATGGTGTTTTGGTGTATGTTGTGTATTTTCTTTTTGTACTATCATGATGGCATTTAGTTTGTCTTCAATAGAATTGATGGTGTTTTGGTGTGTGTTGTGTATTTTCTTTTTGTACTATCATGATAGCATTTAGTTTGTCTTCAATAGAATTGATGGTGTTTTGGTGTATGTTGTGTATTTTCTTTTTGTACTATCATGATAGCATTTAGTTTGTCTTCAATAGAATTGATGGTGTTTTGGTGTATGTTGTGTATTTTCTTATTGTACTATCATGATGGCATTTGTTTGTCTTTAATAAAATTGATGTTTTTTATGTATGTTGTTTATTTCCTGTAGTGCAATGATGTCATATGATTGTGTTATTTCTCGAAGTTCTTTAGCTTTTGGTATGTCTAGTCCTCTAGTATTCGTGGATGCTAGTTTTAAAATGTACTTATCATCCATTTTAAGGGTAGAGGTTGTTGTAAATTGTGGTTAGTGTTATTTCATTGTACTTTGTTGGTTGATTTACTGACTTGTGTTATCACCCATGTTTGTCTGATTTGGTTGTTGTTGGGTGTCATGTGTTTCTTATTGTTGTTGTTATTGTTGCCTTGGTTGTATTATGTTTTGTTATTGTTGATGTTGCCTGTATCATTGTTTCTTCGTTTATTTTTCTTCTGGTACTTTGATGTTTTGTTTGGTTTGTTCTCTTTTGGGTAGTTGTCTGTATCGGCTTGTCTTGTGTATAGCTTTGCTTTTTTCAGGTATTTTACTTTGTGATTGCTTCTTCATTTGGGTTGTTTTTCTTTTCACTGGATCTTGTTGGCTCATTGTGTCTTTGACTTGTTTCTATTGAGTTAGTAGGGGTGTTGAAATCATATATTTTAGTATTTGTTTGATGGCTGCAATCTTTGGAGTATATGGGTTTTTTTCAAGGGTGTTTGGTACTAATTGTTCAGTTGTTTGGCATGTTGTTCCCTCTTTCTGCTTGGGTGATAAGGCCTTTCTCTTGTTTTTTTCTGTGTTTTTTTTTCTTCGGTGTTTCTTGGTTCCAATTTTGTTTCCATTGGGCTTTCCGGTTCTGGTTCTGGTGTCTTTCCTCTTGTTGTTTCATCTTCCTCAGTCACCTTTTCCATTAGTCTCTCTGGTTCTTCATCTGTTGTTAATGTGGAATTTTTTTTCCTTGTGATTGTCAGTGGTTCCGGGCTCCGGCAGTTATATTATTGTGGGTTCCTTAGTTATGCCGCTTTTGTTGTTGGCTATTAGTTCTCCACTTTGGGCCTCTTCCTCCCTTGTAGGGGTTTGTTCTGCTTGCTGGGGTGTGTCAGTTATCACCGATACAGCATGGGCATAGGACAGACTAGGCATGTTGTTTTGCTGGTGTGAAGTTGTTTGTGTGTGCGTGTCGTTTAATTTTTGCACTGTTTATACACATTTCCATTTGTCATGGCTTGTTTGACCACAAGTACTGTATGGTTGTATCTGTATACAACCATAAAACCCTGTTTGGACTGGTACTTTAAAAAATTCAGGGACTTTTCTTGTGTCCCTTGTATCAACTCTTACTATGATTTTGCCATTATTAATACCTGGCATAGTTTTGTAAGTTTCTTTCCTTATGTCTAGACACTTGACTCTAATTCTTTGTTCAAAACCCTCCAGAAATGCCATTAAGTTCTAAGAAATCTTCCAAAGTCTTATGCAAACACCATGGTTAGATCCAACTACATCTTATCTCTGCTGTCCATTTTTCTTCTCAGCCTGCTTTTCTTTCTGCTTTGTGTCCTTCTGTCTTTTCATTTCTCTACCTGCACACTATATATTGTAAACACATATCATAACCACACACCCTTTCCCCACATACAGACTATGATTGGCTAACCATTAATAACACATATCGTAACCACACACTCTTTCCCCACATACAGACTTTCATTGGCTAACCATTACTAACACATATCGTAACCACACACTCTTTCCCCACATACAGACTTTCATTGGCTAACCGTTATTAACACATATCGTAACCCCACACCCTTTTCCCACATACAGAATATGATTGGCTAACCATTACTAACAGATATCGTAACCCCACACCCTTTCCCCACATACAGACTATGATTGGCTAACCGTTATTAACACATATCGTAACCCCACACCCTTTTCCCACATATAGACTATGATTGGCTAACCATTACTAGATGAATGACAGTTCCCTTTCCCCAGATCATACCATTACTAAATGGGGCTGAAATAGCATGAATATGACCCAGTTATCCTGATATATTATGATGCTGACCTGTTAGCCCAGATTTATCATTGCTTCCCTGCATGGTATAACAGTACCAATTGCCCAAGTCCAGGTGGGAGGAGCTTAAGGTGTAGGGAACATTGCTTCAGAAATAAACAACAACACTAGCTATGATTGGTGGATTATGTAAGAGTTGTACTTTCTGTTAGGCTTTAAACAAAGTTTAGCCTCTTGGCAACATGTTAATTTATGCTAATTCCTATATAGATCATATTTTGTATTTTTTATGATTTTTTGAAAATGTGAGAGACATGACTGAAAATAAGTATCTTGTGACTAGATAACTTATACCCCTGTCTAGTTCCAGCAGAGTTATCTCTCTTAAATGCAATGGAGTACCTGGTTTTGTCATCATCAAATTGACAATCTAACATTGTTCTCTATAACAGTGTGTGAGATACACGCTAAATTAGGATAGAAAATATATTTATCTCTCCAAATATTAGCATTGTGGTCTATGGAAAAACAATTGGTACCGTGATACCACATCTGTCTATGACATTCCAATATTCACCTCTATCCCACCCACATTTTACTAGTTAGAAACCTCATATTGGTATTGCTATATATTTTACTTTTTCCCACATATCATTAGTTAGAAACTGGATATTGGTATTTCAATATATTTTACTTTTTCCGACATATTACTAGATTGAAACCTGATATTGGTACTGCTATATATTTTACTTTTTCCCACATATTACTAGTTAGAAACCTGATATTGGTAATACTGTATATTTTACTTATTCCCACATATTGCTAAATAGAAACCTGATATTGGTACTGCTAAATATTTATTTTTTCTCACACTAAAATCCCTTTGGTCATAGGAAGTATCAATGCTGGTGGCTGACATCTTTGTTAATTGGACTAATGACTAGTTCTATCTAACATTTAAGACTGTACAATACATGCTCAATGTGTGAATAGTCCCCATTGTTTAATTTGTATATGTCATTGCGTTTAGTCTGATTTTCTCTTCTTTATATATTTGGTTCAAACACATGAGGTCTATAACTTTACTCGGATTCAGAACCATTGCTCTGAGTTACAGCATCACAGATTTTACTTTTTGGCAATTCAATCACAAGTTAGTAATATGTAAAATATCGAGTCAGTAATTTCTTTATAAAATCATTGTGAAAATCTAAAAAATGTACAGATGTATTACTAGCTCAGTGCCTTCATTTTTATGCTTTTGTAGGTGCTGTCGGTTTTATTGGTATTCTGTGATTTACATGTTTTCCTACATTATACCAGGTTGCTTCATCACTTAATAACTTATATTTTAATTAATGGATATATTTTATTAAAAATATTAATTAATTATGTTAATAGGGCTCCTGACTCCCTCTAAAGCCTCTTTTGAGTTTAGGATTTCTTCTTCCATTATTTCCTCAAGTTCACACTTTGTATCTTAAACTTAAAAAGTATCCCTTTGAAGTCAATTGCCTCCACCATTTTTACCAAATGTACAATGCACTGCTGTTACACGCTGTTGTCTAGTTGACATTACATACTAAGGGGGGCAACTCATAAATTCCAATAAATTTTGCTAGGAGAAAGCACTAATATAACTGTTAAATTCACCAAGGTATTGATGGGTTAACATATTGGAAATATGGCCAATGGAGATGCTGGCATCCTTGATAATTTGAGTAATGACTATTTGTAGTTAACCATTTAAGATTATATGATATCTACTCAATGTGTTTATTGCAATTGTATATGTCGTTGCATTTAAGATTGGCTTATGTCCTTGGTAGGAACACATGCTGACTTCCGTTGCGGTCTACTTTAGTAATATTGTAAGAAGGCATAACTTAACATAGGTTTTGAACCATTAATATAAGCGATGATGTCACCAGTGTATAATTGGGGTGGGAAAACCATTACTATAAGCGATGATGTCACCAATGTATGATTGGGGTGGGAAAAGCATTGCTATAAGCGACGTTGTCATCACAGTATGATTGGGGTGGGAAAACCATTACTATATGCGACGTCATCACAGTATGATTGGGGTGGAAAAACCATTACTATAAGTGACGTCATCACAGTATGATTGGGGTGGGAAAACCATTGCTATAAGCTATGTTATCATCACAGTATGTTTGGGGTGGAAAAACCATTACTATTAGCGATGTTGTCATCACAGTATGTTTGGGGTGGGAATACCATTACTATACGCGACGTTGTCACCAGTGTATGATTGGGGGTGGGGGTGGAGGGACAACACAATCATAATGTAGTAATGTGTAAGATATAGAGTTGGTAATGTCGTGACATAATCATTGAGAAAATTGACTTAATGTACAGTCACCATAGTAGCTCATGTTTGAATGTTAGACAAATTTACGGTTTTGTTGGATCAGTGGGTTTTGTTGGTTGTGAGTTTTTTAGTTTTCTCAGAAGTATATAAGGCATTTTGAGTAGCCTGTCAGCAGCTCTTAAAACTAGTCTACTCCTACAATCACGCTTTGATGAAACATGCTGCAGCATAGATGGACATTGCAAATGACACAGCCAATTTTCGTTTCTTTAGTCTCTTTTCTCCATGCTTGGTACATTATTTGCAGGTGGATTTTTTCCTTTTAAGTGTCTGCAGTCTGCGTGTCTCAATATTAGCCTGTGTCACTGGGGCTACAGATGTTCGATGCATGGCAACCTTCCTGCCCTTGAAACTTCCTATGAGCTGCTTTGCCAAATTAATTCGAAAATCTAATTGTCTGAATCTTTTTCTTCTTTCCTGACTCTCAGGATGACTTTCCAACATTGTTATAAAACCATTTATTATACAAATATTTATAATAAAATGAAACATATATCGCCACCATTTCTTTGATGATCATCCAACTGGATATTTGGCCCTGAGTTGGTCACATATGATAAGTCAACCCCTCTGTAGTATTGTTGGTAATTTGTGACCGCCTTTGGACAGTTTACCAGTTGCACTGTTTCCGGTTAAAAATACCAATGATGGCTGGATCTGCTGCTGTGGATAGGACTGTGACTGGTTTATTATCCTTCCACAGTGTGGCTGTAAGGTTTCCATCCTGTCTAATTAAATGGTCTCCTTGCTCCATGTATGGTGGATATTTAAATTCCTCTGGGAAGCCTTTACGGTTTTTCCTCATGGTGCCACAGGTATATATACCATGTCTTAATAAACTACGTACCAGTCGAATGGACGTTAAAAAGTTGTCAAAATATACATGATAAAATTTTCCTCTCAAAGGCATAGTAAGCTTTTGCACAACTCGATACCCAAGACCCTTCATGCTTTCATTCACTTCATCTGTATCTTCCTTCCCCTGATAAAACTCAAACTGGTGACAGAAACGAGACAAACTATCACAGTGCATCCATACTTTTAGGCCCCACTTGATTGGCTTTCAAGGCAGATACTGCTTGGCCTTGTGCCGTCCCTTGAATGCAATCATACCTGTAAAGGGCATTATGTTTTTGATAAATCATTAATTTAAATGAAGTATTGTTTGAAATTTTAATCAAACTTAAGACAGGATTAGTGAATGAAAAGTTAAACTTATTTTAAATATTATTATGAAAAGGTATGCATTACATTTTACATTATCATCATTTCATGAATTTAATGTTTCGATTTATGTATTGATGTATGATAGATTGGAATTGTGTGGTTATGGATATGTTTTTATGTGTATATGACATACACACATAAGTGACTTTTATTATACATATACATAGCTGCCAACTGTCCCGTTTTTTCCGTATTTGTCCCGTATTTTGGACCTGAATACGGGTGTACGTTTTTTTGTGCAAAAATACGTTTTTTAATTAAAAAAAAAATAATAATAAAATTTCTTTGGAATTGTCAGTTTAGAATGCGCTCCCGGTTCCATTTTGACAGATATATCACATGTATATACAAATAAAGTTCTACAATACGATTGGTTCATTCGAAAACGAGGCTACCAGGCCTGTCGTTATCCACCATATTGGAATTTGCAATAGTTACCGCTGTTGCTGTATCTAGTCTAAGTAATATTCAGCTTTTAATCATGATAAATTGGAAAGCAGAATATTCAAAATTTTCTCCAGAAGAAATAGGAGACAACGGGAAGGATATTTGTGCCGTCTTGTATAGATTTGTGAAACCATATAGTACAGGAGAAAAACTGACGTTTTGTGAATTGTGTAACGTGATTTCGCTATTGGACACGGAGGCGTCCATGCAATGCAAGAGCACGAAAAAGTTAATAAACATCAGCTTCCTGCTTCATCACACACAACTCAGCCTGAACTTACGACGTAGATAAATGACAGAGAGAACCTTAATGTACATCGATCAAAATTTTATTTTTAAATTTCTTTTAGAAATAAAACTTCCTTTTTCAGTTACTAGTGTTGTTGGCGATTTATTTTGCACAAGTTTTTCAGACATTAAAATGGCAAAAGATAATTTTTATGCTTGAACGAAAACATTTCAATACTAAAATTACAGAATTGAGATAATAAAATGAAAATTGGTACATTCGAATCAATGATTTAAAAAAAATAAGGTGTGGAAAGGGCTCCTATCAATAGCTTGTGTTTAAGTGTGTTGCACTCTTGCACCTTTTGAATGGGCACCTATATGGAACACGTGCAACTCCAGAAGGTACAAATGTGCAACATGTGCATCTTTAACATTAAATAATTATGTTAGGCACTGTCCAACTTTACTGTTGGTTATATATATTGTAAATAGATACGTATGCATTGAAATTTAAAAATCAGTATTTGTTCCTGAAAATCAGTATTTTCGTCACAAGTAATCAGTATTTTTGCACTCGGGGGTTGGCAGCTATGCATATAATTTAAATCATAAATACATTATAGGCTTTTTGTACTTGAACAAATATCAGATTAATGTAATGATGAAAGATAATAAAATATGTATGCAAGGATGTGTATTTCAGTTATGATATCTACTGTTGGAAAGAAATATATTATGTTGAAAGAATGTAGAATTGTATATAAACCTTCATCAATGGTTTGATGTTGCCAAGGCTTGTAAGTTTTTTCAATGTTCTCCAGAACTTGATCCATTATTGGACGTATTTTGTGAAGTTTGTCATGGTTAGGGTGATCAGCAGGAAAATTTGTGTTGTCATCATTTAGGTGAAGGTATTGAAGGAATTTTTCAAATCTGTTTGGCATTACATTTTTGATTTCTTGATTTGATAGAAAATTGTCATTTGACCAATAAAAACTACAGTCAGGAGCTTTTATTATCCCCATTAAGATCAACATGCCAAGAAAGGCAGACATTTCAGGCACACTGGTCTCTGTCCAGTTAACATCAACAATTTCATGATCCAGATTTGGTTCGGCTGCAAATTTATTTGTTTCATTTATAATTTTTTCAAAAAGTCCAACTGGAAAATATAATTGCAAATAGTCTAGTTCTGATGCTGTTTCCTGCAAAGTATGTGATGGTCCTGACTGCAGGGTAAATGGACTTCTATCAGTATCTTGCACGTCTGCAATCCAAGCTGGCTGATCATCAGTGTCACTACAGTCTGATGACATTTCAATGTCGATATCTGATGACATAATTTCAGATACTTTGTCATTAAATGCATCATTGTTAAACAAATTTGGTATTTCGTCTGAACTGAATCCACAAAAATCGTTTTCACTTCCAGACAAATCACTGTAACCAACAGACGACGACATTGCCATGATGAAATCAAGGAATTCCCTTCGTAAATAAAAACAATTCACTTCTGGTATCGTCTGTTATACAATTTGATTGAAACTTTGTATATTGAAATGAATGGAAGAAATGAACAACACATTCTTAATTGTGTTATTTTATTTAAAATTCCTGGACTTTCAGCAGATTTCATGTTTTAAACACTTAAATGCTAAGTTAAACATTACAATGTATGGAAGAAGACTTGTCGCATTTGCCGCGCATTTTAAGAATGTGATTTTGTACATAATAATCAGGATGACAATGAATTTATACAACTAATGTAAAATTCAGCATCATATTTGACTATATTACGATTATGAATAACTTACACGTGTTGAAAAGGTCATAATATTTACATCGAATTGAGGTAATATAATCGGCAAACGACTCCATTTTGCATGCGACCGTGGAAAACCCCACTATGCATAGTTGGTCGGTTAAATTTAGATTTATAGGTTATAATGTTATGAAGTAGGTAATTAAAATCAAATGTTAGTAAAGATTATTTAATTTTTATACCAACGTATGGTTACTGCGCGGCGAATCAACATTTAAATGGAAGATATATCATATTTATTGGTCGACACTGTCTAAGGCATAGAAAAGCATAGATGGGGGGCAAAGGTAAAGGCGTAGAAATGCGTAGACGGGATGCAAAGGTAAAGGCGTAGAAAAGCGTAGCTGGGGAGTTATGGGTTAATAACAACAAATCTATCACATCAGTTATTTTGAGTTTTGTTTTGTTTTTACTTTTAGTATAAAATTATGTAACTTTACGCAATAGTTTGGACAGTAATGTTGCTTTTTAAGTTTATTTAAGCATGAGCAGTATTTATTAAAGTAAATTTGTAATTTCTTTTTCTCATCTAAATTATATGAATTCTATTCATTTCTAATTTTATTTACAAGGAAATTATATATGATATCACTTGCTTTAAGAATTAGTTATAAAGACATTAGTGAGTGCTTTCCTTAACACATTAACACATTAACACCTGCCGCCTCAATAACTCGTCGCACTTTACCTTCCTCATCTCCAGAGTGTCTCGATAACGGGGCTGAGTTTGCATAGCTTGTATCACGAGCGCCGAGTTTGAGTGGCACTATTTTACTATACCTGTATCCCGAGCGATGACTTGAATCGGCGCAAACCATTGGTTGATTTGAGGCCATTTCCTAGTTATGCGGTAGTTTAACCAATCAAATGTTAGCTTATATAGATAGATTGTATATTCCTGAAGAAATTTGACTTCGATAGTGGCAAAATTAGTGAAAATATTTAGATTAGAAAAGGAAGAAAATTACGAGAATCAGCCGCTGGAAGTAGACTTTTACTTGACAGACGGAAGAAGTATTTACACGAGGTTTAGTTTGCAATAGAGATGACAAGTGGAATTTGTATATTCATCAAATGGAGTGAACTTCACGTGTTGATACAATGATAGTGTTAATTATTCAGTGTGAATTCATCGTGGATTTTTATGGATTATTCATGGCAAGAGAAACAAATTGGTACGAAATTCATTTTATCTTTATGTGTCAGTTTTATTTTTGTATGTAGTTCGAAATTTTTGTACCATTTGGTACGTAATTCTATCAAGAACTGCTGTGCCAAATTTTAGCTTAATTAAAGAAACGTAAATCTAAAAATATAACATTTATTACTCGTAGCTTTCTGAAAAAAATCTGCAAGCCAAGTATTGTCAGCATGTCTCAGGGATACAGGGGTATGCAGAGAACTCGCCCCAAGGAGAACTCGCCCTGGGAGAACTCGCCCCAACGTATCTGGAGAAGTCACCCCAGATTGGTTGGAGAAGTCGCCCCAAAACTCAGACAACCTTTTAATAACAGAATTAAAACATCTTTTACGTGATTTAATTTTAGATTTTTATTTATACGCGCTCACAAAAAGATATTAACTGGTAATCATAAAAGCAATATCACAGTAATATTTCTAAGACGAAATTCAGTCTATATATAATCTAATGAATGACGACAGTATAGTGATTGAAAAGGATGATTAGTCAAACACACATAATATTATGAATCAAGGTTATTATAAATAATAATGATGAAAACTACTACAAACATATTGGTGAAGATCTGTCAATAGAAATTAAATTTAAAAAAATTCAACATGCATTAATGAGATGGCTAAAAAAAAATCAGTATATGAGGAATTTGATACTTTCCCTCTTAACATGCGTATACCTCAATTCGCTTTCATTAAAAGTTGAAGTCTATTCCACAGCTATCTGTTAATTTCAATCCTGGTATTATTAGGTGTAACATCACTACTAGGGTTGTTAAACGAAAATCGGAAATCCGATTATCGGTTTTGAAAACGATTATCGGTTTTTGTTTTTACAGAACGATAATCGAATTCAATATTCTTTACCATTTTTGTAGTGAAAATTTTAAAAAAATGCCAGAAAAAAATTAATTCATGCATTTGTTTAGTGTTTACATTTTAATACAATATGGCCAGCAGATAACGTGTGTTTGTTTAAAATTTGTGAGCGCTCCATGCAGCGTGTTTGTAAATGAATACATTTATTGTTGAAAGATGTAAATAGTTAGTCAACCGACCGGTTGCTAAGTTCTTTGATGTCCGAAATTGACAACAATAGACTGTTAAAAGCTACAGTCTCTGTTGTTGAGGACTGGTCTCTGCTGGTTGTGTCTTTTCAAGTTTACAAATATGGCTGATCGTATAAATAAATCTGACGTATGGGAAAACTTTGAAAAAATTTCATCAAGCATGGCTCGCTGTAAACTATGTTCACAACAAATAAGTCGGAGCGGTGGTATTACTACTGGATTGCATGCACATTTGCGTAGCAAACATCCCGGAATTGCGGCTCCTTCAAATGTTTAGCCGCGATTAACAACATTTATTGGAACACAAAGAAACTGTCCTGATAGTCATCAAGAAAAAGTTACTGCTGCTGTAGCTAAGTTTGTCACTGAAAACATGCTACCAATTTCGATTGTTGAATCCAATTCCTTCCGTGATTTGATGGCTTTGGTGGAGCCACAATATCGTCCTCCATGCCGTCAGACGATGCGCATCTATACGTTATGGTATGTAATGAATATCTTTTATTCGCAAGAGGCATTCACTAACTTGCATTATAAGAATATATTTCTTGTAATTTTCAATGTAGGACAAAAACCGATAATCGGTTTAAAATCGGATTTCTACAAACGATAATCGGTTTTGGAAAAAAAAACGATATTAACATCCCTAATCACTACATACCAACTTCCGTATGCAGTTGGTATTGAAGCGTGTACAAATTTTCTTGATAACAATCCTAATAATAACCCACTATCTTGTGAAGATATTTGCAAAATATTAAAACTTATCTTGGAAAATAATTATTTTCAATTTAATAATACGAAATACATATATATAATGGGTACGGCAATGTGAATTAATATGGCTCCTTCATACGCTTTCCTTTCATGGGTAAATTTGAAAAGGACTTTCTTCAAAACGAAAAGTTTAATCCATCTCTTAGGTTCAGAATTTTCCATGACATATTTATATCTGAAAGCATTCAACCGAAGAACTGTAAAATTTTATTGATCGCCTAAATCATTTTCATCCGACAATTAAATTTACTTATACTGCATCTAGTACGCTTGTTTCATTTTCAGATGTAAATGTGATATAAAATAATGATAACACTATCTTTGCAAATATTCATATCAAGGAAACTAATATCCACCAATATGCGGAATAATCTTCCTGTCATCCCATGTCATGTTAAAACGGTATACCATATAGCCAGTCGAAAAGATGCCGACGTATTATTTCAAATGATTGTCAATTACAAAATTTGTTGAATAAATTCCAAACATATTTACAAAACAGAAATTATCCTACACATATAATTGATTCTGCGCTGAACAATGCCCGTAATATTACTCAACATTGGGCTTTCAACAAATCAGTATGTACGAGAGAGAGAGAGAGAGAGAGAGAGGGAGATGTAATTCTTTTCACAATACAATCGAATCCTTCATTATCTATGTATGTCGTATAATTAATAAATTTTAGTCTCCTAAATGTATCAAATTACCAGCTTAAGAACACTTTACACACACACAAAAATATCTCTTTGAAAAAGACCCAAGAATTTGCAAGATTTTTTTTTATTAGTACTAAACAGACAGAAAAGAAAAAGAAAAAAGAACATTTTCGTTATCTAAATGTAACATACACCAAGTAACGTAAGTTACCCATACAAAATTATATGGATCAACAATGACGATTGTTTTGGTTGTATTATTTATAATAAAACGTACAAGTCAATTTTGAGCGCCTTTTATACTCAGAAAAAACCCTTGTTTTACCACACAAAAAAACGCCGTGCATAAAAAGTGTTACCTATGTAGCATGACCTTTTTGTAATGATAGACGTATATTGAAACAGCAAAAATGTATGCATTAAGGAAAGAAACGTATATAATGAGTTAACGTGTCAGCGACATTGATTTGTGCCTCATTAGTGTATTTGGGTCTAGCACACATGATCGTGGTGTTATTATAATGTAATCTTGTTTATCTTACATCGGTAATTTAGTAGTTAAATATTTTTTAAACTTCTCTTTTAACTTGAAATAGTTCTTTATTATTGAGAAAAAATAAAATTAGAAACACTGACAAAAAAAAGAAGAATAAACAAAATGATTTTGTAAAATTTATCTTTCAGAAACCGTCCGAATTCTGCGCATTAGCCATGATGATTAATTCGATAGCGACCGCATTTCTTGACTAGGCATCAATAATGCTTTTGTGTTTTGAGTTCAAGTATCATTTGCTGATGGCTAGCAATAGCAAATCTCAATGAAAAACCATATTAAAGTGTTCGGTTAGAGAGATAATAACATAAATTTTGACGTCAGCGCCAATTCTTTCTCATTTTTTTCTAATTTTGGGGGCACCAGACAGATGCCCCCTCCCCAATTAAAAAAAAAGTAAAAGGTTTTTATGTGTTTATGTGCCCCCCCCCCCCATGTAGTTTATGTGTTTTTTTCGTTGTTTTTTTTTTCCTTTCTTTAAGTTCCCTTAATTTAGTTTTTCCCATCGGGATTATTTAAAAAAAATTTGAAAGGGGTATTTTTATTTTCTTTTCCCTAGTGTTAATATAAAAGGGTTTTCCGAGGTGGAATTTATCTGCCCTCCTTCGGATCCACTTTTTTAATAAATTTGGGTTGACCATGGCTAGTGGTCTCCTATATCCTGTGTTTGCTATTAATATTGGTGCTATTTGTATGTATGCTATATATGTATATATACACAGTTTTCTTTTTAGGATAGCCTTTTCGTTCGAATTTGACTAGTTGTCTTATTTCGTGAATTCCACCTCTAATTGGGTCATCACGTTCATCATTTTTTAAGGGTATTACATATGTTTAATATTTTTTTTTAATTTTGAATTTTGGTAAAGTGAGGTGTTTTTTATGTTTATTTTACTGTGTCTCACTTTACTTTCTATATTTATCTTCTTATAGTCCGCTTGATCTTGAGTCTGGGTCTGTACAGCGCCAATTCAGTTGATTTCGGGTTATAAAAGTCAATGTCATAACGTCATATCAGGATGACTTAGGTTATTATGTTGGAACCATTTTATATTTAAAACTGCAAACATCCCATCATGCTTACATCCTCTCTTTTATTTCTCCAAATAAAACGGATCAAATGATTTGAAGAGCAGAGCGAAAGGGACAGAGAACACTTATTTTTCGTTAAGTACAGAAGTGGAGTTTATCAAAAGGAAAAGTTGAAGGGAAAACATTGCAAATTATATAGATTTAATAAGTTACTAAGTTGAAGAAAAACAACAATAAATAATGCCTTGACAACCTTGTGGCGAAATCTCAGAATTATGATATATTATCCTTGGGGCGACTTCTCCTGACACCTGGGATGAGTTCTCCAAGGCCGAGTTCTCCATGGGGCGAGTTCTCCCAGGGCGAGTTCTCCATGGGGCGAGTTCTCTGCTATTCGGGATACAGGCACTGGTAAGGCTACCACTGCTCTAGGCGATCTCTGCAAGTATGCTGTCGGGTAGACCAGCGAAAGTTGGTCGCTAAGCCTTTTTTTTTTATTTTGACTTGGCGGCTTATAAGCCGCCAAGTCAAAATAAAAAAAAAGGCTTAGCGACCAACTTTCGCTGGTCTAGCTGTCGGGGACTACCTAGCTGTTTGGCTCAGGGATTAATGTGTTAAAGAACAATACTTATATTTTTTAATTTTCTTTATTCAAAACATTTGTTTGGAAGCTAAATGTATATGGAGAAATGTCAAAATGTTCTAAATATATAATTTATTTTCTTAAATTATAAATCTGAAAATGTACCGGTACTTAGGAAAATATAATGCTCAAGTCATTGTGGTCATTATCCTGACCGATTTGAAATTTTCAATCCGATTTAGTCATTTACTTAATTTAATACTTGATGCACATAATTCTAACATTTTAATAAGAAACTCAAATGTCCAAATTATCCTAAGTGTTATCCTCACCGACTTGACCCCATTATAAATTAAATTCAGCAATACCTTATTTATCTAGCAGTTTATACAAACATAATTTATTGATGTTATCCTCACTGACATGACCTCATTACAAATTCAATTCAGCAATACCTGATTTATCTAGCAGTCTATAAAAACATAATTTATTGATGTTTTATTTTATAATTTACAAATTGTCTTAGTCATTGTGAGTGTTGTCCTCACCGACTTGACCCCATTATAAATTCAATTCAGCAATACTTGATTTATCTAGCAGTCTATAATAACATAATTTATTGATGTTTTATTTTATAATATACAAGCTGCCTTAGTCATTGTGACTGTTGTCCTCACATGACTTGACCACATATTAATTCAATTCAGCAATACCTGATTTATCTAGCAGTCTATGAAAACAATTTATTGATGTTTTATACTAAAAGTTACAAGTTGTCTTAATCATTGTGACTGTTGTCCTCTCTGACTTGATAGCCAATTTATTTCCAGCAATATCAATTCAATTCAGTTAAGCATTGTACTATAATTGAAGTACATGTATATGGAAGAAAATGTTCTTGCAAATTTTACATTTCACATATTTCAAAAGTCATATTTTCTCTTCTGTAGTACATTTAATAGCAACTGAATCTATATTTAGTAAGTCTTACAAAATTGGGTCATTGTTTCCTACTGGAGTTTCCTCTGGTTTTTCCTCCACCAGCTTTACTGGCTGCAATGTGTAAGCTATATTGTGATCAAATATGGCATTCAGCCTAACACATGATCCTTCTCAGATCCAATAATCTGATATAATTCATGAAATATTGTAAATAATTACATTTTGGTCATTTTGGGTTTTCTAGGTAGCTCATATTTTGACACACTCTTTTAAATGTCCTTGATGTAGGGCTCACACTAAGGCATAATGCTTGTTCCAAGACACAGTGTCAATCAAATTTTATTTAGCAACCATTTATGTCAAGCTGAGCTAGGGGTCCATCTGTGTAAAATGTTGTCTACCTGATAAATGTTGCAACAGGTGCTACAACACCTCTACTGCATTGAAGTATGTTGTCACAAGCTTTTTTGGAAATTTATTGCTCTTTTTTACTAACTGCACAATTTATATTTGTTATATGTGTCAGTATCAACTAATTTGTTGGTTTTGTTGCGCATCACTGCCATCCCATTATATGAATTTGTAAAAATGTTGCTTATTCACACAATCACATAGCCTGGCATCATCTCTTTGTTAGTGCTTTACATATCAATTATGGACACTCTTTTGTCAAGTTTATCAGTTGCTCTGGTAACTGCTTCCTGTTTGTCCTGCAGGGAATATGCTAGTTAAGTTTGGATTGGTAGTTATTGTTTACCCTGGCCCATTAATAATTCTCTGTAACTTGTTTCACTGTGTGACACACTGTTAGTGTAGATTTGTTAATATACCGTTAAGTGGACAAGATACAAACCAACAAAGAAATGTTTCATAAAGGTGGTTATTACATGATGATTGATGAACTTCATTATACACGCGGAACACATTTGGAATATCTAAACCTCTTGTATCAATATGTGTATTGACCACTCTTTTGTCACGTTTATCAGTTGGTCTGGTAACTGCGTACTATTTGTCCTGCAGTAAATATGCTAGTTAAGTTCGGATTGGTGGTTATTGTTTACCTTGGCCCAGAACAACCAATAATCACCTTTGAAAATTCGTTGTAACCTGTTTCACTGTGTTACACATTGTTAATGTAGATTTCTTAATATACCATTAAGTTGACAAGATACAAAACAACAAAGAAACTTTGCTTAAAAGTGGTTATTGAATGATGACTGATGTATTTCATTATACATGTGGAACACATTTGGAATATCTCTTTTATGTTGAACATGCTGTAGGGATAACTAATTATCATGGAATTGGTGTATGGATACAAATTACAAGCAACATCACTTTGTGTTAGCTTGCAGATATCGAGTGGGTGTTTCAAGTCTTTCATTTTTACCCAATTAATGAGTGTATGTGTTTTCACAATCTGTCGTGGATGATTTCTAAGTTTAAGTAATAACAAGGCAAATGTCTAATAATTACTCATGAATGCACTAGTTAAAAATAACTTGCATCCAGTTAATAATGTTTTGTTTAGATTCTCCACCTCTTGTATCGATATGTGTATTGGAACAGTAAAATTATCAATGCCTTGAAATATTTATGAATCAATATACCAATAAGATGTAAAGGTAGTCATTATTGAATGATACTTTCTAGGCTGTGTCCAGTAGGCACTGAAATATATTTGGATAATAGTTAGAGTATTCATAATGTCTTATATTTTTATCAATGAAAGAAAATGGATGTGGACTGGTTGTAACCTTCAAAATGTATCGGGGGTCTTCATTAAAATAGTAGATTGTTGAGAGACTGGGGCCTTATTAATAGTAGATTAAGTTGAGAGACTGGGGCCTTATTAATAGTAGATTAAGTTGAGAGACTGGGGCCTTATTAATAGTAGATTAAGTTGAGAAACTGGGGCCTTATTAATAGTAGATTAAGTTGAGAAACTGGGGCCTTATTAATAGTAGAGTACGTTGCGAGACTGGGGCCTTATTAATAGTAGATTAAGTTGAGAAACTGGGGCCTTATTAATACAGTCGACTCCACTTAAACTGCACATCGGTTAACTGCACACTCCGGATAACTGCACGTAATCATGCCGGTCCCGGTTTTTCCCAATGCTTAAAAATGTACAGTACCGTACTCCGGTTAAATGCACACTCCTGTTAACTGCACGGTCTCATGACGGGCCCGAGGGTGTGCAGTTAACCGGAGTCAACTGTAGTAGATTAAGTTGAGAGACTGGGGCCTTATTAATAGTAGATTAAGTTGAGAAACTGGGGCATTATTATCAGGGTCATTAGACTTATATGTGGAAGTGGAGGTCCAGCATGTATACTATTCTAGTTTACTCAGTTTGTATGTCAGTAATATGTAACTAATCATCAATTACAGGCACAGGAATTCCAGTAGAAATTTTGAACATGGACGACAGATCCATCCAACTGTTTGAAAATGCACTAAAAGATGGAAAGGTGAAAGTTTACAGTATACGAGTTATGGTTGTCGGACATCAAGGTGTAGGCAAGACAACCCTCATAAAGCGACTTCTTGGAGAGGATGTCGACATGTCAAAGACAGACAGTACCGAGGGCATAGATGTCCATTTGCATTGCTGTGATGTTTCATTATCCAGCCATGAATGGACATTCCGGAAAGAAGGTAATTGTATATACACCCATTGTTTTTATGTCAGATTTTTTTATTTCACCTTTCATCTTGGAAAATGTGCTCTTTTAGTCATATTAGGAACCTTTATCCTGTTCACTGTTTTCAAATAAAGAGTGACATTCTACCGTAGATGTTAACATCTGCAGATGTAAATGTGTAAAGGCAGGTCTTCAGATTCCATTTGTGTATGATGCAAATTGAAGAATCTTTTAGGATTGTTGAAAATGCATTAATCTTATATTTCCATACTTTCAGCAGTAGATATTACCTTTCAACTCTAAGGACAGAGCATGCTCAGTCTCTGCAATCACAGACCTTGCAATCCTTACAATTTCGCCATAAGTCTGACAAAAATGACCCTTAAAATACGATCTTACTAAATAACAGAAAAGACTATGGAACAAAGTATTGTTGCTGAAAAAGATAATTGGCTAATCTGTGTTTGATTTGGATCCGGGTTTCATATTAAAATTATTGGAATTAGTTATGGAACCAGACTAAACCGTTACATCTGTACCTCAACTGTATCTTAAACTACACATATTGTTTCGTTTAAAGTGTCTGCATGATCAACCTGTTGATTACATAAGTTAAAAGAAATGGCATCCTGCAAGCGATGCAGATTGAAGACAAAACAGAAATTAAACCTCTAAAAAGTGTTAATAATCAGCACAGAAAAAGATTTATAAAGGAATATTCAGATTTTTTTAATGCAAGCAGGAAGGGACACAATTACATTTATTGCATATCATGGTTCAATCTAAGGATGTCTTATGGTGGGAGATACAACTGCTGTCATTGAGTAAAATTGTAAAAAATATTCCAAGAATTATGTCAAGTTGAGAAATAGCAACCGCACATTCAGCTGCACCAAGTTTGGAACTGAAGTTTGTACAACTGTACTATTGTTAAATAAGGTCTGCGTGTACAAACGTTTTAGTTGAATATAATGTTTACTGTTGCTGCATGTTTCGCATACTAGACTTTTGAATACCTTTTATAGCTTTACAATAGCAGTTTATGATATTTTGTTACACCTTACTGAAAACTGGTCAAAGTTATGGGAAAATGTAAACTGCCTTAGTGAGATGGTCTTGTCAGGGTTGGCAGGTCTGCACTCATAGGTTATAAGGTAGATCTTTCATTTGTGAATTTCACAACTCTCGAAGCAGTTCACCTATATATGTCGCATACAAAAAATCACAAATTCCCCAATTCTTCAATTCTCATTCGGCTTAAATCAGGAATAAAATAACTTTATTCTGTGGAGTGGGTGTTCAAAATAGCAGCAGTGGTCACGATGCCAATAATGATCCTGTATGTGCTAGTGCCGCTTTTAGTATAGCTATATTCAATCGTTACAGTTCGCCCGGTAGCAAACGTTGTACGATATATTATCTATATGAAGAGCGGAAGTTTTACAAATGTTCGTAAACAAAACCAGGGCCCAACAGATTTAAAGAAAATGGAACATGTACCTACTAATGCGTGGACACGACTAATCGTTAATAGTTAGACCTTTCATCTTCTGGATTAATACCATTTCGTCATTAAGCTACATATCAGATAAAATGTGCTCTCTTCTAAGGGAAAGATTGGCCATGCATTCAGGAATGAAACATTCATTCCAAGTCTATTAGGCTAGCAAGAGATAATCCATGATGGTGTGGACACACCTATTGTGTAAGGGCTTCAACAACTACTGCATCATTATAGTGACGATGCTAGACAGAATCTGGACTCTGAACATGATGACCAACCATTAGTAGGTTCCATCAGAACTAACAAAAGCGAGCTTTGCCCTATCCTCCTTCCTTACAGGAATTTGCCAATATCCCTTGTACAGAACCAACTTTGAGAAATATCTCACTTTCGAGACAGAAGCGAAAATATATTGTGGGTCAGTAGCATTTCAACCTGAAATTCCGACACCTGACTCGGCTTCTGGTAGTCAACACAAACCCGATGTGTACCATCTTTCTGCGCTTGGGCTACCAGAGAGCAGTACGGAGTCAGCGGGCTCAATTGGTCCCAGAGCAACCGTCAGCTCGATCTCATTCCTTATAACTGGCCATTTCATGTGGGGCAAAGGGTAGGGTTTCTGCTCTACTGCCCAGTCATATACGAGCTTTAACCGGAACTCGACAAGTGACATTCTCCCGGGTATTTCCGTAAGCACATTGGTAATGTCTGCATCTCTTCACACTGAACTGCACTCAACATGGGGTCACACCTTTGGTGTCCTCAGTGATGATTGTGACAAAAATAAAACATTTGCTCACATGAGGTTCTTCTGTGCAAGGAAATAAGTTTCTTCCAAGTTTGTTTTGAAGGTCTGCGACATAATAATCGGTATTATTACCACTTCAACACCATGATTGTCCACATTTGTCTCAGTATGGTTGGGCCACGCACAGTCCTTCCTTACAAGAGTTCAAAGACAGAAAACTTTAAATATTCTAGTGGTTCTTCCTGGTATGCGACATGCATGACAGGAAGATACCAATCCCAATCTTAAGGGTGGACATAGAAGAGCTTCTTAAGTGTTTTTCATTGCGACACTAAACTGTTCGACCAGTTACATTCGAGGGTGATGTGGTGTAATTGTGAGGTGCTTATTCAATTCGAGTCGGTTCACCTCTGCCATAATGTGACTCATGAACTGTGTACCTTGATCGACCAAGATCTCATCAGGTAGTTTGCGCTTCAGCGACGATTTTCGAATACGTATTACTCAACATGTCAGCCTGTGGATAACATGGAGCATAATCTACTACTGTTACAATATACCAATTTCCACATGACAATGTGTGCACAGCTTCAAGGTTCCCCTTCATGTACGGTGATTCGAGGTCAATGATACCTACAGGCAACAATTTACTCACTGTTTGTGTACTGGATCTCTCTTGTGAAATCCTTAGGCTTCACGTATTTGTTGTCAACAAGGACTGGATCGCTACACCAAATGTCACACAACATGGTGGCACCTTCTCTGTTGACAGTTGCAGGTTTGCTGGTTTACAGCTTGCCTCCAGCTTGCACTCCTTCCAAGTGACGGTATTCACCTGTTTCTGCCTGCCATTGGGACAATCCCTGGCAAAATGCCCCGGGCGCTTGCAGTTATAACATGTTGACGGCCCTCGCTGACTTGAACGGCTCGTTTTATGGGCGAGGCCTGTTCTGGTCTATGGGCGGCATCCTTATCTGCAGATCCCTCTAAACCTTTCCATCGCCCTGACAGGCTGACAGTTATGGACAGCTGGCTCTCCCTCACTGACATATCATAATTCAGTGGGTCGGGGTCAGGCTCTACCCCCGGAACCACTACTATTTGTGTGTGCCTGTTCGTATCTCTCTGCCATGCCATGCTGATGATCACTTCAAGTGTCCGGTGTTCTCTTTCTGCTGCAAAGAATGTCAAACTTCGCCACGGTAAGTACTCCAGACATGCTCCTTGAGTATGACCTCGCATTGATCGTCGAACGATCATGAAAAATAGTGAATTCACTTTGTGTTGTTGTTGCTGCTATCATGGCCAGCTATGCCTTTCCCTCTTTGTTCGCTGCTGTCTTGACCAGCTTCAGCTCTGTCGCTCTTTTGGCCTTTTCAACTTTTATATGAGAAACTAGTATACCATTACTATAAAAGATTGATTACAGACGTCCCATTCCAAAATATTAGACAGTTTTATAGAAATTACATTGATGTGTTAGTATCATATGCTGGGTCTTTATGCTTTTGACAAGTGATTACCATTTACTCAATGCCAAACTATAGTACATCACCGAAACAAACTATTGCAGAGAAACAAATATTGAAGTTAAGCCCACCCACCCCATCACACACACACACACACACATATACTGATTAGTATATACAATGCAAAACCGACTCAGATAAATTCAGGAATGCAGGGGTCATGCTACCAGGCGAAGAGACTTTGCCCTCTTGCTTTTTCAGATGTAAAATGACTGGTTGTACTTTATACTGACATTGATGTACCCATTAAGTTTTGGCAGTGTTGTAACCCAAGGCAAAATGTATTTATGCAGTGTTGATACCAATTAGCCCACGCAGACAAACAAAGTCTTACACATTTACAGAGGTGTTTTAATTGCTAACTGACCATTAACCCTGCTTGCAGCAATATATCACTGCTCGAGTTCATGAAGTTCGGCCTACTGAACAGTGACTGAAGTATGACAATTCTGTTTCAAAATTGTAAGTGTGTGTGATTTGGATTTTTAACATACCTTGAACAATTTTTCAGTCATATTGCTATGATGTTTGAAGTGTGGCAGTTTATTATATGTCCAGCACTGAGGCATCATGCCGCACACATGTAGCATGATGGCCCACCCAGTTACATTATCCTGACAGTAGGACGACCAGTCCTTACACTAACCTCTTAATGCTGAGCACCAAATGAGGCAGCTGTTAATACCTGAGAATTTTTTGCTTAGATATATGCCTAGGAGTGCTAGAAACATCATTCAGCATCTGCATAAGGATAAAAGTTTTTTCTTCTTCTGACCCATCATTTTCCTCCTGGCCACTTTTTACTTCCAATCCCCAGTTTATCCTACTTTAGCAAATGTTCACCTGTCTGTGTATAGCTCAGAACGGTGTGAATTAGAATGCAAGCAGAAAAGTAAAAACATCCTGAAACAAAATCTGATTCCAACAATGTGCATGTGCACAAAAATCATGCAAAGCTTGACCCCTCCCTCTCTGTACACATGCATACTTTGTTTTTTACACACACCCAATCTGCGTACATGCAATTGCCCTCCTCATTCTGTAGAACAGCCTATATTTAATCCTCACAGAAAAGATCAAGGATGAATAATATTATGTATTGAATTTAACAGATAGTCCACCAATGTTGAATGTCTCACTGCGTCAAAGAAATAAGCTGCATAACTTTAAAACGTTTATCTATTGTCCACTAAAACACAAACACTAAGTGAACCCAGTCAAGCAGGTTACGTATTAGACAAATTACTATTGAGGTATATGTGTAAATACATTATCAGTAGACCACCCACCCCCATACACAAGCATATGCATTTGGGTAAACAGCCCTTGCCCTCTCCATGTGTACTAAACAGACAAACCCATAACTATGGCCTTATTGTGATTTGTATTTATAATACAATGTATTCATTTTTTTAAATATAATAACCAATATATCTTCATTCTTTCAATTATGCATCAGTACAATATTTAAGATATATTGTAATTACACATTTTTAACTTGTATGTTCATACAAAGCAAAGAAAGCTTTTGTTGGAGCAACTTTCTGGTTCATACACAAATACCATCCACAAATACCAATACAATACTATATATATATATATATATATATATATATATATATATATATATATATATATATAATACAATTACTTTTAATCTAGTTACATGTATCATAATGGCTGTTTTTTAGTATACTTAACAGAAATATTCCCCTTTTATGTATGTATCACAATTATTTTTCTTAGTATACTTTCTCAAATGGGTTGATAAAACTTTTAAACTTTTCCATTATAACACTTTACTTTTCCTCAAGTTTTTCAGCTTCAGACAAGACTGAATCCCTTAAAATAAAATTTTGAAATGTGTAAATACTAATATTGAACTTGGAAATCTTTAGTTTTGTATCAAAAGAAAGCATTATCATTTATCATGGTTATTACGATGGGAATGATAATGCTTCAAGAAATAATAATAATAATAATAATTTTTTAAAGGGTGACTCATTTAGTCAAAGACTATTCTCCCTTGAGGCCCTTTCACTAAAATACAAACAGCATGATGAGGAACATGTAAATAACAAAAAAAGATATATGCCAACAAACAATTTACAACAAAAATATTATTCTAAATAAAACAAACCATATTTTAACAAAATGCACAATTTTTACCAACTGCAAAATATGAAACTAATATAGAATGATACATTTACAGGTAATACATAAATTCCTTAGATGTGCATCTACCAAAATATTTGTAAACAAGTAAATATACATAAAATTTAATAAAATGAAGTAATACTTACACAGATGCCATATCTGATTCCGATGTGGTTATATCGGACAAAGCAGGAATTTGTATCCTATCAATTGTTAGCCCAGGTGTATAAGTTGTTGCCATGTCTTCTGTGACATTCCTCTCTGTTTCTGATGTTTTCCTTGCACTGCCATTCAATTCATAACCAATATAGCAAGGAAAAATAAATGTTTCATTAGACACAATAATTATATATACTTTACAACTAATAGTATTTATAAAATATACTTTCATTTACAGCCATCACCATTAACATTGTATATATTTTTTATTAAAGAAAACAGTAGTGACTGCTTGCCTCTAAATAAAGTCTTATGGTTGCGTGCAAAAATGAAGATGATCATTAAAGCCCCTTTGGTAGCCTCAAAAACAGCACAGTATATGTCATGGTTTACATGCGGGTTTCAGCGATATTGTTGCAGGGCTGTGACATTTTATTTCAAGCTAAATGGAATAATGCCAATATCACATGTTATTTTAAAAGTTTTGATAAAGAATTAACAATACAGAAATAAAATAGCGGTATTAAAACTTGACTGTTCAGTGCAAAATTGAGACTCACTTGTCCAGCAAGAATTTGGCGACCTTTGGATTAGTTTTCAGGTGCAAAGTGGACTTCTTTTTATTTCATTGTTCATGCTGGTTACCAATACATATGCGTGTGCTGCCATAATTTGCCAAGAGAGCCTTTTTCCCCCTCCTTTCAGAATCGCTTTCGATTTATAGTTGCGTGACTGCGTCCGCCATTATTTTTGTAAATACGTGTTTGTGCATGGCTAAAATTCTTAATCTTCGGGAGAGGTCAACTTAGAGGTTACATGAATATAGGCGTGGCAAATTGCGAATTTTTTTCTGCCAGACAATAATGAAAAATCGTGTATTTTATCACAAAATTTCTGATACTAGCCTGATTTCAGCCTCAGTAACATCCTGAATCGTAATTTTTCAACTAAATAAGTAATCATGAACTGAAAAAAGATATATATAATTTCATTCGTTTTTACTTAAGTTGTATGCCTTTAAAAGCCTTAGCTGCTTTCAGAAAAACTAATAGTGTACACATTCTTCATGTCAGTGGTGTTTTCGAAATAACCATTGTTAGTAAAAGTATAATTATAAATATATATATATAAAAAATAAGCATTTGTACTTCAAATGTACCTTTGTATTAGTTTCATTTTCATTCCTTATTTTGTTGAAAAAATTATTCTTGTATTAGTACAAGTTTATACAAGGTTAATCTGGGGCTTTACATTAATTAGGTAAAATTCAAGGCAAACAAATCAGGATTTCTGGATTCTTATTAAAGTGTTTGCATCACCTGTACTTAAATAAGTGGTATAGAATCTGCATCAAGGTGAGATAGTAAAGTTTGATCCTAACTTTCTATTTACTCTGGAATTATATGTTTGGTTTGATTGTCTCATACAGTGCATAATTCAGTTCTATAAACTGCTCTTTTTCAGAGTTAGAACAGGATTATCGACTGCAACAACTTGCTACTGTTATCATTGAGAAACAACAAGTGCGGAGTGAGGCTGCTGATGCAAAACATGTTGTAATTCCCCATGAAGGGGAGATAACTGACATTAGTGCACAGGACCATGTTGCTGAAGAACCAAACCTTGTGTCTCCTCATCCCGAATTGGTCAAAACTAGTCAACAAGTAGGGTCTCCTGTAGTTCTGAAAAATCTTCCAATGTCTAATACAAAAACCATGGTTAGATCAGAATCTGGAGCAAATGTTTCCAGTGAAAGTCGTATGAAGGATCTCAACAAGGAAATGTTACAATTGTTGCAAAAGAATGCAGATAAAATAAAACATGATCTCGGCAAATATGCACCATTAACTGTTTGGGACTTTGCAGGCCAGTATGCCTTCTACACAACACACCAAATGTTCCTGTCAAGACGTGCCATATACTTACTGGTATCAAATATCAGTAAACATCTAGACGATATGGTAGATGATGAATGTTGCATTGACAAGGAAGGCAAAATGAAGTGCACAGTGCGTGGTGAGTTTAGGGCTTCTACTACTGTGTGATGACAAATTACTTCACTCTTTACTAGAATATAACTTTTCTTAGATAACAATCGTTTAATCACCTACAGTATTAAAGTTGCCTATTTCAGGGATTAAAACTTTACATGCCCAGTTCTAAGTAGCTAATCAGAATTTCTAATGGTGTATTGAATTTTCCAATTTGTTGCTCAGGTTGGCAATGCTGAATCAGAGCTATATGTTGTTTCTCTGAAAAGGTCAAGATGGCAAAACTACTCATTCAGGGCAATCATAGCTATTACTGATTCAGGGCAAGATTGGCAAGTATTCTGATTCAGAAAATGCTGGGTATATACTGATTTTGGGCAAGCTTCCTATGCAAGTTCTGATGGGGCCTGCTGGGGAAGTGCTGATTTTTGGGGTGCTGGGGAAGTACTGATTTAGGGCCTGGATGTGGAAATACTGAGTCGGGGCCTGCTGGGGAAATACTGATCCAGGGTATGCAGGGCATGTATTAATTCAGGACAATCTGGGCAAGTTCTTATTGAAGGAATGCTGGGCAAGTACTCATTCAGTACTTTTGGATGAAAAGTTGATTGCGTTAAGTATATTGCCAATGTTCATCATGATCATTTTGAGCAAAATATCCTATAAAATGAGAGACATATTTAATTTTACTCAAGGCTATTTTGAACAAGGATTAAAGAATAGTTCAGGCAGTATTTGATTGCTGACAAGTTTTCAAGACAATGTAAGGCAGTGTTTATTGTCTTTGAAGTATTCAAATATTTCAGGCAGTGTATATTTGCTTTTAAGTATAAAATATTTCAGGCAGTATTTCTTTGCTGAAAAGTTTTCAAAACAATATCAATCAGTGTTTATTTGCTTTTTTAAGTATCAAATATTTCAGGCAGTGTTTATTTGCGTACAAGTATTTACAGATGTCTCACTAGGAATTTAAAACTACGAGTCCATGACTCATATTTTTAACAAAATACGAGTCCTACCAGCCAAAATTGCAGTCCCCATATTGGGCATACCTAAAGTATTTTAATGAAGTACAAGTGCATGTTTTTGAGTTTAGTTTTCCAAATTCTGTACACCACTGACATATAGCGCTAGTTTGTTTATTATATTGAGACTGAATTTTATAAATTCAAAGAAAGACCTTAGTCCAAGCATTAAGCCTGGCATCACACACATTATTACTCTTAGCTGCTGTTCCATCCAAACAATCAGTTCAAACAACTTCAGCACTCTTTTAAATCTGATTGAAATCTTCATCAATTTGTTTTTTAACCCCAGCATACTTGTCCAAAGTTTGCAAACAACATTTTTTCTAAGTCTCAATGTATGTTTATTTAGAGGTGACACACACTACTTACTTTGCTACACTAGGAAACTAACACAATTATGAAAGTTAAATTTGTTGATTTGATGTACCATATGTACAACACTAGGTGGTTCTGCCTCTGAATTCAATCATTGTAAATATTAATATATTTTGTCCCCACTCAGCAGCTAGCTAAAGTGTTTGTAATTGCCGCCAATCTATTGTATCATATTCTTTTGATGTACTCTGATGACAACATACATCTGTGGTCTTTCAGCCACTGAATTCTGTCATTGTAAATATCAGCACAGCTAAATTGATCAACATTTCCCGTGCAGCAGGTAATTCAAGCAGGACTGGAATGCGTGTGACTTCTGGGTAATTGATTTTATGCATTCCAGCTATAAAAAAAAACTTGCATTCAAATACGCGTAATTAAGCGTTTCTGAGACCTCTGATTCAAATAGTTGAGTCAGTTGTTATTTGCTTACAAGTTTTCAGATATTTCAGGCATTGTCCCTTTCCTTACAGTTACTTGTAACCTTGTTCTTCAAGGTAGCATGGGTACTGCTACAGTGGCCTAGTTGTTATAGCATCCATCTTGGATGCACCAGGTCATGGGTTCAATCTTAAAGAGACTTACCAAAACGGTACCAACAGCTGCCTTGCTTGGCGCTCAGCATTAAGAGGTTAGTGTTAGGACTGGTCAGGATAATATAACTGGGTGTGACATCATGCTACATGTATGCAACATGATAAACTGCTAGGCATCTGTATAACCTGCCACACTGCAGACATTGAAATATGACTGGAAAATGGTTAAAGCTATGTTAAAAGTCCAAATCACACACATTCAAGGCAGCATGGGTCATTTTGGTGCATTTGAGTTGGATCATGTGTTGACTATTTGGAACAAAATTAAAAAACAAAGTGGGTACTAAGGTAGACTGTAGGACATCGCCTTTTAGGCCTCTGTAATGGGGGTGAGTGTCTGAGTCAGAATACACGGTATTGAGATACTATAGTTCAGCCTTGTTCTGAACACATACACATGATTTAATTGATTACACTTATTTCCTGAAACCTATTCAGGCATTGTTTATTTGTACATTTGTCTGCAATATTAGAGTTTTTCATATTTTGAATACTTGACCATCTTTAAACATTTCATTCTGGCATAGATTCAGTATAACTGTCTTGAACTGGATTATTCATAAAGTCAGTACTGTTGTATAAAACGTCATAAGTCACAATGTAATTTGTTTTGTCTGTACTCAGATTGTTATTTATACATTTTTTCCTTATCTATTCAGAGCTACTTTCTGTTTGGATGAATTCCATTCATTCCTGTGCTCCACCAGACAATGAAAGCAAGAAAGTCATCCCTCCCCCAATTATTCTCGTGGGAACTCATGCTGATGCTATTGAACAGGTAAAACATGTTTTCCTTTTTTCATTTTTCCCACGTAGTTAGTGTTGAGACGGAGAGCGCTTTTAGACCACTCCGGTTCCCTAAAATGTAGTAAATCATTTATAAATAAAATTCATAATAATGGATTACAATTGACCCTTTTGGTAATTTATATATAATTGTTCCAGCTTTTTACAGAACATTATTTATATAAACATGTTGTATTCTCTCACTTAACTATGAAATAAACCATCTAATTGTGCTTTCATCACATTGGTAACGTTCCAGAGTCTTCAAAAATGTTTCATGATCCACCATGTTCTAAACTTTCCAGAAATCTATAAATATAGATCCTATTATTCAATTTTGATCAAGGGCTTGAAGCCATTTATCATTTAGATTGCTCAAGTTAGTCTCACATGAATATTTGTATCTAAATCCTCATTGATTAGAGTGTAACAGCAGCAAATATTTCTTTACATATGACATAAACGGGTGATGGATGTATTTTTCAATCAATATTGATAGGTTTTAGTAGTATTGAATTTGGCTGGTAGGGATCAGTATCTGTCTTAGAACCAGATTTGTGCGTAAGCATTACTTTTGCAGTTTTTCATATTTTGGGGACAGATGAGGTTGCAATATTTAAATTGATTATGAATGTTTGCTATCAGAAATATATGAGGCAGACATTTTAATGAGTGGTTACCAATCTGATCAAGTCATATTGATTTCTTTGTATCTAGTTTATTGAGACATTCTTTTAAAAACAAAGTTTCTTTGAAACTTGTGGAATAGAGAAACATGCCTCCTTAGTGCTTTTAACTTAGATAGCAAATCATCAAAAACATTTGCTGTGTCAGTGTCTTCAGTAAATGTGCAGTCATTTACCAGAGGTGAGCGAATTTTATTTGTTTGATGTATGTGTGTTACCCAAATGAGTTCATTTAATACTATCCAGATGGAGTTTGTGTTGCTTTTTGTGTTTTCAAGTATTGATTGATATAAACATTTTTTAAGACTATTTAATCATACTTGTTGTATTATTTCCCCATGCTCTATATTGTGCATGGTTTCCCATAACCTTCAGTTGGTCTCGTATCTTCATATTATCTAGGATTTCATTAATAAAGCAATCAGGTTGGAGTTGATACTTTACGCGATTTACTTTCAGTGGTGCTTGCATAGAGAATACTCTATCAGAGCTTTATCTATGTCATTTAAAGTTTCAATCATATTCCATGGAACTTTACACATTTCATTACACAATTGTTCCTCATTAAAAATTTTGAATGATCTGTAAGTCATTTTTTTTGTGTGTATTTTTCTTATTTCTCTTGTAGTTAACCTTTCTTGTCAAAAAAGTTGGACAGTGGTCACTAAGACCAAAACATCCCACATTGTCTGGAAGGTTGGTATCAATGTGATCAATACGAGTGCGTGCTATTTAAGGTATCCATGTGGGCTGGACTAGGCCTAATGATTCAATAAATTTAATCAAGTTGTTCTTTATTTGAGTACTGAGTAGGTCCTTATTTATATCCCCAAGTATATATGTTTCCTTATCCTGTGCAAGGACATTTTCTATTTGTTTCAACAAGTTCAGTTCTCCTTCCAATATGCTGGTGGAAGGTGGCCTGTAAAATGAAACCAACTAGCAATGATTTTGCTTTTTTTTTTTGAGAAAATTCCACTGAAAACATTCAGTTTTATGCGACTCCAAAGCCTTTCTTCATTTACATCTTCCCTAATGTATACTAAAACAAGACTTCTCCCCCTCCTTCTTTAACTTAATCTGTTCTATTTTTTCCACTATATCTTGTACATTTGGACTTTTCAGGAAACATGGCCTCTATCGTTTCACCAGCTTGAAGCAGCTCTTCTATTTTTGTCCAAATAAAATGTCTTGAATACACCACAACTTTCAATTTCTGCCATGCATCCTTTAAACTAGTCCAAACAACACTCACAGTGGAGAAAAGGTCAGTCCATTTTGTCTGCCTCTACCACCCTGCACCAAGTAGAAAAAACAAGCTGACTTAATCTCTCTTTTTGGAGCACTTTTTGAATCTCCTGGAGTATGGAAATTCAATAAGTGGCAACCTAATTATTCTTAGAGAGTTCAGCCTTCACTTTGACTGTCCTGGAAACCCATACACATCAAAACTCTCGAGTCCATTCATGTTTTCAACCTTAAACAGTCAGTTAACCAACACATCTTTGAACATGACCACATTTTAGACTGGATTTTTCATTTACCTGATGATAATATTCTACAGCCTACCCTTGTATCACATGAACATTCACACGATCACCTCTGCAGTATATGCCATCTGTATGTATCAGTCTCTAACCTTCCACATTTATTTGCTACTAAGAGAAACTTTGTATGATAAATAGAACCAAATTAATGCATGACATTCAAGCAAACCTAACAACTTTCTTACCTCCTACTGCAGAAAAACTTGATAACTGCCTGCATTAATTGCTTGAAAAACATGCCCCAGCCACCAAGGGCAGAGGATCAATTCAAAAGTGTTCTCCTTGGCATAGCAGTATTAGGCTCCGTTTAGCACTGCTAAGAGAGACTGCCTTAAAAGGAAGATACTTTGGCTTTCCATCAGACTCACTATTCATAAACAAATCTATAAAACCGCTAAAAAGACTGTCACAAAACATAGTTCATTTAGCCAGTTTAGCCACTACAATACTAAGATGACGATTAAGATCACATCCTGGGAATTCACATCATGTTTCAAAACTGCCATTGGAAAAACTTTGCTGAAGAAGCTAACACTCGACCATAACGATTAAAAGAACTACCATCCAGTAACTAATGTCCCATTCATGTAAAAAATCTTAGAAAAAGTTGTCCTAACCCAACTTTAATCTCATCTGAATTCAAGAAGTCTATTTAGCAATGTACAATCTGCTTATCAACCTTGCCACAGTACTGAAACTAATATTCTGAAATTATTTAATGACATTCTCTCTGCTTTGGATAGCGGAAAGATTACAGTCCTCACCCTTTTTGATTTGTCTGCAGCATTTTACACAATATACCATGATATATTCACCATCTCAAGCATGTATTTGGCATTCACAATACGGCCATACTTGGGTTGAAGTCCTACTTAGTCAACAGGACACAAATTGTTACCTGCAAATGGAATACACCCAAGCCTAGTCGATCTGTGATGTGGTGTTCCACAGGGGTCTGTTCTTGGACTTGTTCACTTCATTTTATACATTCAGTCGCTCCCAAGTGTTATAGATTATCATCCAGGGTCCCACCAATTGTATGCTGATGATACCCAAATATACAAGTCTAGCCACTAGGGTTGTTAAACGAAAATCGGAAATCCGATTATCGGTTTTGAAAACGATTATCGGTTTTTGTTTTTACAAAACGATAATCGAATTCAATATTTTTTACCATTTTTGTAAAGAAAATTTTAAAAAATGCCAGAAAAAAATTAATTCATGCATTTGTTTAGTGTTTACATGTTAATACAATACGGCCAGCAGATAAGGTGTGTTTGTTTAAAATTTGTGAGCGCTCCATGCAGCGTGTTTGTAAATGAATACATTTATTGTTGAAGGATGTAAATAGTTAGTCGACCGACCGATCGCTAAGTTCTTTGATGTCCGAAATTGACAACAATAGACTGTTAATAGCTACAGTCTCTGTTGTTGAGGACTGGTCTCTGCTGGTTGTGTCTTTCAAGTTTACAAATATGGCTGGTCGTATAAATAAATCTGATGTATGGGAAAACTTTGAAAAAATTTCATCAAGCATGGCTCGCTGTAAACTATGTTCACAACAAATAAGTCGGAGCGGTGGTACTACTACTGGACTGCATGCACATTTGCGTAGCAAACATTCCGTAATTGCGGCCCCTTCAAATGTTCAGCCGCGATTAACAACATTTATTGGAACACAAAGAAACTGTCCTGATAGTCATCAAGAAAAAGTTACTGCTGCTGTAGCTAAGTTTGTCGCTGAAAACATGCTACAAATTTTGATTGTTGAATCCAATTCCTTCCGTGATTTGATGGCTTTGGTGGAGCCACAATATCGTCCTCCATGCCGTCAGACGATGCGCGTCTATACGTTATGGTATGTAATGAATATCTTTTATTCGCAAGAGGCATTCACTAACTTGCATTATAAGAATACATTTCTTGTAATTTTCAATGTAGGACAAAAACCGATAATCGGTATAAAATCGGATTTCTCCAAACGATAATCGGTTTTGGAAAAAAAACGATATTAACATCCCTACTAGCCACCCAACTGAAGTTGATGCTACCGTCCTAGAGTATAGATGTTCATTTGTGATGTGAAATCATGGATGACATGTAACAAGTTGCAGATGAATCGTGATAAAACTGAGGCCATTCTGATCACAACACAACGACTTCCTCATTCACATCCTTTACCTCAAATAGTAGTAAATATCAGCAACACCAACATTAAAGTCACACCGAAGGAAACCTAGTTGTTACTCTGTCCAATACTGTCACATTGTACCAAGACGTCATAAATATATGCAAGGCTGCATATCTTGAGCTGAGACGCAATAGCTCCATTCGCAAATATTATTCAGCTGATGGCACTAAAACACTTGTGTGTTCATTAGTACTGGTTCATCTCAATATCTACTCAATAAACTTCTAAAAGTTCTAAACACAAATGCTCGGATCATGTTTAGAGTAACAAAATCAGATCACACCTCCCCGCTGCTCTGTAACCGACACTGGCTATCCATTCAATCTAGAATCAAGCACAAAATTTGTTCTCTGAGCTACGTTTCACTGATGGTCGGTGGTTCTTTTCAGGTTTTTTCACGGGTTCTTTCTCCCCGTTAATACTGGATGCCAAGTATAGTGTATTGTATGTGAAAATATTGCATTAAACACTACAACAACAACTTTTCTCTTCTGTTCTGGAAACACAGGTGGTTTTAGAACACTGCTCTTGTTCAGATGGCTTGAAATTTGATGGAACCTTTAAGATGATATGTTGGTGAGGTAATGACAATCAAGTGTTTCTGACTTCTAAACTGAGTCCTTTACGATTACAAAAGAAGCCTTTTTTTAAGGATGAATTTTTGGCAACAAAGATGGCATTCTTTATTTCACATTTCAAGCATGTTGAGTCCTACCTTACAGAACACCAAACACTGATGCTACAATTTACTAATCTTGATCTAAATATTGTGGCAATAAGCCTTCTAAAGAGTTTTGTTATCAGAAAAATGATTGAAGAAATCAAAACAACAACAAGCATGGTTACATTTCAAGTGACTGACCCAATCAATCATGTTACCAGACACAAGGTTGATGTTGGCTTTGTAGCAGAGACTATGATTTATGAACTTAAAAAGCCAAAAGAGTGAGTCAGCTACAAATCTATGACTTTTAGGATGCATGCTAAAGTATTCTTGTTTGGTTTGCTGACAAATTCCACACAATATCAACACTTCACTATGGTGTAGTGAAAGGTGAAAGACAAGGCATGCCTTAACGCTACTGTCATTTTAGAAAGTAAAGCACAATTAGAGGCTAATTGAAGAGAATCAAGCACTCATTAGTTGGATAGAGAAAGTTCAGTATCAGTTGCTGTAATGCTGTTCTTAAAGTGTTTTCAGCATTTGTTGACTTTGTCATTACCAATGGATCACTTGGGTCCTTTTCAAGAAATCCTTTGTAAGAAATAAAGAATGTAATGGCACTTCTCAATTATGACAGGCTTGCTCATCAGCGACATCAGCAGCAACGTTCCAACCTTTGGCAAGTTGTGAAGACCCAGCTTCTCTTGTCACATGGGCATGCCACTGTTGAGATGGGGTTCTTAGTAAATAAAGAAGTTGAAGAGATAATTATAGCAGAAAAAATATTGAATGCCTAAAGGGTCATTATTGATGCCGTTAGAGCTGCTGCTGGAATCAATCAAGTTGATATTACCCCAAGGCTGCTTATCAGTGCAGTAGTGAATACCGCAGATATAAGACATTGTATCAAGATGAGGAGAAACAAAGGAGATTGAGACAACAACTATGGAAAAAAAGCATTGAATGAGGTATTATTGATTTGAAAAAGAAACAAAATACGCACTAATTTTATGACATTGAAACAATGGACAGTTTAGTAGCTGACTTTGCATTAAAAGCTGAACATCCGAGGAACCTTACTTTCATCAGTACATCAAATAGCTCAAGGACATCTGTGAGAAAAAGTCATATAGCTCAAGGGCCTGTGTGAGGAAAAGTCAAATAGCCCAAGGACATCTCTGAGAAAAAGTCAAAAAGCCCAAGGACATCTGTGATAAAAAGTCATATATATCAAGGTCGGGATATCTGTGAGAAAAAATCAAATTGCTCAAGGACATCTGTGAAAAAGTAAAATAGGTCAAGGACTTCTGTGAGAAATATCAAATAGCTCAAGTACATCTGTGAAGAAAAACAACTGGAAGAATAGTTGGATCTGGACAAGCAAATTAATGATAAACCTGAAGCCTTGAAAAATGTCTGAATCATGCAAGACACTTTTGTTGTGTAGACTGCTCTGCTTTTGTGTATGTATATATATATATATATATATATATATATATATATATTCTTTGTTCATTAAGTTCATTCAGATCTTACCTTGCTAAGGACGTAGAAAGGAAGTTCAAGTCATATTGTTAATAATAATATAAAATTGATGTGCATGCTATTATTTATGAAAATTCAAACATATATATATATATATATATATATATATATATATATATATATATATATATATATATATATATATCAGTGATTCTGTCATGCTCAAAACATGTCCTATTCATTTAACACCATCCAAAACATTGACAAAAAAGAACATGTATGATGGTACGATTCATATAATCCCACATAATGAGAGTGAGAATAAATTAATCTCATGGAATGAAAATAAGATTTTGATAAATCTCTTGTAATCAAAATGGCTCAAATTGTACTCAGTTCAAAGGATAATGTGATTGGGTGGGACATCATGTTACATGTCTGCGGCATGATGTCCCAGTGCTAGACATCACAATAAACTGCCTCACTGCAGACACTGTAGTGATGTGACTGAAAAATTGTTAAAGCTAAGTTAAAAATCCTAATCAAACAAACACATCAGCTATGTAACACTTCTGACTTGATGACATATCTAGTTCAGATTTTGTATAACTATGTACCATTACTGGCTTGATGACAGATATAGTTCAGATTTTGTATAGCTATGTAACACTTCTGACTTGATGACAGATATAGTTCAGATTTTGTATAGCTATGTAACACCTCTGACTTGATGACAGATGTAGTTCAGATTTTGTATAGCTATGTAACATTTCTTACTTAGACTTAATGACATATATAGTTCAGATTTGTATAGGTGTAACATTACTGACCTAATGACAGATATAATTCAGATTCTGTATAGCTATGCAGCACAGCTACTGCACAGATCATTTGTATACAAGCATGCAATTGTTATTGTTATTATTGTTATTTTTTTTGCATCGCGTATGTCATCATCGCAACCACATCATAAAACCATACATGAATACACCAGCGATAACTATTAAAAAGATCTAAAATGTATAATGGTAGATATTTAGGGAAGATCTCACTCATGAGGAAAAAAAAGATGGGGTTTCACGCGATGTTGTAAAAAAAAAATTATCAATGATGCGCTATTACATCTCGTAGACGTATCACAGGATTAGATCGTTATATTCCAAGACCGACAGGGTAAATTGAAAACTAGTAATATTTCCAACAAGGATATTTTAGTTAAAATCGACAACGCAGTTGAGAATTCCGTCGGGGTATTTTAATTCAATAGGTAAAATATGACCCGGAGTTGATTATTCGACCATCGATAACAGACCAACATCGTTGAACAACGAATATATATCATCGACGAATACATTACATATTTTTCGATCTAAATATGATACTCACATAAATTAATTTACTGGGTTACAAAAAAAGTATTCAAAATGTTCAAACCGTAGTTTATAATGTTTTTGGGATTCCACCGGTGATCCCTGTAAAACTCCCTAATGTAAAAACCATCGACGATAAATTAACAGCGCTGCGAGCTGAATATGATGAAAATGTAAATAAATAATTTACACATCTCCGTAATAATTTTGTAAAGGTTGCCGATGCTCTTGATAATTTCTTTTGAAAACCAGCAACGATTCATATTAAGCTCACTGATATTAAAAAAATACATCAATGATATTAAACAAACTAGCGTATACACCATACAACACGGATCATTCGCTTGGACTCCACAAATTAACACCCTTGATATCACCGCTGAAATCAAAGGCATATACAGACTAACCTTAGTTTTGCCGATACAATTTAATTATCATCTATCATATCCATCGGCGTAAAAAATATGATCAGCGCGGTAATAGACAAGGGATCACTGAACGATTTACAATATGTACCACATATAACAATCTAGCTCGAGTAACCATCACATGGTACGTAGATTTCGTAATCGATTTAAGTAAACATCGTATTTAATATAATGACCACCCAACACTATCGATACGATCAACTCCGCGAATTACAAACTAAATTAAAATCGTTCATAGATGAGTATCAACACAAAGTAAAACAATATTGACGAAGGATTGCCTACATCGATATAATCATGTATTCGTTTTCAGGTGTAATCGCCAGACCCGGTGTGATATGATCGTCGGTGAGAATGATCGCTCCGGTAGGGTAGGTTTTCTAATTTGTTTATCCGTGGCGACATCAATCACAGAAGTGCTAGGAATAATTTCACCCAAAGAAATATCATCTTGTAGTCAGCGTAAACTATATGATTACACAGTTAAATTTCATACTGTGTCAACCGCATACTTGCAAATATGCGTGATGATATCGTCGTCTCTTGATGACACTATAATATCCTATAGCTGGGTCACGTCGATGGTGAGCATCTATGACTCCGCGATGTTATAATTAGAAAAACATATAGAACATAATGACAACACCAACATAATTACTTCAACGGATAGTCGCAAACACCACACCGGTGAAAACGACGATATCAACCACGACAAAAAAAACTGAATTCAGTATCGAATTTCCAATTCCTAACTTAGTAAAAGAGATCGTGTTAACTCGATTAGTAGTCTAGTAAAGCTGGCCCAATATCAGATCAAGTTCATTCACTGGTAAACAACCCAATAACACATTTGTGTTAGCGAACAAGGATAAACCAACCGGTGAACCAGATTGGCAAACAATGTATCTTCCCAAAGGAGCTTATTACATTGAAGATATCAATGAAGAAATTCAATGCAGGATCAAATCTATCACCGGGGTTGAATCTAAGATCGCGATAACTGTTCATGAACCATCGTTATCAATAGCCATCGAGATAAACTCTCCCGGGTACTCCGCAAATATATATAACTCGTCAGTCAGAACTCAATTAGGGTGGCCTGAAATCTCACCACCCGAAAAACCGCTTCCACCTGAACCTAAAAAAGAGGATTACACCAACGATAATAAATCATATCGTGATATTATCCTTATAAATCCCCGTTATTATTATGTAAAAGATTTAACAAAACCTGATAGTTATGATAGAGGATTTGGGCTTTTTGAGAGAGATGGAGAGGGGTGGATCACAACAGATTTAGATAATATTTTGAGAGATTTTAATTATATTATTAATTAATTATAAAGACTATATCAATAATGTGCGGCAGAGTTTTCAAGAACAATATCTAAATTTATCATCGAAAGTCCTCAAATATCAAGTACATAGAAATATTAAATCAACATGCATCTGATATGGAAATAATTAAACTGCGTCTTGTTCACGCTGTATTAGATGCTGAATTAGAATATTATAGAGTAGATTCTACAAATACATTTAATATATGCGTAAAAGATATGCTGACATATACATTTCCTGAATATAATTTACCTGAGTTTTAAAAAAATCACTCAACGATCTCATCGAGGAATAGTTCCCTCAAATACACACCGCAATGACAAAATATTTTCAGACACAATAATTCCCCAGAACGAACCTGTAGACATGTCTCACCGGGCAACGTTGAAATAACCTCTGTGATCGCTGTGAATCTTGTATGTGATATCGTCATTGGAAGTTACAACGTGAATACAGAATTGTCAAATCAAGCAGATCAAGGATATATTCTATAACTTTCTCCCATCAGGTACCACGGGAAATTTGATGATACAAACACCAATCAATCCAGTGTATTAACATGCAATAATTCCTGGATAACAAAGATAAATTGTAAACTCGTTGATCAAAATTTTAACTTAATCGTTTTATCAAATGAACAACTACAAATTACCCTTGATGTAAAATCTTAATTAAAAAAATAACAATAACAATGTATTATCATGCACGAGAATACATCCATGATAAAGAACAGCTTGAAGACACGATTTGAAAATCATTAGCGGGAACAATCATGGGAAATTTTGAACTTGTCATTGATGAATTTGGTAATGATACATTTCTGTTTACGGAGCACCAACGAGAACAACTTCAACGTGATGAAGTTACAATAATTTCATGTAACTACGATCAGATATTGAATTATTCTTACTTGTGTATACCTCTGGAACGTCTCAAAGAAATATTATCGAGAGCAAAATCTGAAGACAAAATTATAAAGATTTCGCAATAATAACAATATTAACAATAATAAAAATAATGAAATTTTATTGGGCTTTTTAATTTAATTTATTATAAAAATAAAATATTACCATAATTAAAAAAATAAATAATGGTAATAACGATAATGCCGTTCAAAGTAGTATTATCCAAAAATGATATCGCAAAACTAATTAAACTAAAACAAAATCCTGTCGTGGAGATCGCTTCGATGTTTCATATTGTTTATAATCGTATTGATGATATTTGGAAAAATCTCCATGTGTGTTACAACGTCAGAAAATATTATACCGGTTCAACAACCAACCATCCATAACAAACACGCACACACACCCCACCCCCGTGGTAAATTTTATACAACCGGACCCTAGATTTAACAATAAACTTCTATCAAAACTTAATTTTTTAACCATTGAAAAAACAAATAGAAAAATCTAATTCAGAGCTACAAAATAAAAATATGATTCAACAACGCACAAATGAAACATTACAGTCGAAAAACTCAGCGTTAAAAACAACCAACAAATTTTCTACGCGATTATCCAAAGGGATTCAATTGATGACCTTCACCGATTGGTCCATTAAAATGTTCATAAATGAATCAATGAGCGAGGTGTTTTTCCACTAGCAACAACCAATATATAACCTGTTCTACTAATCCGAACGATCTTTACTCTTCATTGACGATGTCTAACAATCCCACGAGAAACCACGTAATCGTTGCAAACCGGGTGAGAAAGAAATTCAATTTAATCCATATATTTCCTAACCAAGGCAACTATTTAATTGCTTTTCACTATGTTTTCCAGTAATATAATACATTCATCGAATACAATAGTATATTTCTTGGTGTAGTGTCTAACAAGCTCACTATATCTTTTACCGCCAAAATCTTAACATAATTGAGTTTTGCCTCGTATACCACATCCACAATTAATACAAACAATGATGCAATTAGAACGACGTTTAAATTATTGATTGTACATAGCGCAATATTAGCCTACGCATCTTTTTGAACATGAACCTGAGTTTCCTATAAATTTAAATTTAAATTGAAAACATTTTGCAGCAAAAAGATGTGCTCCAATAATACTATTAAGTCTTCTCCTTGATAAAAACATGTTGGCGTCATTGACCGTCTCCGAGGCAATTATATCATATCGGGCACAGACCAAAAGTTTGGTTACCAACTCCGGAAAAATGTGAAGATTGGGATACAAATCGCCACAAAGAAAAAGAAGGAAAGATTCGCGTCAGAAGAATAATTGGGAAATTTACTCAAGGTGGATCCTGTGATCATAAATGGCATTGTACGCGATTCATTATGACTACGCAGAATTAGACTTTATAATCATGGATAAAAAAAAAAATCAGATATTTACATCAAGGAAAACCACTGATTTTTCCAATAAGGAAAAATTAGGAACCATCCTCGCATATTTCGAAAGCGAATCGCCATAATATATACTTTTAAGATCATCGATGCTTGGCTATGTTGCAATAAATTTACTTTTGATGATAAAAAGATTTTCTAGCAAATGATTCATTTTATTTTAATCATGAACATTGGAAAAACGTCGAGGAATTTACTATGATATTAAACGAATGAGGATCATGGAGAATAAAACGAGAAACTTTACACGGATATTGCGAATCAGCAGATGTTTATACTGAGAATAATTACCGCGAGGATACAAACATGGAATTATCATCGTGTCCATCTGTGTATGACCCAATAACCAGACATCAGACTGTATTTTTAAACGGTTCAAGAGGATGCGCTAAAACAGCAGAGTAATCGATTTATTTGGGAAGAACTCTGACATGATTGTATTAATTCTGACTCATCGACTTGCCGGGGAAATGACATCCCGAGGAGTAAAAACATGTACGTATCGTAGTTCATTTCGGTATAATGGCATCGATTGGACCTCCAAAAGAAATGGGTACGAAATATATTCCTGGAATAATAATTTTGATTGAAATATTTACAGTATCATTGACGCTACTAAAAACATTCTTGGAGTGGTTGTTAATGAAAAACACCGCTGTGATAATGTGTCGTGATCATAGTCAACCACCAACATCTCCTAATCTATGGTTGAAAGTAACAGTAGATTATTACGAAGAAATTAAAACAGATCATCGATCACTCGACGCAGAGTTAACAGAATAAAAATCCAAGATAAGATTACAACCGGATAAAATTCAATGAGAATTATTGTTCCTGGATCTTCACAACGACAAATACTCATGTTAAATGATATTGTTCTAGTTGATATCACTATTGTCAGAGATCCAATAAACGCTGATAAATATCCATGGCGGTTAGGTTACGTGATGACGATACAGTCTTCACAAATATTAACAATCACTGATACGATTGTTTGGATCATGGATAACGTCATTGAGTGGTCAAATTTAAATTACTTGGCGGTATCACGGGTATGAAGAATAAATCATCTTTGGTGAATTTCAACGACGGAAAAAATTTGATATGGTCAATGATACCACGATTAGAGAAAAAACTAGCGGGGTATAAACAGCAAGACAGAAAAAGTAACAGAGAATTTGATCTCAATGCTGAATTTATTCTTAAATTGAAAAAATGGTCTGGAAAATCTCCCAAACAATTTACCGGTGATAGAAATGATTATAGTTGTGACCATAGCAGAGATAATGTAATATTGACCTGTCTGAAATGTTATCGAAATCATCGTGCTAACTAAGTCCACATGGGGGAGGGGTTATTGAGTATCATGGGGAATCACTTGTAATGCTTCAGGAGTAAATCCACGTTGTGGAGCAGTTGAATCTAATCTATAGATTGCTGGTCTGTTTTTAGATGTGACCACACTGAATATTTTATGTGATATGATACTTCATATAGGATCATTTGACCTCTTTCTACTACCTTCAAGATCACCAGACTCATACAAATATAACACAGTGACATTGCTAGGTAATACCTGTTGAGATGAAAAACAACAACGGGTAAATTTATATTTTTTTGCGATTGCGATAACCGGTTTCATGTTAATGGTTTGAATAATCTTGTTGTTGAGCGCAGCAGTTACACCTGGTAATCTATTGACCCATTCACGTGCTCGTTTATCATAGAGAAATTCCTTCGCTTATTGATAATGAAATAATTTATTCGCAACTGTTCTGTTAAATCGCTTAACAATTGCCTGATCACGATGTATTGCAGTATGTCCTCATCGTATAATCAGTATTATGTTGCTTCATCGTTGATGATACTTTACCTTGAAACTTTTTACCAGAACCAACCTGGAGGAGATTAGGTCATCGGAGACCACCTTGTAGTTCAAGACCTCATCGATAAATTCTCTTAAATGCGGAGGCAACCTCAGATGAGGACTTTGTCATCAACGATTCAGCTTCTTTATATCTACTCACAATGTTAACGATGGTCAACGCATATTTGTAAACACGTTTTTTTGACAGTATCATGCAACAGAAATAATATATTAGCCTGATGAACTTCTTTAGGAACAATAACATCAAACAATGCATATTGATTTTTCTTTGGTGATGGTAGATAAATTTGCCATATTGTTTGCCTAGATAACCAATCTGCCGCGGTAGTATTTTTAACCTTAGCCGCGTTAGCGAGTTTATTAATCGCAGCGCTGCCTTTCCAGTATCCGGCTGGAGAATAATAAATTGATTCCATGTAATTCAATACCAATTCCAAATACTAATTTACTTTTCATAGCTGTTTTTATCAACCATGAAGCAAATCTTTCTTTGAAGAATTTATAAGGGATGTAATTCAACGCGTGAATCAATTTTATATCTGTGATGTGTCGCTGTTGAAGATCTTTACTTAGATATGCAACATCATGAGCATGACAGGCCTTATCGATAGCATTTATTGGATATTCACCTGGTTAGGGTTGATATTGATCATCGAGACTGCTATCAAGTCTGGTCCCCAGACCACAATAACTATATCCCGGGAGGTCATTTTTACCTGGATACTTCGCCCATGGAGCTCCTGGGAACTTTGTTAACTTGGAGGTGATATCACCTCCCTTGTTCTTACTGACAAATCTGCACTGTGATTGCATCTCTATTATTGCCAGTCGTGATAGGTATTGGGTCAATTGTCGACGTACGCAACCTAAAATTCACACAATATAAATTCATCATATATTTATGTTTTATCTAATGGAGATTACGGACTATTATGCGTTAAAAAAACAGGAACATGTCAAACATCATGCTATATTACCAAATTCAATTCGAATGATAATCTTTGGTCCATCTGGAAGTGGTAAAACACAATTGTTACTTAATCTATTACTGAAATGGATGAAGTGGGATAAACTTTATTTAGTATCACCGAGTGTAGACGATCAACGTTCTTATACCATATTAAAAGATTATAATGAGAGAGCAGCGGAGATAACCGTAGGGAATATCATTGAATGTATAACCGATATTGAAGAGGCTCCCAGCATCGATGATATCGACGTGAGTATCAACAATTCAATTTAGTAGTGTACGAAGATGTGATGCTAGATAAACAAAAAATTCCAGCTAGGAATTTCTCCCGTGGAAGACACAAAAACACCGACGTAATATATGTCACTCAACGATATGTTCAAATCCCTATAGTGGTCCGAGATAATTGCAATATCTTCGCTGTGTTTAACGGAGTTGACATGTACATTTAGAAATATTCATCAAACTTGATGCTGTGGTGATTATGATTATAATAAATTAAAAAATTTCTTTAGTCATGCTCCAGTCACTCCACATGGATTTGTGATGAAAAATGTATGCGATCCTCGGACAAGATATTGAATTGGACTAGATAAAATATATGGGTAATTAAATCACAATCTAATCACACTCGATTTGTATTTGATCAAGTGCATCAGCACCAGGATATTCTGTAAGTATACACCCACTGAGAGATATATTGTAGAATTGTATGGTATTGTACAATTAAGACAGTTAGAATGGGATATTCTGTAAGTACACACCCACTGAGAGATATAATGTAGATTTGTATGGTATTGTACAATTATGACAGAATGGGATATTCGATAAGTACTAGCCTGCTGAGAGATATATTGTAGAATTGTATGGTATTGTACAATTATGACAGTTAGAATGGGATATTCTGAAAGTACACACCCACTGAGAGATATAATGTAGATTTGTATGGTATTGTACAGTTATGACAGTTAGAATGGGATATTCTGTAAGTACTAGCCCGCTGAGAGATATATTGTAGAATTGTATAGTATTGAACAATTATGACAGTTAGAATAGGATATTCTGTAAGTACACACCTACTGAGGGATATAATTTAGATTTGTGTGGTATTGTACAATTATGACAGTTAGAATGGGATGTTCTATAAGTACTAGCCCGCTGAGAGATATATTGTAGAATTGTATGGTATTGTACAATTATGACAGTTAGAATGGGATATTCTATAAGTACTAGCCCGCTGAGAGATATATTGTAGAATTGTATGGTATTGTACAATTATGACAGTTAGAATGGGATATTCTGTAAGTACTCTCCCATTGAGAGATATAATGTAGATTTGTATATCATTGTACAATTACAACAGGTAGAATGGGGTATTCTGTAAGTACTCTCCCACTGAGAGATATATTGTAGAATTGTATGGTATTATACAATTATGACAGTTAGAATGGAAAATTCTGTAAGTACTCGCCCACTGAGAGATATATTGTAGAATTGTATGGTATTGTACAATTATGACAGTTAGAATGGGATATTCTGTAAGTACAAACCCACTGAGAGATATAATAATAATAATAATAATAATAATAATAATAATAATAATGCTTTATTTATAGAGGGTGACTCATTAGTCAAGGACTATTCTCCCTTGAGGCCCTCTTAATGAAAGTATAACAAATGCACATTGTGTGAAGAAGCAATAATTAGTGCTTATATTAGCATTGTTCTGTATTAAAATACTAAATTCCATTATCTGTTAGAAACACATGCATGCTCATGATATCTCTTCTTAAATGCTCTAATATTTTCAGCCGATTTTACATGTAGTGGAAGCTTATTCCACAGAACTGTACCAGAGTATTGAAAACTCTTTTTGAATTGCTCTGTTCTTGGTTTTGGTACTAGGAGGTTTCCATGTGAGATTGATCTCAACTGGTATTGTGTTGAAAAGGGCCTGAATAAGTCCTGAAGATACTCTGGTGCAGTTCCATGTAGACATTTATATAAAAGAATTGCCTTGCGAAAATCTATCCTGTCATATATTGTGAACCATTTGAGTTCTGTAAATAATGCTTTTGAGGGATGGTCAACAGATGTATCTAAAATTACACGTGCTGCTCGTTTCTGGAGTTTATAAATCCTGTCAAGCTCAGATTTAGCAGTTTCCCCATACATTAGAACAGTAATCCATTGTTGGAATAATAAACGTCTTGTAGTATGGATTGCGAGTTTCCATAGGTAAATATTTCTTGATTCTGCTGAGAAGGGCAATTTTGGATGACAGTGTTTTACAAAGCTTATCAGTATGGGCATTCCATAATAAATTATTATCTATGGACACACCTACAAGCCTTTCATGATTGACATTTTCTAATGGATGAATATTTATTGCAAGAGATAGTTTTGGGTTCCCTGACTTTGTAGCTTTTGTGTTTTCCCCAGAATCAAACGTTTTTTTACCTTCATTAATTACCATCCTATTTTGTTGTGCCCAGTTATGGACTCTAATAAGGTCTGAGTTTAATCTTGTTTGGATAACTTCAGTATCAGAACTAGATGTATACAAGGTTACATCATCTGCAAACAATTCTGTATTGGTGGATTCATTATTTAATGGTAGATCATTGATATAGATAAGGAAGAGGAGAGGGCCCAAAACTGAGCCTTGAGGGACTACTGAATGAACAGTGCGAGTTTGAGAGCTAATATTGCCAATGCGTACTTGTTGAGACCTTTGGTTTAGGTATGATCTAAACCAGTTTAAAGAAGGATTGTCAAACCTGTAACAGTTCAACTTTTGCAGCAGAATTTCATGATCAACAAGATCAAAAGCTTTCTTGAAGTCAAGGAAAACAATCCCAGTCATATGCCCATTATCTATTTCCTTCAGCCAAAGATCAATTAATTTGGTAAGTTCTGTTTGGCACGAGTGGTACTTTCTAAATCCTGATTGTACTTTATGAAATAGAGAGTTTGTTTCAAAAAATTTATAGACCTGAATGGCTACATGCTTTTGAAACAGTTTTGACAATACAGGTAGAATTGATATTGGTCTGTAATTTCCTGGATCCTCCTTTTCTCCTTTATTAAAGATAGGTGTAACCTTTGCACATTTGAGTTTTTCTGGAAATTTACCACTCATTATACTTAAATTTATGATATGCATTAGTAGGGCATAACCGATTAGCATTTTTCTACTGATTTCTGATTCCGGATTTTGGGCATGAAATTTTTCCGATTCCGGATATGATTCAATTAATTGGAAATGCTAAATCCGTATTTTTTTCTAAAAAATTTCTTCTTCCGTTTCCGGGTTTCTGGTATCTGGTTTTGCCGTGTCTAGCATGTTACTTAGTACTTTACCATATCCTGCTTCATTTCCGGTTTTCACCCGCCGGTTCAGATAGATTGTCTCACAGCGTGCTTGTGTTGACCATATTGGACTTTTCTGACTTCTTATTTAACGTTATTAACGCACTATCGAATGACACGCAGTGTTAGACACGGTGCTATAGAAATTCAACTTTATTATTTTTATTATCCGAATCGGTCGTTCCTGCCTTGTCCGACTCCGATTAATTGGAAGTTCATACTATCCGGTGGAATCCGATTTCCGGATCAAAAGTCGTTTATGCCCTTTGCGTTAGTGACTTTGTTATTACTGGTGCAGCAATTTTAAGGATTCGTGGACTAATACCATCCAATCCAGAGGATTTGTTAATATTCAACTTAATTAGCATATCAAAAACGTCCGCTTCACTGACATTAGCTATTGAAAAATAATTATCTTCAGGAATTTTAGCTCTTATGAATAACTGTAGAGCATCAAGTTCTATTTGGATGTTGGTCTGGTTCTTAATACTGTTACTAGAGATGGTTATGAAGAAATTGTTGAACATATCCACAATGTCTTGTACAGATGTTGCTATATCATCATTTTGCTTAAGTCTCAGGGGAATACAACTGTTCTTGGGTGGATTCAGCTCTTTTAGATGCTTCCACAATGTTTTGGTACTCTTACTTTCATTAATAGCCTGTTTATAGTAGTTCTCTTCTGCCTTAGTTATCAGATGCTTTGTTTTATTCCTCCACTTTCTATAGCTTTTCATGTTATTTTTCTTGTGGAAATTATCTCTTAGGTGCCTAGCCTCATTAATCTCAGGGGTAATCCACTTGGGTGTAATTTGGTGTTTAACCCTTTTTGTTTTAATTGGGGCATGCTTGTATAAGGCTGCACATCTGATACCATTTATCTAAAGCAGTTTTGACATCAGCTATATTGCAGACTGATTGAAAGGGTTTGCATGCTAAATCATTTAAGAACATTTCCTCATCAAACTGTTTAAAGTTCCTGTATTGTATTTCAATGTGTTGCCCATTTTTAGATGATTTCGGAACATGTCTAGTTATACAGACTGGGTAGTGGTCACTCAGTGCGTACACTGGCACATTTATTTCACTTATGTTTTCAGATTTATTAGTATAGACATGATCAATGATAGTAGCACTTTTATCTGTTACTCTAGTTGGGGTGTTATTTAATTGAGTAAAGTTGTAAGTTTCACAGTTACTTATCCATGTTAATGGTGGAGTTTTCATGTAGTCAATGTTAAAATCACCTAATATGATAGTTTCTAAATCTTCCTTTAGTAATGCTTTTTGAATTTTGAGCCTCAAATATATGAATCCAATCAGCTGTGGAACTAGGTGGCCTGTATACTGAACATAAGAGTATTGGATTTGATTGGGCAAGGGTTACTTCGATCCAGATACTCTCTACCCCAATAGTCTCTAGATCAACACGTCTGTTATAACTAATGGAACTGTCTACATAGAGAAGAATACCCCCACCACCCACGGAGCCTCTATATTTTCTTTCAAAGTGGAAGCCCTGTATTTGGAGAGCCAAATCATCAGTATCATCGGAAAGAAAGGTTTCACATAGACCTAGAATACTGACTGATCTAGTTTGCTGTAATATTAACTTTATCTCATCCAGTTTTGGGAGGATGTGTTGAATATTTAGGTTGATTACATGCAGACCTCTTTCGAGATGCCTAAAGACATGACAAATTTTATCAGAGGAATGATTTTCAGGCAAGGCAGTATACCATGTATTGTTTGTAGACTTGACAGATTTCTTTACATTGCCTTGATTCTTTACGTCAACACATGAAGAAGATAACATAGAAGATCCATCTGTCGTACAATGACCACATGTAATGGATACAGGAGAATATTCAAAATGAGACTGATTTACATGCATACAAGAAGACATTGACATATTAAACACTTGGGGAACCACAGAGGGAGAAGTAACTTAAACAGTATCGCATAATTGTTTACAAGTTAATAAGCTGCACTTTGTACACAAATCAGATAGTGCCTGAAACCTGTTCACAGAATTATAATTATTACATTGAAAAGTATACACATATTCTAATGCATTTTGTTTTTGGATGTGTGTTGCATAGGCCTGTACATCATAGCCTTCTACCTATTGGTATGTGCACAACTTTTGCTTATGTCTAGTTTGTTACAACGATGGCAACGAATCTGTTTTCCATGCAGACACCACTGTGTTACATGACCGTGCTCTCCACAATACAAGCAGTTTTCTGACCCATGCCTAACCCATTTTATAAGTCTTATGTACTGGTCTATATTCCTAAGGAGCAAGGCAGTACCTCTGTTGGACAAGTGGATTTGGTCTCGCTGGTGTAATTGTTGGTTCACACAATTGTCAATTATGACAGAATGGGATATTCTGTAAGTACACACCCACTGAGAGATATAATGTAGACTTGTATGTCATTGTACAATTATGACAGTTAGAATGGGATATTATGTGAGTACTCACCCATTGACAGATATAATGTAGAATTGTATGGTATTTTAAAATTATAACTGTTAGAATGGGGTATTCGGAAAGAACTCACCCATTGACAGATATCATGTAGATTTGTATATCATAGTAAAATTGTTACACTTAAGAGTATTGTGCAAGCACACATCTCATGTCAGATCTTGTTGTAACAGATTTGTACCATTACTTTCAGAGTGAGGTGGGTATGGTTTGTGTCAGCACTCACTTAATCACAGATTTAATTTAGTCTTATATCACGCATTGTTTTAAGCATACTTCTGGTTCACAAATAATCGGAAAACATATCACCTCATATCTTTAATACGAGAACCTGTATCCAATTGTATGCCTACAAACTTTATGACTGGGTTCATCTGTATCAGAACTCAAAACATATCACTCATCCACTTGGATATTTAAAATGGTGACTGAGGAAAAGGAAATAACATTTTTCAAAATGTGTCTGATTAGACATGTAGTATTTTAAGCAGATTTAGTGTAAACTTGATACAGGACATGTAAACATTATCCAGGACAAGTAAAATTGATACAGGACAAGGGACCTTGATAAAAGACAAGTTAAATTGATGCAGGACAATTAAAATTGATACAGGAAAAGTACAAGTAAGTCAGGTAAAGCAAAAACTCTTAATCACTTTTAATGATAATTGACGGATATGCAATGCACATATTTTCCCACAGCCCAGTCAAAATATTCTTTTCATTTGATATTAAAACTGAACACTAATAATTCTAACACCTAGAACCTTAATAACAATGGATGAACCTGCAACTAAAAAGAGACACATTTTAAGGCTGGAGAACATAATTATTGTAACTGAGTGAAAAACAGAAGACCACTTGCATAAAGGAGGTTTAAACATTGGTAAAGCAAACTTAGGTTGTTAGAAAGGAAAGGAGTAATTCAGAAATGATTTTATGTGCTACAATATGTAATCTTAAAATATAAATATGATTTCATGTTTAATGATAGAAGTATACCTTTATTGCTATAGAATTGTGTTGCTTGATGAAAGCGTACACTATTTTAGCAAGAACTACCGGTATTAATAAAGAAGAGAATATATGGACAGTGATTGTCGTTATTTTTCTTGAAATTGTTCTGGACCTTGTAAACTGGTTCTTTTGTACAAACCTTCTATGAGAGACCACTGGTTTTAAGAGACAGTTTTTTGTTGGCAGAAGTGATGGTCTCTCATAACAGGTTTTACTGTACAATAATAAAACATATTAAGATGCTACTAATGCCAGTAGGTCATTGTGATTTGCTTTTGATTTTTTATAAACATTGCAGCTAGTAAATGTTCTAAGTTCTGTTTAAGTTTTACCTTATAATTCATACTTTAACAAGTTACTAATACACCTATGTTACCTATCTACCCATTCTGTAGCAATTTAGCTTAAAGTTAGAACTGAAAAAACAGTGCTAACTATTTTGCCTTACTTTTGGTGCTGTATTAAGTACACCAATCAAATTTGAAAGATATAAGAATCAGTCCTGTTTATCACCATATTGTCTGTAGTTTTTAAAAGCAAGAAATACAATCAATATATGTAAATTGTAAATCTTCATTCTTATTAAAGAAGAGTGACTTTTAATGACTTAATGTGAGTTCCTCTTCTAATTCTAGGATAATCGTCATGAAATCTGTGAAAACTACTTCAGAGAAATCCGTTCTCATCTTCATGACAAGCCTTCCAGGTATCATCTTGTTGAAGAGGACTTTGCCATTAACAACAAAGTTGTCGACAGAAAATTGGAGGGTTTAAAGAAGAAAATTGTAGAAGTTGCATCTCAACAGGCATATTGGGGAGAGGAGATACCAGCAAGTTGGCTCCCCCTGGAACAAGTATTGATGAACTTAAGGGCTCAAGGGCATAAGGTAGATTTACCAGGACAGTCATAGTATGTACATGCATTTTAAACTTTCTTATCTAGTCATTGAATAAAAGTTATATATATATATATATATATATATATATATATATATATATAATGCTAATAATAATGACATAATACATTTGTTACTGCAGTCAAAAAAGGTCTGTTTAAAGAGCCCTCTTGTAAGTGATCACATTGTTGTGGGCCCTGGTATAAAAAGAACGTTTTCCATATGACTTCCTTTTTAAAGTGGGAATAATGGGTATACGATTATCAGAAGAGGAGAATGAGTATCTTGATGGTGTATGCACATGGATGAGGCTAGATAGGTATGTTGGACTGGAGCCCGTGAGTGAAACGTATCACAGAGAAAAGATTTTGTGTTTGATTCTGGATCAAATGGATAGTCAGTGTAGGGTACAGAGCAGCGATGAGTTGTGCTTTAATCATGGTACTATAAGGTTGATCCAAGCAGCTGTATTTTTAACTTTTTGAAGTTCCTGGAGTAGATATTGAGATGAACCAGACAGGATTGAGTTCCAATATTCTAGTCTTTAAAAGTACTAATGAACAAATAAATCTTTTGGTGGCATCAACTGAAAGATATTTGCGACTGGAACTGAGTCTCAGCTCAAGACATGCAGCCTTGCATATGTTCATAACATGTTGGTGCAGTGTGAGAGTACTGACTATAGTAACATCTAGGTGTCATACTGACTGTGAATTTAATGTTGGTGTTGCTGACATTTATTGCTTGAGGTAAAGGATGTGAATGAGAAAGTCTCTGTTTTGATCATAATAGCCTCGGTTTTAACATCATTCATCTGCAACTTGTTACATGTCAGCCGTGATTTCAAATCAGAAATGCACCTCTCTGATCCTTGGATGTTGGAATCAACTTCAGTTGGGTAGCTAGACTTGTATATTTGGGTGTCATCAGTAAACAATTGGTGAGACATTGGGTAAATATGTAATATGCTTGAGAGACGCAGAGTATATAGAATGAAGGGAACGGGTCCAAGAACAGATCCCTGTTGAATACCACAACATAGATCAACTTGGCTGGAGTGTATTCCGTTTCCAGATACTATTTGTGTCCTGTGGACTTAGTAGGACTTGAACCACTTGAAGGCTGTATTGTGAATGCCAAATACATGCTGAAGACTGTGGAGTAATATATCACGGTATATTGTGTCGAATGATGCACACAAATCAAGACGTGGGAGGACTGTAATCTTTCTACTATCAAAATCAGAGAGAAAGTCATTATCTCCTTTCAGAAGAGAAGTTTCAATACTGTAATAAGGGCGATATACAAACTGTGCATTGCAAAAAAAAAATTCAGATGAGATACAAGTTGGGTTAGAATAACGTTTTCTACGAATTTAATATGAATGGGATATTATAAACTGGGCAGTAATTGTTTTAATCATTCTGTTCGAGTGTTGGCTTCTTCAACAGAGGCTTTACAATGGCAGTTTTGAAAATTGGTGGAATTTCTCCAGATAAGAGTGATGTATGTATTAATAAAATCAGTTAGTGAAGGCAATATTGGCTCTATGCAAGCAGCAGTGATCAAGTTCACATGACTTTGGTCCACGCTTCAAAACGATTGTCCATACTAAATCAACAGAGACAAGTTCAATTGCTGCTAATGGTTGTCTCTGAAATTCTGTATCATAACTGTATGGTGACGATGAGTGAATTGAAGTTGTGTTCTCAAACATATCTTTATTAGTTTGAATCTTCTCACAAAAGAAATTTGCAAACAGGTCCGGAAGGTCTACTGGAAAGAATGTCATTGGACGTTCTGTATATTTGTTCCTTGACATTACTTTCTTAGTTCTCTAAAAGCTCTTTGTAGCCGGAACTCTCCATGATCTTAGTATTGTAGTGGGATAATTTGGCTAAATGGACTATGTTTGTGACAATCTTAGTGGCTTCATCGATTTGTTTATGAATAGTGAGTCTGGTGGAAATCTAATGCCACTCTGCTTTAAAGCGGTGTCTTTTAGCATTGTAAGCTGGTCGCTAACACTTCTATACCAAGAACACTTTTTAATTGATACTATGTACTTGGTGCCTGTGGCATATTTCTCAAGCAAAGAAAGCAGGCTGTTATCGAGTTGTTCTGCTGTACGAGGTAAGAATGTTTTTATGTTTTCTTGGATGGCATGCATTAGTTAGGTTATACTTACTATACAGATGTGTATTTTAGTTCCAAATAAAGGTAGATGGTTAAGGACTGATATGTTGAGATGGCATATAATGCAGAAATGAACTGATGCAGGTTCATGGGATACAAGCGTAGATAGCAGAATAATATCAGCAGGTCTATGAAGAATCCAGTCTCAAATGTGACCAAGTTTATGGGTGGGTTGTTTAACAGACTGCTAAAGGTTGAAAACATGAATGGAATCTAGAAAATTTTATGTGTATGTGGGTTTCCAGGACAGTGAAAGTGAAACTGAAAATCTCCAAAAATAATTAAGTTAGAATTTATAGAATTTCCATACTCTAGAAGGTTCGGAAACTGCTCCAAAACGCGAGATTCAGTCAGTACATCAAGGACATTTTGTTATAAATAAATGATTCACCTGTAATACTGTAAGTTACATAATCTGGCCATATCACAGAGAAGTTGTTTTAGATAAACGAAATACCTGTAATATGGTGAGATACATAATCTGGTCATATCAGAGAGAAGTTATAAATAAATGATTCACCTGTAATGCTGTAAGTTACATAATCTGGTCATATCAGGGACAATTTGCTTTAAATAAATGATACACCTGTAATACTGTAAGATACATAATCTGGTCATATCAGGAAAAATTTGCTTTAAATAAATGATACACCTGTAATACTGTAAGATATATAATCTGGTCATATCAGGGACAATTTGTTTGAAATAAATAATATACCTGTAGAAAAGTAAGATACATAATCTTATCAGGGAAAATTGGCTTTAAGTAAATGATACATCTGTAACACTGTAAGATTTATAATATGGTAATACAGGGACAATTTGTTTTGCATAGTATTTTTTATTTCAGACCGAGATTACAGCAGTAAAATGAAATTTGTACAAAGAAAAGGGAATTATCGAAATAGCACCATCGCACTAAATGTATTCTTATATCTATAGGTGATTAATCGGAGTCTGTTGGAAAACAAAAACCAAGCAGGAGGTGTTCAGATATCCACAGATCAACTGGACTTGTTCCTGAGGTTCCAACACGAAATTGGTACCATCATCTACTTCAGGTGAGATTGATATTATTTGTATGTATCCTATTTGCCTATATTACATTAAATATTCATTATATATCCTATCGTCTAAAGTTAGCAATTTCTACCAGTAGTGAACCTTATGTACTAGTATCACATTAAATATGCATAATAGATGTATTTCATATTTATTGTTAACACATTAAAAACCCCTGCCGCCTCAATAACTCGTCACACTTTACCTCCCTCATCTCCCGAGTGTCTCAATAACGGGGCTGAGTTTGCATAGCTTGTATCCCGAGCGCCGAGTTTGAGTGGCACTATTTTGCTATGCCTGTATCCCGAGCGATGACTTGAATCGGCGCAAACCATTGGTTGATTTGAAGCCATTTCCTAGTTATGCCGGCAGTTTGACCAATCAGATGTTAGCTTATATAGATAGAGTGTACATTGCTGAAGAAAGGGGAAAAATTTTGACTTCGATAGCGGCAAAATTAGTGGAAATATTTAAATTAGAAAATGAAGAAAATTACAAGAATCAGCCGCTGGAAGTAGACTTTTACTTGACAGACTGAAGAAGTATTTACACGAGGTTTAGTTTGCAATAGAGATGACAAGTGGAATTTGTATGTACATCAAATGGAGGGAATTTCACGTGTTGATAGTGTTAATTATTCAGTGTGAATTCATCGTGGATTTTTATGGATATTTATTCATGGCAAAAGAAACAAATTGGTACGAAATTTATTTTATCTTTGTGTCAGTTTTATTTTTGCATGTAGTTCGAAATTTTTATACCATTTTGTACGTAATTTTATCAAGAACTGCTGTGCCAAATTTTAGCTCAATTTAAGAAACGTAAATCTAAAAAAATAACATTTATTACTCGTAGCTCTCTGAAAAAACTCTGCAAACCATGTATGGCGCTTGTCCTTAATTCAGCTTTGTGCTAAAAATAAACCATGATGTCATTTCCCCCAGCTGTGGCCATATTGTTTTCGGACAAAGCCGCTAGCGACGCAAAGTAACACTGATGCTGGCAGCATTTTGAAAGTTATAATCAAGCTATATATTCTTTTGGAAAAGTAATTATTTTTTAATATGGTTACATGCATTGTTGCTATCGCTCATGTACAAGAGATTAGTGATACCAGTAAGATGGTGTTTGGTTCATTTGATTTGGAAACGGTTTTCCAAAGCCAGACAATGAGAGAGAAAGGCCAACGCGATTTTATCATTTTAAGGCTAGCTATCATCATTAGAAACAGCTGTTTTTGCATTACTGTTTCTATCAGTACATTCACACAATTATAATGCCAGACAAAAATTATACACTTTTTTAATTAAGAAAATCTGTTATGCACATACCATAAATATATGACATGAAAATAAACATAAATTTTCTCATTTTTTTAAAACTTTGTTACCATATTAGATATGAAATTAAGAAAAAAGGTAATGGAATCACTAATGCATATTACCAAAACAACCTACATTGATATATTTCTTGAATAAATTAAATATCTTGAATATATCTGCCAAGTTTTGTAGAATGATGCAAGAGCCATATTTAATTAAAACCTTTTATATCTATATGCATTACGAAACATTCACTAAGCAGAGTTTAAATTGATACACAAAGCAAAATATAAATAGTAACTATCTTACATGTACATTCCTCTTTCTTTACATGTTTAAAACATCAGTCACATATAACAACGTTTCACTGAGATAATTTAATTCGGGGCAGTTCCCTTGAAATTTTTATCTCGATGTATTCAGGACATATGTATTTTGGTGATGAAACTGATATCCCTGTCTTTCCCTGCCTTGGTAGTCTTGGAGTCTGTCAAGAACAATAATACAATTAATAATTAGAAGAATAACAATAGCAAAAACAATTAGTAACATATAATAGTAACAGATAACAGCAACTTTTATTACTTATATTTAGATAAATTATGACAAAATTACCGGGATTATTTCCGATAATAATAATAATGAGTTGAGGAATAACAATAGGAAAAAACCACCAGATAACAGCAACGTTTATTACTTATATTTCCATTCAATTATGACAACATTAATGGGATCATTTGAGATTAAAATAATATCAATGCTGAAAGGATAATATAAGCACTGGAACAATAATAACAACAATAATAAATTGCACTCGTAAATTTTAATCTTACCGTATTGGTGGGTGTAATGGGATGCCTTGTTGTTTCAAACGGTACATAACCATACAAGAATGTACAGTTATAAATCAAACACATGTCAAAGTCACTTCTGGTTTGGATGATTAATGTGTGTATATATATATATATATATAAAATACCGCAGATAGGAGAAAATCGACATTTCTGTTATTTACAAGACTTCGCATACAAAAGAGTATTAAAAATAGAAGATACAAAATGCACGACACAAGAAACTATAACGATCGTAGTCAGCAAAACAAAAAATTCACTAGGTTCCGACATGTATATTATTTGTTTTTACTCACCTTTTTAAGCAGTATGCTTCTTTTCCCGTTCTTGGTCAGGCCTCGACATTCTAACCATCGCTGTAACTGAATATTAAAATGCTCATCTATATTCGGATGAATAAATTAAGCGCCTGTACATCATTTTCATTAAGAACAATAATACGAAAGTCTTACTGGTAGTCATTATGCTGGTTCGCATTGTCCGAAAAGCTATTTTTAGAAACTGATGTCACTGCGTGTGACGTATCAAAGAGGTAGAAAGTACAAGCGCCATTGTCAGCAAGTCTCAGGGAAATAGGCTACCACTGCTCTTAACGATCTCTGCAAGTATGCTGTCGGGGACTACCTAGCTGTTTGGCTCAGGGGTTAATTTAATGTGTTAAAATGTTACTTTTCTAAGAGAAGTTGTTTTGAATTACTATTATCATCCAGGGCTAATTTATTAAATGGCATAGTTACCAGTATTAACCAAGTTGAATGTAAATAACCTAAATACCAGAATTATCCAAACCTAATGTTGAAAATAACATAATTATCATTATAATCAAAATATATTGTGCTAAATAACCTAATTATCAGCATTACCCAAATCTAATATGGTAAATAATGTAATTACAAGCATTACCCAAGCCTAATATAGCTAATCTAACACTCCCCCAAATAGGCAGTCTCCAGCTCTGACAAAATTACAGACTCTCAGTTTGATCAGGCATGCTAGTAAGGCGATGCTGAAGATCATCATGAACACATGGAAACCACAAGCAGATAAATAATCGATGAACAACAGGTCGGGTCCTGAAGTGGAAGAAGCACAACAAAATAAATATTCAATCTCACGGCTCTGTTTAAAAAGTACTAGCAACATAAACAAGACATCTATCATGTATTCATAGATTTCAAAAAGGGTTTTGACAGAGCGTGGCATTAGGCATTGTGGGCCAAAATGAAGTATAACATGGGTACAAAGTTGACCAATACTACCAACAGGCAGATGTACGCCATGCCAGTGCAGTAATTGCTCAATGTTCTGTTGGGGACTGCAAGACAACAGTTGGAGAATGTCAAGGCTGCATCCTGTCACCCACACATTTCAACATCTACTTAAAGTGCATCATGCGTGAAGCCCTGCAAAACCACTGTTGGACAGTCAGCATTGGTGGGCGTAACATCACAAGCAGATGATATTCGGGAGCTGGCAGGCAGTGAAGATGACTTTGCTACCTTAGTGAAGAACCTGGATGAAACATTTTCCAGATTGTACATGGAGATAAGCACTGAGAACACAAAGCTGATGACTAATTGTATCAGATAACTGGAACTGGAAACAGTGGGACAATTCAAGTATCTTGGTACTATAATAACCGAAGAGGGATCAAGAGCAGAAATTTTGTCACGAGCATGCACAAACAACAGCAGTTATGTCAGAGCTAAGACCCATCTGGAGAGGCAAGAATATCTGTCTGAAAATTAAAATCAGACTATTGAGAGCACTAGCCATCTTAGTCTTTTTGTAGTCATGTGAGGCCTATACCCTGACAGCAGAATTAAAATAAATAATTCATATACTTGGAATGAGATGCTACAGATCCATCCCTGGCAACTCTTACATGGACCACATCACAATTGAAGAAGTGTTTAACAACATCAGGCACAGAGTAGGCCAGTATGAAGACCACCTGACCATTCTCTTGAAGAGAAACCTGAAATGGTATGGACATGTCACTAGAGCCAACAGTATTTTAGGGCAGCGTCCATGGTGGCAGAAGGAGAGGTAGACAGAAAAACATTGACTGACAACAGAATGAACCATGAAAAGTTTTGCGGAGACTAAGGCATTGGCACATGATTGAGACACGTTGAGGGAAATGATCAGATGTTAAGCAGCACAGTGCATCAACCACTCTACTAGGTCAAGAGACTGATGATGATGATGAATGTAGCTTTACAAAAAATTAAGAAATATTGCGATGAGATCTGCAGTTTGGCAGTTTACAGTGATGTGTAAAGCTGGGGCACCATGCCACATACATACGGTCATGGTGGAGGTCACGAACTACCAATGATAATATATATATATATATATATATATATATATATATATATATATATATATATATATATATATATATACACCATTATTTAGGTTGGACATCCTCCTTTATGTACCACGCTCTAGGTTGGACACACAGTCATGGTTGAGACCGTTTCCTCTTAGTGGTCCTTTATCTATTTTGCTTAATCTGAAATACCTATTTTGGTTGATCAGGTCTGACATTAAGATATAAGTACAGTTTATAGGAACACAGTACAGTTTGGTTATCAGTGGTGCTATGATACTACAGTTTATACAAGCGTACTGCAACCACAGTACAGTTCGGTAATAAGTGTTATGAGACTACAAATGATTCAAGTGTACAGCAAACACAATACAGTTTGGCAATCAGTGCTGCTATGAGACTACAGTTTATATAAATGTACAGCAAACACAGTAGACTTTGTTAATTAGTGTTGCTATGAGACCACAGTTTATTCACGTGTACAGCAAACACAGTACAATTTTGAAATCGGTATTGTGAGATGACAGTTTATTCAAGTGTATATCAAACACAGTACAGTTTGGTAATCAATGTCACTGGACTACAGTTTATTGCTAGGAGTCTTCAGTTGATTCAAGTGTACAGCAAACAATGTACAATTTGAAATGCAGTGTTTTGATACCACAGTTTATACAAGTGTACAGCAAACACTGTACAGTTTGGTAATCAGTTTTATGAGACCACCGTTTATTCACTTGTACAGCAAACAGTACAGTTTGGTAATCAGTGTTATGAGACTACCGTTCTTTTTTTTCAACTGTGTAGCAAACACAGTACAGTTTGGTAATCAGTGTTATGAGGCTACAGTTTATACAAATGTACAACAAACACAGTACAGTTTGGTAATCAGTGTTATGAGGCTACAGTTTATACAAATGTACAACAAACACAGTACAGTTTGGTTATCAGTGTTATGAGACTACAGTTTATACAAGTGTGCAGCAAACACAGTACAGGTTAGTAATCAGTGTTATGAGACTATTTTATTTAACTTTACAGCAAACTTTACACTGTGGTAATCAAGTGTACAGCAAACACAGTACAAGTTTGGTAATCATTGTTCATAATACTCTTTTTTTTTTACAGCAAAGAATTATTGAAAGGGAAGATTGTGCTGGTACCTCAATGGATGATTAAAGCCCTGAAGTCCCTCATCACCGCAGAGATGTTTGTCCTCAGACGTGCTCCATCAGTCGCACCCATGTGGTATGATTTCAAGAATGATGGCAAATTGTATCCAGAACTCATTGGTATGACTATAATAGTTTGGACTTTGTAGGACATTTTCAGAATATGACTTCTTCTAAAGTAAATATTCATGCTATTTCAGCTTAGTGCCATATCAAACATGCTTTCATAAATCTAATTTTTCCTTACATAACTTACGTCCCCATCGAATCAGTGAACAAACTTGACAATATTCTGCCATTCATGTTTTGCATTAGCATATTTGTGAATGTACATGTTTCATCTGAAGTAGTTATCTAACGTCAGCTTTTTTGTGAAATACAATGAGTTTACAGCATAGTCCTGAGACTATCTTCAGGGTTCTCACGCTACCAGGGGGAGACAATTTTTCTCCTGACATGAAAAAATCTTGAATTTTACAAATATTGATTAAAGTTGGAGAAAAAACAAGGAATTTTCTGCCATCACTTGATGCCCAATTACTTAATTTAAATGTAAGTAAACAGATTGTGAGTTAAATTTATCAAGATCTAACCAGAATATTTAGAGGTTGCAATATTTTGGTGCTTGCAGTAAACATATATCCTGTGTCAGTCGAAATGCTCAGTGGATTAGATTCATCTAGAAATGTTTATTTTCACAGTCTGTGTTGCTGAAAAATAGCAATATTTTGCCATTATTTCAGTTAATCGTGAAGTTCATATGAAGGAAGGCTATGAAAACATGAAACAACTTTTTGAGGTGCATAAACTATAACCAACATCTGTGGCAGCTTTGTGGCTCTTTGCAGACTCTTCCTCTCTTGATTGTTCTGCAGATTGGATACACAAAGTATTAACAGTGAGTGTTCACTCTGACAGTCATTTGAGCCTGGGAGGAAAGTGTTTATCATCCACCACTTTTTGAATCAAGGAAGATTTTGTTACCACACTTAGACATCAAGCTGGATATGATGAGAAACGTTGTCAAGGCCAAAACATACGCATCTTTCAAGTACCTCTATGTAACAGTTCTAAAGTTAACTCAAGCTAAGATAAAGGAATGTGTCTTTGTCCACCGATTCATTAACTAAGAATAGTTAAGCAATGTAATAGCAACAGAAACATATTTCATGATTCACGTTTTCCCTCATCACTACCCTAAACACACGGCTGCAGTTTTGGTCATTTTGAAAGTGATTGAGTACCACTGTTTTACAAAAGTTATTGTATTTTGTGCAGCACAATACTGGGGAAATGTATAAACAGATTCATTTAATCTCACCCAAGCTGATGTTTAAAAACAGGCAATACTCATAACTGTCTCAATGTATCTCCTCCAATGACTCTCGCGGACCAGCATGCATTGTATCTCTTCTATTGACGTCTCTCTCTCTCTCTCTCTCTCTGACCAGCATACAGTGTATCTCTTCTATTTACCCTCTGCTTGGGCAGCATACAGTGAATCTCCTCCCACGACTATTTGTCTGGGCAGCATACAATGTATCTCCTCCATTGATACTGTCGGGCCAGCATGCACTCTATCTCCTCCATTGACCCTGTATGGGCAGCATACAGTGTATCTCCTCCATTGATACTGTCGGTCCAGTATGCACTCTATCTCCTCCATTGAACCTCTATATGGGCAGCATACAGTGTATCTCCTCCATTGACCCTCTATATGGGCAGCATACAGTGTATCTCCTCCATTGACCCTCTGCACTTGAGTATAGGCTCACCATACAGTAGAGTATACTACGCATTGTTGTGATTCGGCTCATCTGTCTCCTTCCATTGTAATGTCTGCTACTCTGAGGTTTCAATTGAATTTTGAACTTTGAAGTCCGGGTCTCATTGTGGTAAACATATGAGTCCCATCAGCAAATGTTGCAGTCTCCGCCCAGAAAATGTTGGACTTTGCAGATTAGAAGAACTGTTGGTGCACATTGAGTTCAATTTCCACAATCTTTATCACCCTGACATGTAGAACCCTGTCAGCCGTTTTGGAATGTCTGGTAATTCTGCACAAGGATACATCATTTCTGTAAACATTTGATTATGTGGTTGTCTGGTTGAAAATTCTAGTTTTGCCTGAAAAGCCGACAGCAGTATTGTTGAACTAGTTTATTTATTTTCCATAGCCTGAGGCATATATTTTACATCTTTTCAAAGCCATGCGCTTAATAACCATATATGGAGTTGTGAAAACGTTGGGATGTAGTCATGAATGGCGTTTGGGGGCGGCAAGCTGGGCGACTGCCCTAGGACCAGCATCTTGAAGGGGCCGTGCACTTCAGGCCTAAGGTCATCCTTTTGAGTTTGTCAAGGATACTAATCGAGATACCGATAACCAGGCCCTTACCCGGTTATGGTCAGCCCTAGGACCCGCATACTTCTTACGCCACCTCAGGGTGTTGTATCCCATTTGTCCAAACTTAGTATTATTTTGAATAGAATATTCTGGTAACAATTTCCGCTTTTCTACTGGTAAGCATTGCAAAATTTTAGTTTCGTCAATTGAATTCGGTATGGAGGTTGCGCCAATATTGGCGATCTTAGATGTGTAGCCTGACAGCGGTGTATTTCTTGCTAATCCTTTGGGATGAGAATGAATTTTGTCAGTCCAAGGCATGGTATTGTTCTAAACACTAAAGCCAGGCATCACACAATTTCTTACACTTGGTTACTGTCCCATCCAAGCTGTCAGTTCTAAGAACTTTAGCCCTCTTCTGACTCGCATTAAAGTCATTGTCCGTTTGCCATTTAATCCCAAAATACTTATCCAAATTTTAAAACGACGTTTTGTCCACGTTTTGATGTGCCTCGATTTCTCGGTCGCATTCAATATTTATTTGGCTACAATCAGAAATGAACATAATAATGGAAGCTCAAGTTCTGATGTACTCATAATAACCATATATACATCTCTGTGTCTTTCTGCCTATGAATTGAGTCATTGTAAATATCAACACATTTTCCCACCCATGCTGCTAGTCGAAATATTTGAACTTGCCACCCAACTATTGCATCATGTTTTATGTAGTCTTATAAATAGAACAGGCACATCTGGGGGTATATTAAACCACTGGATTCTGTGATAATCGAATAATCAACATGTTCTCCTACTTAGTTGATTGTTGAAGTAGGATTGGAAAGCCTTTGAATTTGCTGCCAAACCATTTGCATGCGTATGGAGGACTCCCACATTTGGTATTGTCTGCATTCCAGATCAAACACTTGTGTCCAAAATACGCATAATTAAGCATTTAAGTTACTAACTTGAATGTTGTTGTTGTCAGTTGAACTTGGGGTACATTCTTCAGATTATTTTCAGCCAGTAGAATATCAGTAGCGATTTTTGTTATCTGTTATGAAAATATAAAAGTCCTTCGAGTTTATGTCTTAATGTCTGGTTGTATGAGTTAACGCTCAGCAGTACATACTCCAATGACAAGTGCTCTCATTTGTCATTTTTCAGCTGACAGTGAACGAGTGGATGAAATAATAAGTGTATATTCTCCATCAAGGAGAAAATTACCCCTTTGAAATTCAACAATCTGTGTCCATTCTTATGGTTTACCATTTTCTTTAATTATTTTGACTGATATAATAACCACTATATCATAAATAAAAGTTAACTTTAGATAGCCAGTGACTTACATGTTATGATTTGTCACATGTGGCAACCAAATCAGTATTCTGATAAGTGGATATTCACGCATGCCTTTGTATTCTCTAAAAGTATTAATTCGGTTACCATATGTGGACCATCTTAAATTTTGGAAAAACCTTTTACGAGTCCATGGTCTTAAACTACGTAACAGAAAAGAGTGAAGACTAACAAGTTTTGAGAAATTCAACATATATTTTAGTGTCCAAAAATAGAAATTGATAATGGAAAAATAATTTTCAGTATTGTGAATTGAATCCCATCAGATTTGTTTTCTTTAGGCTGATGGCCAACCCAAACTTGCCACATGCAAAAATTGGTCCATCAGGTGCTGTAACTCAGGTTCTTTGTGAGTGGCTAAGACAGCATCATCTACCAAGATCATGTCCCTGATGGCTGCTTCACACATTGTGCTCCTTGTCTTTAGTTGTGCCAGGTTGAACAGTGACAAACTAATTAACAAGAATCAATAGTGAAGAAATCAATCTTAGATCTGGTCATGCTGCTCACGTAATCATATTCTGAGTTTTCATAGAAACATATATAGAGCCATTAATTAATTTTTATGGAAGTCAAGCAGTCTTTGATATTAAGGTATTAAGTTTTGATATTAAAAAGATCACCTTCATTGGAATATAAACAATAGTGTCTTGACAAGTACATGTATTATTGTCGCCACTTAATAAATCCAGTATATATTGCACTGAGGTTGCCACTATATACAGGTTCTCAGTGTTAGCAGCATTACAATAGCTACTACAATACCATGGTGTTATCCACTCCTGGCTTCTTCTGGATTTTTGTTAGTGAAATTTGCCATACTTCTTTTTTTGAAGGCACCAAACAAATGCCCCACCTTTTTTTCGAAAAAAGAAAACATGTTCATGTGTTGTAATGTTCCCCCCGATATGTAGTTGGTATTTCTTTTATTATTCATTGACTAATTTTGATAAAAATTTTGTATCATTGTATCATTATAATTTTGATGGGTATTGGGCTCTACTAAACTGATTCCATTCTAATAATAGTCAGTTGATTAATTACCATCCCCTAGTACTAGTTTACCTTTCATCGCAGATCTTATCAACCAGTTCACTAATGATTCTTTGAAAGATTTATTTTTTGTATGGAATTCAATGAGGGAATCAACTTCACGTCTGCAATTTGTTATTGTTCTAAATCTTTTTTATACATGATACATCATGAATGTGGTATCTTGATCAATTACAATGTCTGGATACTCTCCAGGTCTTGGTTGATCTCGTTTATCATTTTGGATATCAAGTCAGATTCCTGGACCACAATATTATATCCAGGAAGATGTTTTTGTGTCCTGGTTATTTATACCATGGAGTTCCTGCTAATTTTTCTAATGATGCAGTCATATCACCATCCGATGAAATAAATTTGTATCTTTTGTACCACATTCTACACACTTGCCTGTAAGTGCACCCATTTTATTTTTTTGTTATTATTGTTTATTGTGGACGTCAATGATTTCTCAGCGACATGAAAACAAGTCAAACATCATCCAGCACTCCCGACATCTATCCGAATAATATGAATAGCTCTATATGGGTGTCGTAAAATGCAATTAATAATTAATTTAATAATGAGGTGGCTAAATTGGGACCTGTTATATTTAGTGGCATCATCTGTAGATGATCAACGATGCTACGATGTTCTTATAGATTTTATTGAGAAGACAAGATTATTAAATTAAGAAGGTGATGATATTATTAATTTCATCACTGATATTGATGAAGCTCCATTAGTAACTAAACTCTATGGTCTACGATGGTGAAATGCATGGCAAACAATCAAATCTAGCTCGGATATTTTCTCGAGCCAGACATAAAAATACAGGCCTCATTTATGTTACTCAGCAATATACACAAATTCCCAAACTGATCACAGATAAATGTAATATTTGAGCTGTTTAATGACGTTTTTACACCTACTCTGCAAAATATTCATCAGACTTGGTGTTCAGGGGACATAAATATAATTAAATTTAAAAACTTCTTTTGATATGCACAAGCTGCCATACACGGATTTATAACAATACATTTGCTTGATCCAAGATCAAGGTATCCATAGGTCTTGATAAAAATCTTCTGATAATTGTCAAGTATTTCTAAGATTGTCATCAGCATCTTTATAATCCAATTATCTTTATTCAAATCTGGTTTATAATTTTTTTTATCTCGTCATATTATTTAATTTATACTATTCTCTCTCGCTTCATCTATACACTTTTAAAATTCATTTACTAATTCACGTTTGGGATTAAAGTGACATTATCATAATTCTTAATTTAAATTATTTATCTGAACTCAAACCTAAAGAGCAGCAGAAAGGGTATGACCTCAAGGAAATATTCACGTGGGTAAAAAAAACTTATATACTAATTTTAAAAAACACTAACAACACAAGATAAGGTCAATAACAGGATAATGTAACAAAAATAAGTTAACCCTGTTAGAAAAACTTGGTCAGTTACATGCTTCGATTTGGCATCATTGATCTTTTAATTTTCATTTTCTTGGAAGCTTTATTGTTTGCTGCTGTAAAACTGACAAATGAAATTACTAGATCATCCTGCTAGACTGACAAATGAAATTACTAGATCATACTGCTAGACTGACAAATGAAATTACTAGATCATACTGCTAGACTGACAAATGAAATTACTAGATCATCCTGCTAGACTGACAAATGAAATTACTAGATCATACTGCTAGACTGACAAATGAAATTACTAGATCATACTGCTAGACTGACAAATTAAATTACTAGATCATACTGCTAGACTGACAAATGAAATTACTAGATCATCCTGCTAGACTGAAAAATGAAATTACTAGATCATACTGCTAGACTGACAAATGAAATTACTAGATCATCCTGCTAGACTGACAAATGAAATTACTAGATCATACTGCTAGACTGACAAATGAAATTACTAGATCATACTGCTAGACTGACAAATGAAATTACTAGATCATACTGCTAGACTGACATTAATTACATATCTGATCAGAAAGATTACATTTGCTGTTCTGCTGAAAGACTTTTTTATACTTCACATTTATATCACATACTGAATATTTGTGATAAAATTAGTTATATTCTTTGTGTAAAGGTTATTTTCTTTTCATTTCAAGATGCTCTCTGGACAAAAGATGAGAATGCAGATCTCCATGACAACAAAGAGCACATTTTGCTGCTCATGGAAGAGCTGAACATCATCGCCAAGCCAAAATTGTACATCGATGATGCATCAGAAATAAAGGTCTGTTAATTATAAATAATGAATATTCATCCAGGTAACGAGTCATTGTACAAAATTTGATATAAATCATACATGGATTTTCTTATTGACTAACTCATATAAGCATTGAAAGGATAAACAGGTGTTGATGCATAGAAAATTAAAAGATATGACACTAAATAGAACCGTGTTAGAGATAAGCAGCACATTGTGTCAGTACAGTAAACATAACTAAAAACAAGAAGAAAGATGATACATCATTTATGTAAACATTGGATTTCATGGATTACATGTTGGTTTGGTTGATAGTTCACGCTTTGGCTGAAATGTCAGAAAGAGTCCAAAGTAATGTATTTCATTGTCTTAGCCTGATGCATAAATATTACATCTTTTCAAAGCCATGTGAAGAATAGGTTGACATATTTCGAGGCGTGGAAACATAGTGGAAGTATCCTCCTTGTCCAAACTTAGTGTTATTTTATATATAATATTCTGGTGACAATCGCTGCTTTTCAGTTGGCAAGCATTGCATACTTTTATTTCCATCATATGGAGGACTCCTGCATGGGTGATTCTCTTTGTTGCAGAGCAAATATTTGCATCTAAATATGCGTAATTAAGCATTTCCGAGATCTATATGTAACCTCCCGACTTTTCATAGAAAGTTGAGGATATAGTGCATTTCTGCATTTCTGCTTTATATTATGAAAGCTAATTGTGATCCAGAAATTAACCCTGGTATACATATGTTTATTTCTCAGAATTTTCTTTTGCATTGCTGAGGCCATTGGGTCTCAGTATAGGATCAGAAAAGTCTATTCAGAGCCACATAAAGCACAAGTTAAGACTGAGTCAGAAAATCCATGAGGGAGCAGAATCACCCACCTCAGTCTATCTGGCAGGGGTGGGTCTCACATGTACACACACCGTAAAGGTGGAGCATCACCCTCTACTCACCCATATCTCAGAGTTGGATTAAAGTGGGTCATAACCTTCTCCCCCATGAGATAGTCATAATTCATCATGAGCAAATATCAGCACTCCTTAGGTCCATAAAATCGGTTGCTGGCAAGAGAATTGAGTCTCATGGTGAGAGTTATGATACAGGTCAATACGATATGAGTACGGATCTTCGTATGGATCAGATTTGCATGACCAGTCGTTGACCAATCACCGGTGTATGAGTACAAGTCACCATTGATTGAAGCCCCTTGATTCAGGAATAGGGATTGTGGTAATTCACATATCTCCCTGGTTTCGGATGAGTTCTGTTTAGGATTTGGATTCAGGTATATATGCCATGATTGATAAGTAGATTGCAAACCTGCCAACCCTACTGAAAGAATCATAAGAATCCCGATTTTTGGAGCTATTTCCCGATTCCCCTATTTTTTAAGAAAAACTCCCGATTTTTCAGCAAATCAAGAAAAAACAATCCGTATTTTTTTAAACAAAAATCTAATTTTCCGTTGCCGTGTTTCTATATCTGGTTTTTCTGTGTCTGCTATGGTTCTTATTACTTTACCATATCCAGCTTCATTTCCGGTTTTTATCAGCTTCCTGTGCGGATTGATGAGCTTTTCCTGGATATTTATTATACCTGGAACCAAGAGATAAAAGAGTGCGGGATTTCAAGAATTTTCAAATTCTACATAATGAAGTATTGCCCATTTAGATACTTTCTCTTGGAGCTGTTGGTGCCACTTTGTGAGTTTATTGAGAAAATGACGTACCCTTGCATATTGCCAGTTTTTAAGATGGATTCAGAACAGTTTTTGACAGATTCTACAAATCACTACAGCATGACATGCCCTAAATGCGCAAGACCAGGTACATTCTACTATCCATGTACAGATAATTTCTTTCGATTGTTATTAAACCATAGTACATTGTTAACAAGACCGAAATCACAGCAATTGATGTAAAATATGAAAGTTTGTACATTCCTTCTCAAGACTTGTACTTGGGTGAGGCAACAAACTTCTAGAGAAGATGAATTCTGAAGCACAGTTACAGACAAGAATGCACTGAAGGGCATTTCTGATCAAATTATTGTCATACATGAAGGAACAATTTCCATTAAAGGCTGACTTTCTCATTCATTCAAGCATTGCAGATGTGGCTAAACAATCTGTAGCCTCCTTTAAGAACCTCGCCTTTTTCTCCAGCCAAATGGAAGGAATCAACACTGATAATCTCCATAGAGTTTAGACTGAACTAAACCTATCTTTTGGACGCAGAATTGAATATGGAAAGAGCAGATCATCAGTGGGTCAGAAAAAACAGAACTAGTTAAAGAGCCAACCTGTCAGCATCAACCCTAAAAGTTATTCTTGTTAGCGAATTTGGCACCCAGGGACAAATAAATGATAAACGTTTGCAGAAATGCATGTCTGCAACATACAGTGGACTGAAATAACAAGAATATACCTTTTTTCGTGATATATACACCTTATGCTTCTACCTCCTGATTTTGTACCGTGCCTCCTGATGGTTATTGGTGATTTTCCTGAGTTTGATTTCTTCAATGTTGGCAGGTCTGGGAATGGGTTGGTATCCCAAATCCCAATAAATCCTAATGGGATAAGTGACCTTCTCCCAGAGGGAAGCGATTATTCCAATCTCTGTAAGCATACATAGATTTCAGAGCCTTTGCTCCTTCTTTGAAGGTCTCTGTTGCAGTTGCAGAGATCAAAAGCAAGGGGGAAGACTTTCATACAACACCTCAGGATTATTAGTACTTGATCTTACCCACCTGCCAGGTCTGCCATTAGGGATGCTCCATTAGTCTTTTACAAAAAGGAACATGAATGGAAGTCATCTTCACTCCCAAGTTTTCCTAGCAACAGCCATACATTGGATTATAATGTCCTGCCTCCAGGAAGCAAGCACATATAAGGTTGTCCTTCCAGACCTCATTTATTATCACAAGTACATCTTAGAACAAACCAAAGATTGTAGCTTCTCCCTTTATGTCCCATGTATCCTCGCAATCTTTGATAACGGCAGTAAATGAGGAAGTGATGTGGACCTTTGAAATGTCTCTATTGTTATATATACTGTTAGTATTCACACCCCTTTCTGTCCCCTTAAAAGAAACACTTGCTGGAGATGTCCACATTGGTATATTCTACTGAGACCTAAGCCAGCCTTAAAGTTAAAACACTGAAGGCCATAGAACTAAAACTAGATACTGTGTTATCATTGTCTTGCATGCCAACCTATTCTCATATTCCATTTCCAAAATGCTCAGGGAGGAATCTCTGTTAACAGATGCCTGGCACTATTTCTTCTAAGGATTGGCCAGACTATCTAAGCATTTAAGTTTATCCATGGGTTTATAGTCACAGCTTTTCCACATTTGCAGAAACGTTGTGTTAGATGAATCCAAGTCCTTACTGGAGCACAGTAAGTACCATGTGATAGCTGCTTTCTGAAAGCAGAGACTCCTCATAGGGCGCATGTCCTCTGTTACTTCCAAGGATTTGACAGACCAACTAAACCAGTGCATGAACATCTGAAACCAGCCAAGAATTGCAATCATCCTGACTACCAACATGCCATGCAGTCTCCGACAAAGCAAGATCCCAAATTCAGAGTTCCTGTTCCACAGCTGGATTGAAAAAGGGGGCACACATTAAAAATCTTTGGGTTTTGAGCTCATCTCCCCTTTACAAATCATACCGTTTCAAGATGTTCCTCCTGTACTAAATCTTCTTTGTGATTTCAACATTTGAATCTGGTGTAATTAAAGGAAACAGTATGCTCCCTTCTCCAGAATGTCACAGTATGTTGTACTGTAACCAGACGATGGACTTATTTTCTTGGATTTTCCTTGTACCTACAAGGGGGCATTTTGGCTAATTATCTACCTCTCCTCCTTGAATACGTTTATGCAGAAGGAACTTGTGAAGAAGGAGACAACAGCTTCAGCCAGGATTTCCATGAGACCTGTCAACAGGGTGGTCTTCGTTACTGTTAGGATGCATATCATCACATCCATATATTTTCTCCTCACAAAGAGAATATCTGATTTGGCTTGCTTTGTGAGGTCTTTCAGTTTCTTACTAGTATGCAGTTCAGTCTAGCATCCACAGAGATATCTTTTACTGCGGTCTTGAGGTTATGGGTAGTTTCTGTCACTTAAAGTCACTGGGGATTCCAATGTTTTGATGATCACCCAGCTACAAGCCCTCAGACTAGATCTGTCTCACTGTTAGTCTATATTGAAGTGTTCATTTGGAACCGGAAGGGTTTACTTTTTTAGTGTTCTTGGTTCAGGAAAGAATCTACCAACCGCAACAGTAATTTGGAAATTAGAACAGTTTTGTTGTTATTCCAGTTGGAGGGAGATGATAGTCTCTTCAGTAGTCCATAGCAAATTCCATTTCAGACTTCGGAGAAGACATAAAATTAATTGTGTTTTTGGAACATAGGTAAACAGCAAGTTCCCTTTTAGCATTTACCAAGTCTTCATTCACTGAGCTTGTGCAGTGGCCACTTTCAGTATGAAGTGGGGTGATCTGTTCAAATACACCTCCCCATCTTTTAGGATTATGTGACAAGCACTTGAAATGTAAGGACCTTCTTACCTCGGGTCATTTGTATAGACCCTGTGTGACACCAATATAAATGGTTTAGCACTCTTCTCAGTCTGATATGCAGCTGTCAATTGCATCATTCCCGATTGATATCCCTAATCTTAGTTAGAGCTTTACTTTATTATTATGCAGCTGTCAATTGTATCATTCTCGATTGATATCCCTAATCTTAGTTAGGGCTTTACTTTATTATTATGCAGCTTCTAAAGAGAAAAGAAAGGTGTGAATCATCTTTCTCTTCCTCTTAAAGGCTTGACTAATATCTTGGCTTCCACCATGATGAAGTGGATTGCCATAAAGACATAGCTTAACAGTCCTTTACAGAAATGGACATTTCATTCATGAAATCAAAGTTCAAGAGGATTGACGTTTCGCTACGTGATGGGATTATCTAACTCATTCACTTGTTATGATATGGTGTAAATATGCCCACGTTACAGTTCTAGACAAGATATTTATTTTTCCTTTTCTGTTTCTTATTTTCCTCCTATTCTTCCATTTATATCATCCTTAACAGAGCTGTTTATTCACTTATAACTCACTCTAAAGTTGCAAATTTTATTGAAAATGAAACACATGTCAATTCACGAAAAACACTTACCATTTACAGTTGTTAGTTATACCATTTGGAAATGAACTTTAATTTCAATTGTTACGAATGACATGAAATTTAACTTTTTTCATCCCGTCATAGGACAATATGTATATTAATGCATCAAATTTTACACCAGGTGCCTTCAGGAATAGATTATCACAAGAGTATGTGCATTTTGAGAGCAAACTATATGGCCATTGATTTCAGTTAGAGGCATATGAATTAGTTTTGTTAGCAGGTAAAAAAACATAATTTCCATGAAGAATGCAATCTTTTGCACTAAGTAGGTAATGTTGAACATGTCGATTCAAGGTTGTGCTAAGTAGGTAATGTTGAACATGTCGATTCAAGGTTGTGCTAAGTAGGTAATGTTGAACATGTCGATTCAAGGTTGTGCTAAGTAGGTAATGTTGAACATGTCGATTCAAGGTTGTGCTAAGTAGGTAATGTTGAACATGTCGATTCAAGGTTGTACTAAGTAGGTAAGGTTGAACATGTCGATTCAAGGTTGTACTAAGTAGGTAAGGTTGAACATGTCGATTCAAGGTTGTACTAAGTAGGTAATGTTGAACATGTCGATTCAAGGTTGTACTAAGTAGGTAATGTTGAACATGTCGATTCAAGGTTGTACTAAGTAGGTAATGTTGAACATGTCGATTCAAGGTTGTACTAAGTAGGTAATGTCGATTCAAGGTTACACATACTGCATAGTGGAAGTATTTACTTCTAAATCGGGTGCAATCACCACCACCACCCCCTTCTTCTCAAATTAATGTGCTTTCATCCTAAATTGACATTTATTTAAAGTCCAGATAAATATAATATATTTTCCCAACCAAAACGAGTAAATTAATAAATCTTATGGGTATTATACATTGTGCAAGCAAACAATGAAGTGAGTACATGACTATATCGGACATATATAAATTGAAAATGTCATTGAACTTTCTATTGCAAAACTTATGCAAAGTGCAAATAGTTCCTTTAATATTATTAAGATACCAACTATACAAACACCTGCACATGGCAAAATTAAAACTTAAGACAGGGGCCCTGAGTGGCCGAGTGGTCTAAAGCACTGTTCGTTACGGACCACTGCCATCTCACCTCTGTGTGTGTTCGAGTCTAAGATTCAGCAAATGTAGTTATGTGAGAAAGCTTGCCAGTAGCTTCTCGTGGGTCGGTGGTTCTTCCCGGGGTTTGTCCGGGTTCTTCCTCCACCAATAAATAATACTGGCCGCCATGTATAGCCTATTTTGTGCTGAAAAATGGTGTTAAACCATAAAATAAAAAAATAGAAAAATAAACTTAAGACATGTTTGTAAAAGTCATTATTTTAATGATTAATTTGATATCAATATGTTTACAAATCATTTCATTTCTTTGATGATACATAAATATGCCAGATTCTATCATCTTTTTACAAAGTAACAACATAAGTTTATTTTAATACAGGATATGCATGTCAGTCAAGATTCGGGATCTCACGTTATGTGTAGAATGGAAACAATAAACCATTGTCAAATCTTACTGAAGCAGCAAGTGGCGAATATCTGTAATATCTAGTATGACTTTATGAATACATAGTCTCCAAGCTATAATGAGAGCAATTATTTGATAATATAAAGATGTTGCAATTCAAAGACAATTAATCTAATTGCTAAATGTATATGAACCAAAAAGTGTTCATTGGTTGCATTTTTATGAACAAATAAATAAAATGTTCAGGACTTGGAAAAATAATATTATTATCAGCAGATAGTTTGAATTGTTTTTTTATCCTAAAATAAATTACAAAATTATATTCAACTTAAAACTTATTATTAAGTTATATTTACATGAAACCTGTATCTCATGAATTCAAAACAAGTGATTTCAAATACTTTTGGGAGCGTTTTTATGAAAATATAAAGTCTATTGCAGAAAATAGAAAAATTATATATTGCATAATTCCAATAAGTAACATTACAATTAGGGTTGTTAAACGAAAATCGGAAATCCGATTATCGGTTTTGAAAACGATTATCGGATTTTGTTTTTACAAAACGATAATCAAATTCATAATTTTTTTACCATTTTTGTAGTGAAAATTTTAAAAAATGCCAGAAAAAAATTAATTCATGCATTTGTTTAGTGTTGACATTTTAATACAATATGACCAGCAGATAAGAATGTGTGTTTGTTTAAAATTTGTGAGCGCTCCATGCAGCGTGTTTGTAAATGAATACATTTATTGTTGAAGGATGTCAATAGTTAGTCGACCGACCGGTCGCTAAGTTCTTTGATGACCGAAATTGACAACAACAGACTGTTAATAGCTACAGTCTCTGTTTTTGAGGATTGGTCTCTGCTGGTTGTGTCTTTTCAAGTTTACAAATATGGCTGGTCGTATAAATAAATCTGATGTATGGGAAAACTTTGAAAAAATTTCATCAAGCATGGCTCGCTGTAAACTATGTTCACAACAAATAAGTCGGAGCGGTGGTACTACTACTGGATTGCATTCACATTTGCGTAGCAAACATCACGTAATTGCGGCTCCTTCAAATGTTCAGCCGTGATTAACAACATTTTTTGGAACACAAAGAAACTGTCCTGATAGTCATCAAGAAAAAGTTACTGCTGCTTTAGCTAAGTTTGGCGCTGAAAACATGCTACCAATTTCGATTGTTGAATCCAATTCCTTCCATGATTTGATGGCTTTGGTGGAGCCACAATATCGTCCTCCATGCCGTCAGACGATGCGCATATATCTATACGTTACGGTATGTAATGAATATCTTTTATTCGCAAGAGGCATTCACTAACTTGCATTATAAGAATATATTTCTTGTAATTTCAATGTAGGACAAAAACCGATAATCGGTTTAAAATCGGATTTCTACAAACGATAATCGGTTTTGGAAAAAAACCGATATTAACATCCCTAATTACAATATAGTGAAATGGGCTACTGTAGCTATCTCACATGATCTCCTCATTCTTCTACATTCCTGTGTTTGCTCACCACAGTGAATCCAGAATCAAACACAAATTTTGTTCGCTGTGCTATGTTTCACTGACGGACACCAGTCCAACATACCGATCTGGCCCCACCCATGTGTACACACCAGCAAGATTCTTACCATCCTCTTCTGACAATACTCATTATTCCCATTATGAAAATGAAGTCATATGGACAACGTTCTTTGCATACCAGGGCATTTCTATGTGGAGCGATATTAAATTAGCTGTGTCAGTGTTTTATGTTTGCAATCGGGTTTCACTGTAATTATTATAAATATAATATGCCATGTTGTATTCAAATGTTAGTCAAGCCTCACAACAAATACTCGAATGCATTTAATAATAATACTAATGAGGACTTTGTATAGTGACTAAAAATCTCTAGAAGCTCTACAACATTAAACAACACCTCTATCAAAAAAAAACGTATGATATGTTTACCAAACAAACCCCACCATAAAATTGGAAAACATAAAACATGCTGAAAATATTTAAGGTAAGAAACATTATTATTATTATGAAAAGAATGGTGCTGATTCAAAATTGTAATTACTCATGTAATTTTTTTGCAACTATGAATCTAGTGATATGAAGATTTAATTTGCCAATGCTGAATAAAATTGTATTCCCATTCAATAAATAATTGCCTATTTTGGGGTTCATTTTAAATATTATCCACAAGGTCTTGCAAGTAATCTGATCACATGATAGGATGTGCGGTGCATGTATAAGACAATGTGAAGTCAATACACATTACGCTCAGACATCATGACATATCATTTGTTTCTTTTTTCACAATGAAACTCACAATGAAATTAAATTATTAGGATCTTTATGTAATATTGTGGCACCAACAACAATGGAGACAACTTTGAATGGGACTAAACTATTAACCTATCTAGGTAAAGGATAACTATTTTAATGCAATCCATGTAATGATGGAAATTTTAATTCGAAAAAACATATATTACTTGGAAAGAATTGTAGCACATTGGAATGGTTCACCATAAAAAAATGATGAAAAATAATTGTAACCTCTTGGAATGGTTCACCATTAAAAAAACTGAAATATAATTGTATCTTCTTAGAATGGTTCAACATACAAAATACTGAAAAATAATTGTAACCTCTTGGAATTGTTCACCACTAAAAATACATAAAATAATTGTAACCTCTTGAAATGGTTCACCATTAAAAGTACTAAAAACTAATTGTAACCTCTTAAAATGGTTCACCATTAAAAATCCTGAAAAATATTGTAACCTCATGGAATGGTTCGCCATGCAACATAATGAAAACTAATTCCAACCTCTTGATATGGTTCACCATTAAAACTTCATCCATGCATTGTTCAAGAAGTGCTCATCCATACCACCACACTCGTTTTAAATATATCATGACAGGTGATATGTCTACTGCTACAGTAAAATTAAATAAATATCTACCATTGCATAAGACATTCAAGTCAGCTTTGTGGCATTATAAGAACAAAAAATGCACACTATTTTCAATCAGGCATGTGTATGGGTCACCAGGGAACCTCATTGCAGCAGTTCGATTGAATATAAAGCACACGGATGTGACTAGAACCGGAATTTATAATTCAAATAATGTTCATGTTGAGTGGTGATTCAGTTCATACACTGATATATTATTTATTTAGTCCTAATATTTTATTTTACTTAATAATGACCCAACTAAAGTATACTCTCCCCACCTCGCCTCTTCTGTCAATATTTTATGCTATTTAATTAGTTTCTTTCCTTCCAGAATATTGAATTAAATGTAGCAGTGCCTTCAAGATTTCTAGAAACATCTACTTGCAAACAATGTTCCCTCTAAGCAGCGCGCGCGCTGCTCAGGCATCCCCTCATAGCTGAATTGTCAATTTTTGCTACATTTTGCTCATCTCGGTAATGCTTGTGCAGTGTAGCGAGCACTGCGCGCACATCTACCATTCGCTTAGAGTGAACGTTGCTTGCAAGTCTTGCTACCTTGAGCATCATTTGCTGGAGAATACATCATCTGTATTGGGTACATCATTTGTATGGGGTACATCATTTGTATGGGGTACTTCATGTGCTTGAGAGTACATTTATTTTCTTGAGGGTACATCATTTTGTTTGAGGGAACCTCATTTACTTGAGCGCACATCATTTGCTTGAAGGTAGATCATTTGTTAGAGGGTACATCATTTGTTTGAGGGTACATCATTTGTATGGTGTACATCATTTGTTTGAGGGTACACTATTTACTTGAGGGTACATCAAATATGCTTGAGGGTACCTCGTTTCTTTGAGGTATATTATTTACTTGAGGGTACATCAAATGTGCTTGAGGGTACCTCATTTGTTTAAGGACACATCATTTGTTAGAAGGAACATCTTTTGTTTGAGGGTACATCATTTGATAGAACATGTGTGTATCCATATACCAGCCTATATCTTGGCACATGATGCAGTTCTCTTGCCGTTGTGACAGACCTTTTATTATCTCAGTCTGATTGTCTCAGTTTAGTCGTCTCAATCATGAATGTTTCAGTCATCGTGATGGCCATGCTCTAGGATTTACTTTGAAAAGAAATACAGTAGTCCCTCTCTTATACGGCCACCCCTGTTGCACCGGGAAAGTGGCCTTATAAGGCGGGTGGCCGTTCCAGAGGGGGGATAAATTTATTATGAGAAGTACATGTATATGTAATGTACGTAGTAAGAAAGCTACATACTTCAAAACATTAAATATCTTCGTCTAAATGAAACATTAATCAATAAAAGTTTTTTTTTTGGTCATAATAACAAATTTATTTCAACTGAATATACGTTATTATTTTTGCTTTCTTGGCGTAAGTTTGATATGCGAGCGGGTATTGTTGTCATGCACATTGCAAATGGATTCAAAAACGTCATTTACATCTTGGTACATACATAATTATCTTTCCATTTGCTCCATTTCCCCACTGCTGCTGAATAACCTTCTTATCGGTTATTATTTTGTTTATTCAAATTATTTCAACATAAACTTGTTTTTACGAGTCTTTTGTACATACAATTGTTCGGCATCCCCCCTCTCCGATGTCGTCGAGTAGAATAACCGACTTTCTTCGAAAATAATGTATCTGTTAACGTGATGACATTTTAGCGTTTGGTAATGATTTATTCGGTTATTGCTGACTGTATGCGATTTAATTATGCAGACAAAACTTTTGTCGAGTCTACGAAATGCAGCCTTCGTAAAGGAAGCCATATTGTTTTGGTCACGTAATTTTTCCGGTCTTTGTCTGGTACCCTATTGTCTTTTTTAAGGTTTTCTGTGTGTGCCAATGTACAAAATCTATTTTTAGCCTATGCTGACCCTTGTTATGATTATAACAATTACGTCTGGTTATAATCATCAACGAAAAGAACTCAACATAGGTGTTAAACCCCAAACTCTATCAAAACATTATTGAGCCCATTTCCTGTAAACATCGACTTTCATAGATAACGATATACTTTAAATCTTTAGTCGACACTTTTAACGGCGACTTGACACTCGGAAACGTGTATCTACGATAGAGATAATCAAAATTACTTACCTTACGTCAAGATTTGAATTAATTATTGGTTCTGGATACATTTAAAAATAAAATGAGGCCGCTCGTGAGGGGGAAAATTTTATATTAATGCACAAAAATGCTGGCCGCTGGTCGCGTTAGCCGGGTGGCCTCTCGTGAGGGGTACTTTTGAACAGAAACTCATCGGTGCCAACGAATTCTGGCCGTTTGGAGCGGGTGGCCGCTGGTCAGGGGGGCCGTACAACAGGGGGACTACTGTAGTCTTGTTGTCATTTGCTGAGCCAGATGGAGTTTTAATAAAATCAACAACAACACCATATATCACACATCACTCTACAAAATTCCCAACTCTCTCAAGAACTATCGCAAAGCTAGCAACAATCAGGATGTGTTAAGCAAAACTGGTTTCTTCTTCAAGTTTTTTCAAACAACTTGTAATCAGCCTTTTTGGAATCTAACATAGTAATGTGATTGCCAATGAAAACTCCTGCACTTACCAAGTCTGTGATTCATTACACAAGAAATTTTCATATGAAGTATCATTGGACTAGTAATAGGAACACGTGCCATATTTAGAGGACAAAACATAAAAATTTCCAAGACAATCCTAATTTCAATCGTGTTAACAGTCTCTACAAACATATTTAGAATGGTTGACTAGCATATAATGTTTTCCATATTGATGAAAGCTAGATGTTAACAGTATAAAACATATTAAATACTTGCTATGTTTTTCATATGACATCCAAATGTGTTGTTCTTTGTACCAAGACAATGAATTCAAATTTGTGCGGTTACATTATTTTTCTCCAAGCTTGTGGTTAGACGATGTAATCCCTTTACTTTGATTTTTTAGTGCCAGCAATGATTCTAATAATATCATTGCCATATATTCCCATTATTAATTAATCCATTCGTTTGTCAGGAGGTGAATTACTTCTTTGCTCCATGTATGCTTCATGAGAAACCACCCACAGAAGTTATCTTCCCAGAACATCATGAACAGATGGAGAGCTCATCAGTTATGTGCTATGTCTTCACTGGAAAATTTCTTCCAGCACCAATTTTCCACCGACTTCTCGCTGCCTGTGTTGCTCAATGGCCATTAGCAACAGAGAAGACGGAGATGACAGATAAGAATCAGATCTTTTGTGGCTGCGGTGTTTTTCAAATTGACGATTACCACAAACTGACCCTGCACTTCTCGGGCTACATCATATTCATGAGAGTGACAAGACAAGGGATCAAAGACAAGACTCCATCTGCAAAGCTGTGTATTGAGGTGAAAGAGTTTATTGCTACAGTACTCTACAAGCTAATTGGATACCTGGGTCATAACCTGAGCTTTGAAGAGTTTATACAGTGCCCTGAATACAATGGTGAAAGTGTCAACAGCCTTATCCCAGTGTCCCAGCTGAAGAAAAGTGCAGACGTACGCTGTGACTTCCATCGCAACATAATTGAGTCAAACAAGTTTTTGAAGTTTTGGTTTGAAGATCAGGTGAGTATGTCTTTCTGAGGCAAGTACCCACAATTCTCATTATCATCTAGGCACTCTAAACATCAATGAAATAAATTAGGTTCTGAATTAGTTTAGCTCAAACTGAGATGAGTAAGTCACATGACAAAGTACAACAGATATATTCTATTCAAGTGTTAAAGTTAAATCTTTTGATTTTGTGGTCTGTATATACTGACATGAGTACGTGGTAGAGTGGCAAAGTATGCAAACATTTTTGTATATCTGAATTAGAGTTGATCAGACAATATGAATCTGCTGACCTTGGTGTTTTCTTGCTCCAAACACTTTACTTCGCTTTCCTTGTCACTGTTACAGACACTTTTCTTAATTTGTCGAAAAACATTACATCATACATTTTTTATAGAGAAATATACACTTTACGGACATAATTGCCTCAAAAATGTTTTATCAAACAGCGTACTGTTCTTCCCTGGCAATAAAACCAACCCACTTCACCAGGCAAATAGACCACGTGACCTTCCCTGTCAATAAAACCAAGTTACCTCCCCTGGTAATAAGGTCATGTGATCTCCCTTGGCTATTAGGTCAGTTTTCCTTGCATTGATTAAACATGATATATATTCGATTCTCACAAACTGACAAACTGTTTTCAGACCAAACAAGGAAGAAATAACAGGAAAGTTAGATAATATTAGGTGCAGTATCTCACTCAGGGGAAAAGTAAGTCATCATTTAGATACAAGCATCTTGTAGACATGTTTATGCTGTGAATTATCGCATTTAATTGCTTCTGTTGTGTAGATTGTTTTGCAGCTTCCATTATTTTAAAGTCTGTCCCTTTCCTAAAGGTGAAGAACACAGACGATCAATTTAAAGATGATGTTGATGCACCTATTACCCAGGATCACATCAACTATGCCCGTTTGTGTAATGCATTGATAACTGTTTGTGCCAATGCTCTGAGAGAAATCCTCCTCACCAAAGTCCCTATGCCCCACAAAGATATATACAAGACAATCCTGGCTAACAAAGCCAAGTTGAATAGACTGAATAAAGAACAAGTTAAATTGGTATTCCCAGATCCGCAGGGCCTTTCCACTGGAAAGGTAGATGAATTTGACATTTGCATATTATATTCAATCATAAGTAATGTCAGTTCAGTTCCTGCTCCATCAAGTGGATGGGGATTGATTGCCAATACTTAACTCAGATTTGTCATGCAGTCTGTAGTGATAGATTTTGTTTCGTGACTTTTAATGTAGTTACAGCCTCTGATTGCTTAAATCAGATTTGTCATGCAGTCTATATTGATGAGTTTTCAAATGAGATTTGGTTTCATGCTGCTGACATTGAATGGAGTTATCACTAAGATAACAATCTTGCTGACTTTGTTCTGTGCATTGCAACGTTATAACAGTTTGTTCAATTTCAGTCAAATTTAGCATGCATCTTTATGTTGCTGAGGCCTTGGCTGAGTTTTGATTTCCAGTTTTGTATGAGATTGTGTATAATGCATAGATTGAGCTTAATGTGGTTATAGTAACCCAGAACATTTTCATTAGGTGTTTGTCAAAGAATCGTTATGACTGTGCACATTGCCTTACATTGTCATGGATTCTTGCCATATTTTCAGGTTTGGTATTTTTTTTATTAGGAGGCAAAGTTAGTACATTCTGCTTATATATTCAAAATAGTGGTACAGTAGCTTGTAATGTACAGAAATGGGTTATAGTCACTTGTAATGTACATAAATGGGTTATAGTCACTTGTAATGTACCGAAATGAGTAAAGTGGTTTGTAATGTATAGAAGCGGGTTATAGTCACTTGTAATGTACAGAAATGAGTAAAGTTGTTTGTAATGTATAGAAATGTGTAAAGTGGTTTGTAATGTATATAAATGGGGTACAGTGGTTTGTAATGTACAGAAATGTGTAAAGTGGTTTGTAATGTATATAAATGGGGTACAGTGGCTTGTAATGTACATAAATGTGTAAAGTTGTTTGTAATGTATATAAATGGGGTACAGTGGCTTGTAATGTACATAAATGTGTAAAGTGGTTTGTAATGTATATAAGAGTTGTATTGGGGCTTGTAATGTACAGAAATTTGGCAGAGTGACATATAATGTACATAAATGGGGTACAGTGGCTTTTAATGTAAAGACGTTTGGTACCGTGGCTTGTAATGTTCAGACGTTGGGTACAAATAAGTCTGGTAAACAGTAGTGGGTATGTATCATTCCTAAATGTATAATTTAAATCTATTTTGACCTTAGTGACAGACTCTTTGTATCAGGGTATATTCTAGATGTAAATGTTATGAGTCCTAAATGTATAATTCAAATCTATTTTGACCTTAGTGACAGACTCTTTGTATCAGGGTATATTCTAGATGTAAATGTTATCAGTCCTAAATGTATAACTCAAATCTATTTTGACCTTAGTGACAGACTCTTTGTATCAGGGTATATTCTAGATGTAAATGTTATGAGGAACATCACAGTATAGGAGGAATTTAGTGAAACTGGTTATTGATGTACTCAGATTTTAAATTTAAATGTTAAATTTGTACGAGAGTGTTATGGTCTTCATGGAATAGGTAGTTTAATAGATAAGATGGCGGCAGCTTGTTGATAAGGTCAGAAATTTGCATAATGTTTATGAAGTGAGAAGGATTATCTTTACATTTTTAAGTGACATGTAGAAAGCATATAATTAACTTTCATAGATATTATCAGCAGTGTTCACACACCAGTTTCTACATATGAATTGCATAATGGTGTACTTGAATGAGAACGCTTTATTACATTTAGCAGTATGTAAAAGCTTACAGCATTGTATAGTGTTGTACTTAAAATTGAATGTTGCATTGCATTTATCCACATGGTGTAGCTTATAGCAGTGTATTAAGCATTAGTACCACTTAAAGCCACTTTTATTCTTGTTTAATGATTACAATTATCCAGAAATGCAAAATGACTGGAAATTAAAATTATAGCAATTTAAAGTGTGTTGTATAAAAGTACCTTATGGTAACCTGATTAAACTTGTCATAATAATTACTTTGTTCATTCATAATTTATGAGCTGAATGCTTATATTTTACGATAAGAAATATTTAACCATTTTGATCAGGACCAGACAGTCATGGAAGGCATTGAGGAAGGAAAAGAGTCCAAAGTATCTGAAAAAGGAGAGGATGCTTCAATGGATAGAGTGCTCTCTACTTCCATTAAGAAAGGTATGTCTAAAAGATTTTGTTGAGGCAGAGATGTATCATATTCTCCTGTCTGTCTCTCTGTCTGTCTGTCAGGCATGCCATATTGTTAGCACACCTGGTCCTGTTGTATTTGTTGGATTGCAATGAAAGTTGGTAAATAGACTGGTGATCAACTAAAGATGTGCAGTCTGACACATCAACTAGCTCCTGCAATTTCTTTTTGTGTTATTGCTTTAATACCATATATAAGTGTCACTAATTAGTTTACATCCAGAGAATTAGTCTACTGATGAGGGAATAATAAACAGACTTCATAACAGAGATGCATCCATCGATTAGCATAATATCGATTGAACGGGTTGTTTATTATTATTATTAGCTGTATTATTATTATAAGTTGTATTATTAGTTGTATTTATTTATTATTATTATTATTAGTAGTAGTAGTTGTAGTAGTAGTAGTAATTTCATAAACAGTTTCTGTTCTATAGATGACAACTAAGACTTCATGTCCTTCCTGGTTTTCAGCTGGATGCAGTTTTTAATGAAAATGTTATGAATGTAACTACTCTTGCATAAGGCGATGTGAGCTTGTGGTATATGTCTGCATCAGTTGTGCATCATGTGTTACATATCATCTGTCATCCAAGCATCAATAATTGCTTTGTACCATTTAGGATTCCAACCGCTCCGGCCGAGTCATACCAAAGACTTACAAAAATGGTGCTTACAGCAGCCTCGCTTGACGCTTATCATTAAGAGTTTACCGCTGTGGTGGCCTAGTGGTTAGGCTTGTCCACCATAGAAGCAGGAGGTCATGGGTTCGATCCCCAGCCGAGTCATACCAAAGACTTACAAAAATGGTACTAACAGTTGCCTCGCTTGACTCTCAGCATTAAGAGGTTAGTGTTAGGACTGGTCTTCCTGGTGTCAAGATAATATGTCTGGATGGGACATCATGCTACATGTCTGTGGCATGATGCCCCAGTGCTAGACATCACGATAAACGGTCTCATTGCAGACATCGTATCGATATGACTGACAAATTGTTTAAGATACGTTAAAAATCCTAAACAAACAAACAAACCATTCAGGATTCCATCTTTCGGACAGTTGCAATAAAAATGCAAATAAGGTTCTAATATTGTATTTAAAAGGAATTACATTAATCCACATTAACCTATGAATTTCTTACACGTCTAATTAATAGTTTTGGTCCTGAAGCCATAGTAGATTGAGTGCAGTCCATCATGCATCTTGATTTACGGTATATTCCTGTGTCCATTGTGGGTAATGTGCTGTCCATAATACATCTGGTTTAATTTATGGCATTGTGTCCTTAGTTGGTCATGGTTATGTGCCCATAGTATGTTGTGTGCTGTCCATCACGCATGTAAGACAGGTGGCACTGCACGTCATCAAATGTCCCAGGTCTTAAATTGATTCAAGTTGTAATTTTAAAAAAATATATGCAGATATTCCTGGATCATGGGGAAAAAGGCTTAGCTATAGGTTGTGAGTGGTGAAAAGAGGCTGTTGGCTATGTTTTGCTCAGTATGCATGACATACAGCCAGTCTTTCTAATGCTATTTTCAAATGCTACATCCAATTATATAACTGATTGATTCCTAGCAAACGAAGGTAATATTACTTGCGACAGACAGGTTATTGATTGTAAAATAGCATACCTCTCTCTGTCATCAAGACTCTGTTTCTCTGAGAGTTTACAAATATTGTGCATGACGAGTTATTCACCATGTCACCAAGTTTGAGAGATAGTGACCTAAATTGTGATTTTACAATATTTTATAATCCTGCGTAGTGAAATGCTCAGCTGTTAATTATTTTGTATGTGTAGTGAGTGATATCAGGCCCAGTTGTGGCTATTGTTTTATGCAGCTTGCATTGCAATCACATTTTTCTATTCATGTTCAGCCTTGTGTAGGTTACCTACCACTACATTAGGTTAAGTCATTCTTTACAATCGCAGGTTTGCAATTTTATTAATGATATTATATGTCACTGATTGCTAAATTCCTCATTTGTATAAAGTGGTTACTTGATCAGTTGACTATATTGCTGTTTTTATTTGAAAGTTAATTGGCTTTTCATTCAATACAGGTTTAGTGCTTTTATTAAAAAGTTAATTGGCTTTTCAATCAATACAGGTTTAGTGCTTTTATTTGAAAGTTAATTGGCTTTTCATTCAATACAGGTTTAGTTCTTCATTGTGTGAGATACTCTGGTTACATTGAAAAAAATACAGCTAGTTCAAGACTTAATTATTTTACTGCAAAGAAAAAACACTACATGATGAAAGTCAAAAAATTGCATTTACTACAAAAATTTCATTATGGCGATTGGACAATATCAACTCATTGCATGGGGGACCTAACGGATCATAATGTTGGACTTAAAAATGACATTAGCATTCAACATTGATCACATACCGTATAGTTGGAATTTACAGCTTAAGTCATCATCGCTTTATAATTGCATGGGTCCTAGATTAATTAGCTTCCTGTACATGTGATTAGTGTGGCTTACAGCCTATCATTGACAAGTGTAATAATTACCTTTTACATGTGATTAGTGAGTGTGGCTCACAGCCAATCATAGACTAGTGTAATAAACTAGCTGTACATGTGATCAGTGTGGCTTACAGCCTATAATTGACAAGTGTAATAAACTACATGTACATGTGATCAATGTGGTTTACAGCCTATAATTGACAAGTGTAATAAACTACATGTACATGTGATTCGTGTGACTCATAGCCTATAATTTGCAATTGCAATAAAGTATCCGCACAGTACTAACGGTATGTGTCTGGTAAAATATTTACACAGTTGACTTTAACGGTATGTGTCTGGTAAAATATTTACACAGTTGACTTAAACTAACTGCATGTGTCTGATAAAATATTTATACAGAAAAAACAAAATTTAATACATTAAATTTAGTTGTCAGTAAAAGTACTTTAAATGGAATAAATGCAGATATGGAGTAGGTATTATTAATATAATAACTGTCAGTAGAATGAAAATGATGAAAATATAGATCCATATATATATATATATATATATATATATATATATATATATGTGTGTGTATGTATATAGTCAATTTGAGTTGATACAATATGCAAAGACATGGCTTACCAAGCTCCAGACAATGAATTTCGCAGTCCACTTTAAATCAAGGCAATATTTAAAGACTATGAATCTCAAGACAGTGAATATATATAAATTATTTTGAGTCAAAGTAAGACGTAAAGTAGGGTTGTTAATATCGGTTTTTCTGGCAAACCGATTATCGATTGTAGCAATCCAATTTTAAACCGATTTCGTTTTTTATTGGCCTTCATAAAAATATAATCTAATAATGCAAGTTACTGTATGCATTAACGTACATACGCGCAAGTTGACGCAACACAGTGTCAACGCCGATTAATATATTTTCTACTTAGAGATTTAAATAAACATAATTTATACTGTATGTTTATAAAAAAATGTATTAACTATTAAACAGCACAAATAAAACATAAATTTATGAGTTGCGATCCTGCTGGCAATAAAAAAACAGGAAACAGGAATAAAGTCAATAAACAAACCATAGATAAAAATTATCCATAGATTAAAAAAGTAAGTCAAACTAGAAAATCGAAATTAGTTTACATATCGAACAAGTCCTGGATCTTTTTTTAAAAAAAACTAACGATTCTGCATGTTCTGGAAGGAGCTGGTTACGTTGATCACTTATCAACGTAACCAGTGGCTAAAAATAATCTCTCTGATTGTACCGACGTCGCCGGAATACACAAGAATTTCCTGGCAAAATTGGCTGTTTTCGGAAAAAGTTTCTCATTATGTTTCCACCACTCCAGTGCTGTTTCCGTTGAAGTCGTCGTCCATGGCGATTTGATATAATGTTCAAAGTCAGTCATTCAATGCCTGCTGTGATGCACTATCATCCAGCAGAAACATAACTGATGCATGATTTGGTAGAGATCGTTTTATTGGCGGTTCAGAGCTGGCTGCATCACCACTAGTCGAAGGTTGTTCAAGGTCAGCTGGCATCTGTCTGAGTAGATGGCGGACATTATCATACGCCAGTTTCTTGAAGTTGTCATCAAATCCGGGAAGATGTTTGTACATTGGATCAAGGATTGATGCAACGACGCATTCATTTGTTGCTGTTTTGTCGCGTTCCATGCCAAACCGTTGTGAAATATTCTTACCAATGTCAGTCTTGAATTCTCCCAAAGTTTTTGAATCTTCTTCATTAAGGATTAGATGATTCTTGATGAGACCCCATAACATCGGAAAAATACAAGAGGCTGAAGGTTGGCTTTCGGCTGACAAGACGGAGGTCATGATCTGCAACGCCTTCAAGACCGGGAGTAGTTCGCTAATCAGTTGCCAATGTTCCTCCTTCATATCCAGTGTTTTGGCATCGTTCATTTTTGTCACGCTTCTGTCACTAAGAACTGCCACAACAGACCATCTGAGTTGTGAGAGCCTTTCAAACATGTCAAAGACGCTGTTCCAGCGGGTCTTGCAGTACTGAATCAGTTTGAGTGGTGTCTTGTCCTTGTCCATGGACACCTGTCGTTTCATAAGCTCACCCTTCGCCATTGGGCTATGTGAGAAATGTCCAACTAAATGTGATGCAGCGGATACACACTTGGATATTTGATGATTCGTGACGGCATGGGTGCCCATTGCTTTATTAATGCAAAGTTGCAATTTATGTGCCGCACAATGAACATCCAACCATCCATTCACGCTACCGACATCTTTAACATTGGAAGCACCATCATGGACACATGCAGCAACTTTACTTTTTATAGCCCATTCTTCAGCCACAGTTCCCAGATGTTCAGCGATAATGGCTTGCGTGTGGCGGTCATTCGTTGGAATTGTTGCAAGAATGGGCGTCTTCATAGTCCAGTCTGGATCAATGCAGCTGGCAGTGAAGCTCAGGTATGCTTCGTTGGTTACACTGGTCCATATGTCGGTGGTAACGGCAATATCCTTGACATTTTCTTCTAGATGTGTCTGCATTTTCGCCATTAGCGTCTTCATTGTAGTCATTCGTGACATCATCGTCTGACGGCATGGAGGACGATATTGTGGCTCCACCAAAGCCATCAAATCACGGAAGGAATTGGATTCAACAATCGAAATTGGTAGCATGTTTTCAGCTTTCAGCGACAAACTTAGCTACAGCAGCAGTAACTTTTTCTTGATGACAATCAGGACAGTTTCTTTGTGTTCCAATAAATGTTGTTAATCGTGGCTGAACATTTGAAGGAACCGCAAATCCGGGATGTTTGCTATGCAAATGTGCATGCAATCCAGTAGTAGTAACACCGCTCCGACTTATTTGTTGTGAGCATAGTTTACAGCGAGCCATGCTTGATGAAATTTTTTCAAAGTTTTCCCATACATCAGATTTATTTATACGACCAGCCATATTTGTAAACTTGAAAAGACACAACCAGCAGAGACCAGTCCTCAACAACAGAGAATGTAGCTATTAACAGTCTATTGTTGTCAATTTTGGACATCAAAGAACTTAGCGACCGGTCGGTCGACTAACTATTGACATCCTTCAACAATAAATGTATTCATTTTCAAACACGCTGCATGGAGCGCTCACAAATTTTAAACAAACACACCTTCTTATCTGCTGGCCATATTGTATTAAAATGTAAACACTAAACAAATGCATGAATTAATTTTTTTCTGGCATTTTTTAAAATTTTTACTACAAAAATGGTAAAAGATATTGTATTTGATTATCGTTTTGTAAAAACAAAAACCGATAATCGTTTTCAAAAGCGATAAACGGATTTCCGATTTTTGTTTAACAACCCTAATGTAAAGACATGCTTTAAAATTCAGGATAGTGAATTTATAAATCAATTTGTGTCCAGTCAGTCTGTGAAAATGTTCATGGCCTCTAGATATTTATGAGTCAGTTTGAGTCCAGGAGATACATCAAGACATTGTTTCGCAAACTACAGGTAGTGAATTGCTGTGTCTGGATAGAGGTTGAAGTAATAATAGTGACTGTTGACAATTATCCTAATGAGACTTATACTATTGCAATAACTTTCGTCATTTTATATAATTACTACTGTATTGAATTTTCGTTTAATAGAAAATTAAGATGTTTCCACCTAATATCATCTGCCCTCATTTGTGTCTTCCATTTGTCATTAACAATGACCATATTATTAGGCTTCAGTGACCTATAATTTGTAATGGCAACTAAATTTTCAGGTAGATTTTCCTATGGATACAATATTATGATAGGTGTTTTGAGTAATGTTGCAGTAAAGTGCAATTTTGAATTTCAACTATAGAATCTAATGGTTCAAGATTAAATGAATAAGCACATGTACAATTATCTTTGCAGAAGTGCTTTGTTGAGACACTAATTTTGTTGTATCATATTCTAGTGTGGAAGAATATATACAGTTGTGTGTGCACTAGTCCTTTGTGCAGACCCAAAGTTATTGTGCCAGATTCTAAGATGCACAATTTTATATACTTCTGTTGGCAGGAGTGCCTTGTTCAGACCCGAAATTGTTGTGCCAGCTTCTACAGAAATCACAGCAAGCTGCGTATTCCAGCCAGTCTACGTTGGAAGCAAACTGTCTGTCAGTGGGACTGGTACTTCATGGCGAAACTCCTGCCAATGGGAACTGCTTTTTTGAGGCTGTCTCCAGTCAGCTTCGGCGATTAAATTGCGTTGTACAAAAATCCCCTGAACAGCTACGCCAGGAAGTAGTTGCCTTCATGAAGACTAATAGAGTGATACAGGTAAGTAAAATTGTATGCCACGTAAACCAAGAAGGGGAATATAACATGCATTTTTATATTTTCCTGGATGAACCATGAAGGGGAAGCTGAAAGGACATTTTTTTATATACCTTTTCCCAGATGTATGTTAATGGCTGGAATAACATAAATTGTAAGCATTATAGGCAATCCTAAGCAAGTCGCTTCTTTTGTGACTGTACGCATTCATGCCAACCATTACCTTTTGGTGGGGGGCCCAGAGTAGCCGAGTGGTCTAAAGCGCTTGCAGTTATGGATCACTGCTATCTCACCTCTGTCTTCATGGGTTCGAGTCTTTGAATCGGCCAATGTTGGTATGTGAGAAAGTTTGCCAGTAACTTCCCATGTGTCAGTGGTTCTTTCCAGGGTTTTACCAGTTTCTTCCTCCACCATTAATACTGGCCATCATGTATAGCCTATCTTGTGCTGAAAAATGGCATTTAACCCTGCAACAACAAGTAAAACAACAACCTTTTGGCATAATATTATACTTTTTTTGCACTAAATTACGACTGACACATAAACGTATATGGATTACGTTTTTTGTGTATCCATGATAAAAAAATTCAATTATTTGCTTCCTCGTTTCTATTAACATTCCATTAATCTCACAGACCACATTTTAGAGAAGACGTCTTCTACGCAACAACGATATAAAAGTACACTTGACCGTGGACTTGCGTGCACTTCCCTAACAGTATCATATCCTGTTACCCAAAAAAATCCTGGTTCTGCTTTCACACTTTTGATCTCGTGTTCTATTTATAGCAGCTGCAAGGCAGAGTGAGGAGAGAACAGACTGGTTTTCTAATTTTTAATCTTAACGTGCATCTTGGAAATCCCAGGAAAGAACCATGGACCCACAAGAAGCTGCTGGCAAGCTTTCTAAAATACCCATGTTAGCTGAGCCTGAGACTCTTACCTATGAAGACAGAGCTGATATCAAATTGAATCAATCCAGAATGGTTAGCACTTTAGATCATAAAGCCAATCAGGATAGAGAGAGATGTATACAATCTGAAAATATTTTTGTATTTCTGCTGTATCTATGAAGTATTGGACTTTAAAAAAAAAGTATATGCAATACAAATATTATAGAAAATACGATTCTGTTAGACGCCTGGGCTGATCTCAATGAATTTAATTACTCTGTATGATTCTATACCAGATTTGTATGTGAGTCGCTGGACTTGTACTGTGTTAGTTTGAAACTTACTTAGCAATGCACTTTCAGTATGCTCAGGCAACATACCATGCAGTCAGTGACCATATCAGTCCTTCCATTTTAGTTTTATTTAAGTAGATGTTATAGCAACATACTATGCAGTCAGTGACCATATCAGTCATTCCATTTAAGTTTTATTTAAGTAGATGTTATAGCAAATATGAAAAATGTTTAATCACTTTATGATGTTTTCAACTGACCCACATTGACTACTCAGAGGTTGGGTAATTAACGATCAGCATCCTTGTCTTATGATGATGAATTTAATATGGAATTTAGTAACTAACCTATTTACTGATTTAATATTGAATGTAATAACTAATCTATTACTTTACTGATTTAATATGGAATTTATTAACTAGCCTATTTACTAATTTAATATTGAATGTATTAACTAATCTATTACTTTACTGATTTAATATGGAATTTATTAACTAACCTATTACTTCACTGATTTAATATGGAATGGATTAACTAACTTATTACTTTACTGATTTAATATGGAATTTATTAACGAACCTATTACTTTACTGATTTAATATGGAATTTATTAACTAACCTATTACTTTACTGATTTAATATGGAATTTATTAACTAACCTATTACTTTACTGATTTAATATGGAATTTATTTACTAACCTATAACTTTACTGATTTAATATTGAATGTATTAACCTATTACTTTACTGATTTAGTATGGAATTTACTAACTAACCTATTACTTTACTGATTTAATATGGAATGTATTAACTAACCTATTACTTCCCTGATTTAATATGGAATTTATTAACTAACCTATAACTTTACTGATTTAATATGGAATTTATTAACTAACCTATTACTTTACTGATTTAATATCAAATTTATTAACTAACCTATTACTTTACTGATTTAATATGGAATTTATTAACTAACCTATAACTTTACTGATTTAATATGGAATTTATTAACTAACCTATTACTTTACTGATTTAATATAGAATTATTAAGTAACCTATTACTTTACTGATTTAATATCGAATTTATTAATTAACCTATTACTTTACTGATTTAATATCGAATTTATTAACCTATTACTTTACTGATTTAATATGGAATTTATTAACTAACCTATTACTTTACTGATTTAATATCGATTTTATTAACTAACCTATTACTTAACTGAATGTTTTTGATCAACTCAGGCATCTGAAGGCACCATACATTTGGATAGTTTCATCTACACCGAGTCATTCGATGTCTACTGTTCGCGTATGGCCAGGGATGGTGAATGGGCTGATCATGTGGTGGTGGTCGCAATGGCTAGGATGCTAAAAATCGACATCATGATTGTAACTAGTTCACCGTTATCAGGTCCTGAACATATTGTTTGGGTTGTGGGACAAACAGCATTTCAAGAGGATCCCATTCTTCTGGGACATGTCTGGGAATCCCATTACATGTCATTACAACCCATAGGTAAGTTTCGAAAAAAAAGCAACCTAGAATGTATATTTAGTTCTGCTTAAATCCATTTGTTCAGCAGGAGAGTAGTTAAGTAATGTGAAAGTTTGGTAATTGTACATTTGATCTTAATGATAATGGGGTACTGTTACACTCCTTTCAACTACAATTAGACTCATCTTGATGGAAGACCACCTAAATCTGCTAGCAGAAAATGATCTCTCAAGACAAGCAGTCTGTCGTAAAGATTGTATCTCATACTGTATTAAGACATGCAATCAGTCATACAAATCATGTATCATATTGTATTCAAGACATGCAGACAGTTATACAGATCATGTATCATACTGTATTTAAGATGTGCAGTCCATCATGCAGATCATGTATCATACTGTATTTAAGAGATGCAGTCAGTCATACAGATCATGTATTATACTGTATTTAAGAGATGCAGTCAGTCATACAGATCATGTATTATACTGTATTAAGACATGCAATCAATCATACAGATCACGTGTCATGCTGTATTCAAGACGTGCATCAGTCATACAGATCATACTGTATTTAAGACAAGCAGTCAGTCATACAGATCATGTATCATACTGTATTTAAGATATGTAGTCAGTCATACAGATCATGTATCATACTGTATTTAAGATATGTAGTCAGTCATACAGATCATGTATCATACTGTATTTAAGATATGCAGTCAGTCATACAGATCATGTATCATACTGTATTTAGACATGCTGTCAGTCATACAGAGCATGTAACATACTGTATTCACGACGTGCAGTCAGTCATATAGATCATGTATCATACTGTATTTAGGACATACAGCCAGTTATACAAATCATGTACCATACTGTATTTAAGATGTGCAGTCATACAGATCATGTATCATTCTGTATTAAGATATGAAGTCAGTCATACAGAACATGTATCATACTGTATTCAAGACGTGCAGTCAATCATACAGATCACGTGTCATGCTGTATTCAAGACGTGCATCAGTCATACAGATCATACTGGATTTAAGACAAGCAGTCAGTCATACAGATCATGTATCATACTGTATTTAAGATATGCAGTCAGTCATACAGATCATGTATCATACTGTATTTAAGATATGAAGTCAGTCATACAGATCATGTATCATACTGTATTTAGACATGCAGTCAGTCATACAGATCATGTATCATACTGTATTCACGACATGCAGTCAGTCATATAGATCAAGTATCACACTGTATTTAAGATGTGCAGTCATACAGATCATGTATCATTCTGTATTAAGATATGAAGTCAGTCATACAGATCATGTATCATACTGTATTCACGACGTGCAGTCAATCATACAGATCATTTGCCATACTGTATTCAAGACTTGCAGTCAGTCATATTGTTGATGTATCATTGTATATTCAAGATATGCAGTCCATCATACAGATCATGTATTATACTGTAATCAATACATGCTGCATTCAGTATATCATAGAGACATATATCATATGGTGTATAACATAGTTGACTTGTCTATGTAAGGACAAAACTGAATGACAAAGAGCATTATTAAACGGAAAATGTATGGCAGTAAATATTCTACTATTAGCTGCTACCTACTATCTTTATATCAAAGTGTGTAGCAGTAAACAAGAGCATATGACCTGAATATCGTACAAGGTGGTCAGATATAAAAGTGTTTGAAGAACAAAATAGTTTACTTCTCTTTGAAAATTAGAAAAGATTCAAGAAATATTGAAACAGTTTTGGAATGTTTTGACAGGGTACATTGAAACAGTTTTGGAATGTTTTGACAGGGTACATTGAAACAGTTTTGGAATGTTTTGACAGGGTACATAGCCAACCTCAAAATCATTAAAGCATGAAAACATTTCCCTCAAAATTTAACCTTGCTTGATATAAGTCTTAGTAAGCCTTAAAAATCAGCCATCAATTGCTTTTTCAAGTACTTTTATGGTAGATTTTTGTTATGCAAATATAAATATATAAACAGCAGTTTCAAGCAAGAAGCGGTATTTAGAATAGTTAGGATGGTATTATTAAATGATAGCTTCTGGTATAGAGGATGCATACAATTTTGCACTCCTGCTGACAATGATGACGCAGACACATTTTTCCATAGCTAGTATTTGCGCAATGGTAGCTTAATTTTGAGCTTTATTATGTGTTTATCTTTCATGCAGTTTTACTTTTTACTGTTGTATTATTTGATGATTTTAGTAATTTGTGGATCGGATGACCTTAAAAATTCACAGTAACAAGCATCAAATTAGACTTAGATTGTGGGCCTTACTACTGATTGTAACCCAGGATTTAAGCCAATGAATTTGAAATGACACCAATTTCCTGTATATATTTTCTCTTACAGGAATACTTGTTGGTATTTTGGAACCAGGTAGTGTAATTCATTTTATATTGCATATATCTAAAAGACACATTTATAGTATGCACCATGAACCGAAACTGCCTTCTCTACCTTTGTTTAAAAATGTCTTAAAACAATACAACATTTGTGAATTGGAATAAGCCAAAGAAAACAACAAACTGGAATGTTTTGAAACTAAATGGCACACATATATTAATATTGTAGTATAGGATAGTTATAGTTTCTGACCATTGGCTGAAATATTCTAGATATATTTAGGAAAAAAGTTGATGCATCCACAAATTTGAATCATCACTTGGTTATACTTTGGTACTTATCATCTAAAACTAGTTTGATAAGATTTATAGCTCACAACATTCCTTTGTCTTCTCCTCTGCTCTCTGCTTGCTGACAGTTTATAGGAAGTGGAATAAAAGTTTCTTAATAATGTTAGTGTGTGTGTGTTCTTCCGGCTGTCTTCTTTTTGTATTGTGACATTTGAGCTGATTCAAACCTTCATATACATACACAATTCGTATGTGAAGAAAAAAGGAATTATAAGGTTGTCCTTGGGATGGCTCCCTGACCCATGGCTTCTTATGTGTGGGGAATATTTAAAAAGGAAAGTTGTCCTGTATGACTGTGTGTGTGTATGTGTGTAATTTATTTCTCCTGGCTATCATCTTTTCCTATTTTAAGCACGTTTTACAGAAGACAAGATATATATAGAAAAAAGTAAGGTACTCTGTGGTATGACTTCCTGACCAATGGCTACGATTTAATAGGGAATATTTAAAGAAAATAAAAAATTCCTTTGTGTGTGTGTGTGTGTGTGTGTGTGTGTGTGTGTGAAAGACAATCCTTTATATTTGTGTGTTCTTGTGTGTGTGTGTGTGTGTGTGTGTGTGTGTGTGTGTGTATGTGTGCAAACAAATGTTGATTTGTGTTTGAGAATACAATAAATGTGTTTTTTGAAAAAAAGACATTGTGCATACAAATTCATAACAATATCATTGAATCGTTAAAAATATGTGAAGATTTATCGTACAGTGAAAAAAGCATTATGATGTTATTCATGGTGATTTAGACAAAAGCCAAAAGAGATATATCTGGCATGTGATTAATGGTTGGTCCAGTTTCTATAAAATAAAGATGCAGATGTATATAATATATCGACCATGATTGGTCAGTGTGGACCATGGTAATTATGTGTGTATAAATCAAAGTAGATTATATATATATATAGTAAGTGGTTCATAGTAATTATATGTGACTGTATAAAATCATGATAGAGATATGTAGTATATTTACCATCAAGGTTTTTATATAGATAACAATTTTGTTTGGCGAATTCTTGGATAAACTAGTCTGATAAAAGTGATGAATGTTAGAAAGTATATCAGGTTATTGGAGTTTGAGACGTAATGGATAAACAAGTTATTTTTAATCTGAAAATGGTGTTAAGTGTGATTCCACTCACTGTCCATGCTGGATAGACACAACAATATACCATGTCATTCACCCACTGTTTTAGTATTATTTAAACATTAAATATAGGATAGACACAACAATATACCATGTCATTCACCCACTGTTTTAGTAGTATTTAAATATTAAAAATAGGATAGACACAACAATATACCATGTCATTCACCCACTGTTTTAGTAATAGCTGGATAGACACAACAATATACCATGTCATTCACCCACTGTTTAGTAGTATTTAAATATTAAAAATAGGATAGACACAACAATATACCATGTCATTCACCCACTGTTTTAGTATTATTTAAACATTAAATATAGGATAGACACAACAATATACCATGTCATTCACCCACTGTTTTAGTAGTATTTAAATATTAAAAATAGGATAGACACAACAATATACCATGTCATTCACCCACTGTTTTAGTAGTAGCTGGATAGACACAACAATATACCATGTCATTCACCCACTGTTTAGTAGTATTTAAATATTAAAAATAGGATAGACACAACAATATACCATGTCATTCACCCACTGTTTTAGTATTATTTAAACATTAAATATAGGATAGACACAACAATATACCATGTCATTCACCCACTGTTTTAGTAGTATTTAAATATTCAAAATAGGATAGACACAACAATATACCATGTCATTCACCCACTGTTTAGTAGTATTTAAATATTCAAAATAGGATAGACACAACAATATACCATGTCATTCACCCACTGTTTCAGTAGTAGCTGGATAGACACAACAATATACCATGTCATTCACCCACTGTTTCAGTAGTAGCTGGATAGACACAACAATATACCATGTCATTCACCCACTGTTTTAGTAGTATTTAAATATTCAAAATAGGATAGACACAACAATATACCATGTCATTCACCCACTGTTTCAGTAGTAGCTGGATAGACACAACAATATACCATGCCATTCACCCACTGTTTAGTAGTATTTAAACATTAAATATAGGAAAGGTATAATAGCAAGATCAATCAAAAATCACAAGTTAAAAGTAGAGTACAATTTTCATTTCTTTCCTTAAGAAATTTAGCCCTGCAGCATCTTGTGCTACAAAACAATATTGCTCTTGAATAAGTGTTAAAATAAGCATAATAAACAAGTCTCTAAAAATTACATTAAGAAATAAATATATTTATTTCATAAAGAATTCTGAATAAGCAAACCAACCATGGTGTTACTGTATATAAACTCCTAACACATTTAATAATAAATATGACATAATGATCAGTAAACCACCAATTCAAGAAAATGAAACTAGATCGAATCTGATTTAAATAATAAATTTTTATTTTGGAGTAGAAGAACCCAAAACAAATATGTGAGTTGTGCAATACATAACAACCATAAAGAACATTTTTCAAGCTTTTAACTAGCAGTCTAATATTGCTTTGTATATGTCCCTTCAGACATCAGGCTATGAAATGGGTTCTCAGTACAGAACTATTCATATTCTGGTAAGGAACAGAATAAGCTAAAAAGAAACACAGATAAAGACTTAAACATCTAAAAGTGACATATTTTAAAGAGTTTGATTTTAGTAGGGCTAAAAAATTATAGCATGAATACAGAGAGATATGCATCAAAGTGTTGGGTAAATATTGAACAATAGCTGTTTCCTGTCCTCATTCTTTATGTTCCTTTCTACCACCCCATACTTTTATCATTGTAGCCTCTCTGCATTAGCCATGCAGTTTTTGGTAAATAGGCCCATGTCATAAAGATCAACATTAACAATGTCATCAGATTTGACACATTGGCTTATATCATTAAGATGGCCCACTGTAATCAAAATTTGTAAATAGGCTTATATCATGATTATATCTATCACCAATGTGATTAAATTTTATAAAAGTTTATATCACAAAAGTGTTATAGATCATTTTTATGTAACAAAATCTGGGCATATTTATATCATAATAATACATCTAAATGGGTGATCGAACCATGTATGTATTCATATTTTTTTTTTGTTGTAGGGTTTAACGCCATTTTTTCAGCACACAATTGGCTAAACATGACGGCCAGTATTATTGGTGGAGGAAGAACCCAGGAAAACCTCTGGAAAGACCCACGACCCACGAGAAGCTACTGGCAAGCTTTCTCACATAACTACATTAGCCGAATCTTAGACTCGAACCCACGCAGACAGAGGTGAGATGGCAATGATCCGTAATGGAGAGTGGTTTAGACCACTCAGCCACTCGGGGCCCCCGTATTTATATTGTAATCCAGCATATAAATGGGTGATCAAACCCTGTGTGTATTTATTTTAAAAAACAGCACCTAAATGATCAAATGTTTTGTGTGTGTATATATATATATATATATATATATATATATATATATATATATATATATATATATATAATCCTGCATCTAATTTATTGCGCTTCAACCACTAATAATATGTTTATGCAGCTGATTGACTGAAAATGTTACAGTTGTTATTAGAAATTCTATTTTTCATCCTGTTATAGCATCAATGTCAAGAAGGATTGTGTTTATGATCTATATTGATTTCACAAGGATGAAGTTTGCCAAATGGTAGTTTTTAAACCTATTTCCACCTGTAGTATATCTTGATATTACAATACTACAGAGGCCAGATAAATGATGCATGATAAACTTGGGCCTCTTGTCTGCATAGACTGATATACTTGTAAGTCTATCACAGTAACACACACACAGATACATAGAGATAGATATTTCATAGATATTTATTTTGTATCATGTTATAAATTGAAAATTGGATTTGGTATTTACATTTCTATTTTTGTACTAAAATATTTTCATACCTGGAAAAATATTTAAATGTAATTTAAATATAGTTATAAGAATCATTGTTGTTTCTATTTCAGGATCCACAGCAGCTAATGTCATACAGACCACAACAACAGGATCCACAGCAGCTAATGTCATACAGACCCCAACATCAGGATCCACAGCAGCTAATGTCATACAAACCACAATATCAGGATCCACAGCAGCTAATGTCATACAGACCCCAACATCAGGATCCACAGCAGCTAATGTCATACAGACCACAATATCAGGATCCACAGCAGCTAATGTCATACAGACCCCAACATCAGGATCCACAGCAGCTAATGTCATACAGACCCCAACATCAGGATCCACAGCAGCTAATGTCATACAGACCCCAACATCAGGATCCACAGCAGCTAATGTCATACAGACCACAACATCAGGATCCACAGCAGCTAATGTCATACAAACCCCAACATCAGGATCCACAGCAACTAATGTCATACAGACCACAATATCAGGATCAACAGCAGCTAATGTCATACAAACCACAATATCAGGATCCACAGCAGCTAATGTCATACAGACCCCAACATCAGGATCCACAGCAGCTAATGTCATACAGACCCCAACATCAGGATCCACAGCAGCTAATGTCATACAAACCCCAACATCAGGATCCACAGCAGCTAATGTCATACAGACCACAATATCAGGATCCACAGCAGCTAATGTCATACAAACCACAATATCAGGATCCACAGCAGCTAATGTCATACAGACCCCAACATCAGGATCCACAGCAGCTAATGTGATACAGACCCCAACATCAGGATCCACAGCAGCTCATATCTTGCAATCCACAACATCTGGTTCAAAATCATCCACAACTGCTGGTCTGACACCAGTACTCGTGCCAGTACTGTCGTCCTATTACACTACATGTGGCCTGCAACCGCAAGCATCCAGTTCCATACAATCCACAACTGCTGATGTCACGCAAGTCCCATCACTTGATGATACTGGCAGGTTCGTACACATTGCATGTCTATTGGTAAATGTTGGATCCAAAGTCCTTAGACGTCTCCTGCTTTATCATACGGTCACACCAACCTGTACTCTGGACCAGTATCTTGCCATGAAAAGAATAGATATTGACAAACTAAAGAAGAATAAAATTCTAAATAAATCTCAAATGGACATCTTGTTCCCATCCGGTAGAAGTACCAATCTGAGTGATTATGATATTACACTTTTATCTGCCTTATTTACTAACATTGTACTTAACAAAAGTCACCAGGATCTGAACAAGATACAGTTTTTGAGAGACAAAAGAAATGAAATATTTGCTCATGCGAAATCACTCATGGTCAATTCAAATGATTACCAGACATTTTGGAATGACATCCGCAGAACATTGGAGGCTCTAAGTAAGCAATGTAATGACCCAGACTTTGAGAATGAAATTTCAAGAGAGATTCAAGCGATCCAGGTGTCAACAGTTCAAGGTACATCTTTACCTGATGCTCTACAAACACACAGAAAGATCGAAACTCTTGAAAGGCTTGTACAGTATTTGATGTCAAGTCATGCCCAAGAATTAAATAAAGAATCTGATGACAGTGACTCATAAACATCTTCATTCAGTATCAAGGCAATATCAAACAGCATGGAAAAGCTATGGATATTGTCATGGAAACAGGAGATAGGATTGTGTACACATGTGATTGCACAGAAATAAGCTGAAGCTGTGTGACATTCTTATAGTAAACTTGTTCATCACATTAATATTTGAAGATTTTGTCAAATCTGATTGCTGACATTGATACAAGTTGTAAAGTTATCCTTCAGTGTAACAATGTTGACTTAAGATTTAGTTGTAATTCCAGGATCTCAAGGCCAGATATGTCATGAGTATGACTTGAGACTTAATTGTCAACCCCTAGATTTAAATTCAACCCCTAGATTTAAGTTCAACGATATCATGATTATCTGAGCTAAGTGTCAACCCCATGGATCATGACCTGAGAGATAACATGTATTATAACTTAGGGCCTCATTTTTAGCCCTTGGATCATGCATTGAAACATATGATGACTGCTTCACATAGTTGTTTACCCCATATATAAAATATTCTCATATATTTCATGATTATTGTGTTGGCCTTAATGTGCCAGTTCATTTAACATGAATTGGATTTGTCATGATTATGTAGTCTATACATGTAACATGGGAAAAGAAATATCCATAGTAATGGAACTTGATCATTGTATAGCAGTGGAATATGGAACAGTTTTTAGAAGTGAAAGGAATTACGTATTTGTTCATACGAGAGTTATCATTATGAATACAAATGATTCCAAATTATTGGGAATTACATCTGCACAACATATTTGGCTTTAATTCAATTTGAGTAGCATGATTTTGAGAAGGAAATAGCAAAGAGATTCAAGGCATCTAGGTGTCGACAATTCAGAATGAATCTTTCATTGATACACTACGAACACATTCCAGAAGGATTAAAACACAAAAACTTGTACATACTTAGTGTGACTTGTACATATTTTGATAAAGTAACAAAGTTGAATCAGTTAAAACACTGGTGATATTGACATTGAGATGGGATATGTTGTACATTCATCTGATTATACACAAATCTTCAATGATATGACATTCTTATAGCAAATCAAGAACCACCCACCCCATTTAGTATGTAATTATGCAAAACCTGATTGTTATTAGTTGTAAATAATGTTTAAAAAATGTGTACAGTTTACATTAGTACATTTAATGACAACAATGTGATATACAATATGTTGTCATAAAATTACATAATTATTACTTTAAATGTAATGTAATTTGCAGTCACAGGATCCAGAATTCTTGCATGTCTTGATTTTGAATTAATATTTAGCCCTGGTATCCAGAATTCATACATCTCATTCGTTTGACCTTAATATTCGGCCCTGGGATCTAGACTTCATACATGCCATGATTTTTATTTTAATATTCAGCCCTGGGATCCATAATATATACATGTCGTGCCTTCATATTTTAATTGTCAGACCTTGGATCCTTTATTGTTAAGATGATTATGATTGTAGACTTTAATCATCACACCATGGATCACAAGATCAGACATATTAAGATTATGATATCATACTTAATTTGCAGGCAATGAATAATGACAATGAGATATGTCATGCTCATAATTTAGAATTTAATTTTCAGCCATTGAATCATGAAATGCATGATTATCTGAATCTTGAATTTAGATCTAGCACAAATATGCCTTCAGACATCATTATCTGGTTTTGGACACTGATTTAAGAGGTCATTATGATGTATTAATATTTGCAAATTATACAAATATAATGCAGTAGAATAAATATGGAGTTATGGCCCTTGATCCCTGTAATACGGATCCTATTAATGTGGAACATCTTTGCTTCCATATGTTTTATTAGATATAAATCAATTCATCAATGAAGCTTCATCTCAGCAAGAGCTTGGAGACATTTGAGGCTGATCATAATTTATGTTTCGAATTGCAAAAACAATATGTTTGTTTTCATTCAAAGTGTTCACACTTGGCCCATTTCTGTGATGATATGTTTGTTAGCATTCAAAGTGTTCATATATAGTCCTTTGCTGTGATGATATGTTTGTTAGCATTCAAAGTGTTCACACATGGCCCATTATTGTGATGATATATTTGTTAGCATTCAAAGTGTTCACATATGGCCCATAATGGTGATGATATGTTTGTTAGCATTCAAAGTGTTTACATATGAACCGTTATAGTGATGCTATGTTTGTTAGCATTCAATGTATTCACATACAGCCAGTTATTGTGATGGAATGTGTGTTAGCATTCAAGATGTTGACATATAGCCAGTCATTGTGATGAGATGTTTGTTAACATTCAAAATGTTCACATATAGCCAGTCATTAAGATGAGATGTTTGTTAGCATTCAAGATGTCCACATGTGGCCCTTAATTGTGATGATATGTTTGTTAGCATTCTAAGTGTTCGCATATGGCCCTTAATTGTGATATGTTTGTTAGCATTCAAGACGTTCACATATGGCCCATTATTGTGATGATATGTTTGTTTTCATTCAAAGTGTTCACATATGGCCCATAATGGTGATGATATGTTTGTTAACATTCAAAGTATTCACATATGGTCCATTGCTGTGATGATATGTTTGTTAGGATTCAAAGTGTTCACATATGGTCCATTGCTGTGATGATGTTTGTTAGCATTCAAAGTGTTCACATGTGGCCGTTAATTGTGATGCTATGTTTGTTAGCATTCAATGTATTCACATACAGCCAGTTATTGTTAGCATTCAAGATGTTCACATATAGCCAGTCATTGTGATGATATGTTTGTTGACATTCAAGATGTCCACACGTGGCCCTTAATTGTGATGATGTTTGTTAGCATCCAAAGTGTTCACATATGGCCAGTTATTGTGTTATGCTTGTTAGCATTCAAAGTGTTCACACATGGCCCATTATTGTGATGATGTTTGTTAGCATTCAAAGTGTTCACATATGGTTCATTGCTGTGATGATATTTGTTAGCATCAAGTGTTCACATATGGCCCTTAATTGTGATGATATGTTTGTTAGCATTCAAAGTGTTTACAAATGACCCGTTATTGTGATGCTATGTTTGTTAGCATTCAATTTATTCACATACAGCCAGTTATTGTGATGAGATGTTTGTTAGCATTCAGAGTGTTCACATGTGGCCCTTAATTGTGATGATATGTTTGTTAGCATTCAAGATATTCACATATGGCCCATTATTGTGATGATATGTTTGTTAGCATTCAAGATATTCACATATGGCCCGTTATTGTGATGATATGTTTGTTAGCATTCAAGATATTCACATATTGCCCTTAATTGTGATGATATGTTTGTTAGCATTCAAGATATTCACATATGGCCCGTTATTGTGATGAGATGTTTGTTAGCATTCAGAGTGTTCACATATGGCCCGTAATTGTGATGATATGTTTGTTAGCATCCAAAGTGTTCACATATGGCCAGTTATTGTGATATGTTTGTTAGCATTCAAAGTGTTCACATATGGCCTGTAATTGTGATATGTTTGTTAGCATTCAAAGTGTTCACATATGGCCAGTTAGTATGATGATATGTTTGCTGGCATTCATAGTGTTTACATATGGTCCATTATTGTGATGATATGTTATTTAGCATTCAATGTATTCACATATGGCATGTTGTGATATGTTTGTTAGCATTCAAAGTATTTACATATAACCCGTTACTGTGATGATATGTTATTTAGCGTTCAATGTATTCACATATGGCCCGTTGTTGTGATATGTTTGTTAGCATTCAATATGTTCAGTGGGGTATTGTTACCTCTTGAATATTTTTTTCATGTGTCATTTCACTTGGCCTGGATATAAAAGCAAGGAATTTGATTACATTGGAAACAAATTCTATACACAGTTAATCACTTATCAAAATCAACAATCACATCATGTTTGACTGCACTTAAACCTTCAGCAAATAAAATATTATATCTACAAACCTTATGCAAAAGCTATCATCGCTTAAACTTACCATTTAATTAATTCCATTCATTAAAAATAATGCATTCAGGTTTGAACGCTGTCATATTGATTTCAGCTAATCATAAAATATTACAATGATATGAAAAGACTGCCTTGTTTGACCATGTGAAATTATGAGAAAACTGATTTGTATCTTTTGTTATATTCAGCAACCATATTTTATCACATTTTTATTATTGATACTTGATGAGTAACAGTACAATCAGTTGACTGTTTCTCTCCAGGTCATTTCTCCATCAAACACATTACCCAACTACATTAACATTGAGGAATTACTTCTGCTGCCATGAAAATTCAGCCCTCAATGTGCTTGAAAGGTGTCACTCTTTGTGATGACCAAGGGAAGTAACTTGTACATATTACCTCCCATAACACGACTTGGTGGCAATCCATATACTGAAATCATTGTTTTAACTTTCACTGCAAACTGCCAACAGGCTTCAGAGACACTGTGGATTCTATTTGCTTATATTAGCCATCAAACAGCCATTTTCTGCGGTACAATAAATCTGACAATCATACTACATAATGTATTTATTTCTAAATGCTTTGGTGACATTTCATAGATGTTGCCATTTCATATGACATTATGTGTTTACGTTGGTACACTTGCTACTTAAATTGTACAGGCTTGAATCATACTATTGGACCAGCCTGGGCAGCAACTGTAGTGTGACCTTGGGCAAGGTACCTTACTCCAATTACCTTGGTAAAAAAATAAGTTTTGTTGTCATGCAATAATGTACAGAACCAACAAATTTTCCTGATATTAAAAATAAGTTTTGTTTACAAATATCTTTTCAATATTATCCATATATATTTTCATTGTTTCATTCATTGTTAATTCTATTAATAGTTATGAATTAATAATGAATTTTTAATATTATCTATATATATATTTGAATTACTATTTCATTCTGTCCTTGTTAATTTTTATTAAAAAGAATAATAGCGAATTGTGCATTCTATTCTGATTTTCTAAAAGGCATTATTTTTGCATTGAATATATATTTTTGAATAGCCTTTGACAACATGGTTATTAAATGAGAATCCCTGGTCCAGAACCCCACATCTCTTAAGATTGTCAAGAAGCCCAACAATACTGTACAAAATATCAGTAGGGCTCTCTCAAGCACCGTTTATCACGCAATGATAAAGTGGTCTAGAACTCCCATTTACCTATGCTACTGGTGTTCCTATAGATAATGCAGTATGATACTTTAGCAATGATAAAGTGGTCTAGAACTCCCATTTACCTATGCTACTGGTGTTCCTATATATAATTCAGTATGATACTTTAGCAATGATAAAGTGGTCTAGAATTCCCATTTACCTATACTTTTGGTGTTCCTATAGATAATTCAGTATGATAATTTAGCAGTGATAAATTAGTATAGAATTCCCATTTACCTATTCTATTGGTGTTCCTATAGATAATTCAGTATGATACTTAGGTAGTTAAAGTGCTGATATTAAAAAATATCAGTTTTGAATTACAGACACATAAACTCAAGCTTCAAGGATCGAGTGAGTAAGCTTATGTACAATTCAGCCCTAAATTTTCAAATGAATTACAACAGTTGTATATAAATATAAGGTTAATTTTTCTCTCATTGAAATATTTACAAGTTTTCAAATCTGTATGGTATTTGTAAAAACATGTATGATATTCATTCTGTAAATAAAATTCAAAAACTGCAGCCGCACTGGAAAATTAAAGTAATTTTCTTAACTTTACATATCGTATGCTATACATTTCTCACCAGCTGGGGACCAATTCCTAATGGTTTGGGGTAATGCAATACCACTCTCACAATTTTATCTTATCCATAATTTTAGTATTGTTTTTAAAGTCTTGCGTATATGTACTTTGAGACGGTCCCTCGTTGAAAGCACATTTCGGCTTTGAATGAGATCGACCGAAACTCATTTCATCCATTGTAATGATTAATTCAACTCATCACCATGTTTCAAGTAACTGTTAGAAACTTATGTATTACTAGATGACGATATTTTATCATGCCTTATTTGTTTACTGCGTATTTTAATCAAATAGTGCCCCCCGGAATGTGCTCCGGTAGTTTGTAATGACACTAATGTTCCAAGCCTTAAATGTTACTGACCTCGAGATGATAGTGTTCGCATTGCTAACCATAATCGGAGAATCTCGAATGTCTCCGTTGTTTATGATTGTATCAATATTAGAGGTTCTTTAAGGGTATAGAGAGTATAAATATGGCTCCCGTCGTTGCAGACGAGAGACTGACAGCATCAAAATCAGAACCGTCTGCCTACTTTCGGACCATAAGTTAACTTAAAAATTTTAAATCCAAATTTTCAACAGTCATGAATAATTTTTTACAGGTAAAAACCATCCATGAAAGTGATATTGCAATGACTAAATTCGGATTTCCCAGATTTTGATTAATACAAATTTCGAATTGGTGCAAATTTCGGATTTTTCCAGATTTTGATTTTTACAACTTTCGGATTTGCCCCGATTTTGATTTATAAAAAAATTCAGAATTGTCCTAAATTCGGATTTGTCCAGATAGTGATTGATACAAATATCAGATTTGATAAAAATTCGGATTTGTCCAGATTTACATTTATACCAAATTTCGGATTTGTCCAAAATTCGGAATTGCCCATGATTTTGATTTATACAACTTTCGGACTTGTCCAGAAAAAAACATTATCTGAATTTGGGATTTATCCAAATTCCGGATTTACCCAGAGTTTGATTTGCACAAATTTCTGGCTTGAATACAATTCGGAAATTTATTAGATTTTTGTCTGAAGATTTTCTTTTATATCGTTTTCGTAATTAAGGTTAGTACCAGTCGCCACAATAGGAATAATCTTTGATGTTATAAAAGCATAGACTTTATTTTTAAATTTTTTTTTTATAAAATCAAGTTCATTAAACATTGATGCTAGCATGGATGTTTCTTAAAGTATATATAAAAATATTGTGTATTAAACAAACAAGATTAAAATGTATAGTCATAAAGTAAAATTATTATTGTGCATGTCAATGATCTTGTGATCTTGTGAATATTGAATAAATTAAATAAGAGAGAGAACACAATTAAAAGTAAAACATCATTTATTCTGTATTTACTTGTCATAGATAGTACACAGTTCTTCATTCTCCTCTATAATCTCTTCTGTCGTTCTTGTCTTTTATTGTACATAAATATTATTACAAACACCACAATAAAATTGCTACATTCATTTCACCTCAAGCCAGTACCAGGCGAACCCAGAATAGGTTATGACTGAAAGAACCTGAGCAAGTGGTCGTAATATATATATATATATATATATATATATATATATATATATATATATATATATATATATATATATATATATATCTAGAGAGAGAGAGAGAGAGAGAGAGAGATACAAAACCAGGACGCTGGTAACAATATATAGAGTTTGGATGGCACTACAATACCCGCTTACATTTAAAATCAAGTATCAAGAGCAGACATTTTGTCACGAACAGCACAAACAATGGCAGCTATGTCAAATATAAGACCCATCTGGAGAGACAAGAGTATGTCTGAAAACTAAAATCAGGTGGTATAAGGAGAGGTAGACAGAGAAAAAAGTGGAGTGACAATACGACAGAATCGACCAGGAAACGTTTTGCAGAGACACTGGCATTGGCACATGATCGAGACAAGTGGAGGAAACTGGTCAGAGGTTCAGCAGCATGGCATTCACTTCATAAATAGCATCATGGCAGCATGGCATTCAGACATGGCATTCACTTCATAAATAGCAAAAACGGACAAAAAATCAAAACTAGTTTTCACTGTTTAACTCTCATCCTTTTCTGATACTTTTCTGAAAAACAAAATTTGAGCACTACTACTTTCTACAAGTTATTTTTATTTGTTTGTATTATTATTATAATTATTATTATTATTAGTAGTAGTAGTAGTATTTTATTATTATTATTATTATTATTTTATTAGTATTATTATTATTATCATTGTTAATAGTATTATAATTATTATTATCATTATTGTTATAATTACTATTATTACAATTATTTTATTATTATTGTGATCATTATTATTATTATTATTATTATTATTATTATTATTATTATTATCAGTTTTATTATTATTATTATTATTATTATTATTATTATTATTATTATTTTGCCTGCACTCAAGAACTAGTTTGTATATTATTTATTTATTTATTTATATTATTATTTATTATTATTATTTCTTATTATTAATTATTATTATTATTATTATTATTATTATTATTATTATTATCATTACGTTGCATGCATTCAAGGACTAACAGGTTTAAAGTGAAATAATAATGTTACTTCCAAGTATTCGTTCTCTCTGTGTAACAATAATTTATATTTGAAAATGGTTTGTATTTTAGTATACCGATAAGGTTGCATGTAACAAATAATTTATAATTTAAAATGGTTTGCATTTTAGTGTACCGATAAGGTTGGCATGTCTAGGAACACGGTGTAGTGTTAATTTTGAAAAGCAGTCAGGTTATTGATATTTATATAGGAGAGTGTTTCAACATAAAAACAAAGAAACACAAAAAAAAAATGCGATGAGCGAGTTTGAAAGCGAGTTCGAATATAAAAATTTAAAATAAAGTAAAACATTAAGAATAAGAAATGGGATGCTGCGAGTTTCCAACGCGTGATCGCTTGTTTTGGCGTGTGGGACGAGACACACATAAAAAGACATATGTCGGTGTGGATGTTTGTATATACGATACAATGTTCTATATGTAATTTATTTAAAAAGTCTGTCTGTCGTGCACTTTATTTATAAAGGCCTTGACATGTCCAAATTGCTCTTAACATATGATGTAAGGTGACCTACTTTCTAGCTATCTTAAAATATGATGTAATGTGACCTACTTTCTAGCTATCTTAAAAGCCATCACCCGTTTTGCATTTAGTCCAACACTCTTGCTTCCGTACTTTGTTTGATTCGCAACGCCGCCTAAAACTTAATGTTCAATCTAGTTCAGTACCTTTTAAAGAAAATATTTTGAACAAATGTATAAGCAACAATTTTTCTTTCATTTTTTTATGCAGTCAGAACATCCCCAGAACTGGCATTTCAAAGACGTTTAGTTTCTATTCACTTATACTTGAGTCTATTTAAAAAAGAGAAAAAGAACTTTTAATAACTTCCTTAAATGCCACATTTTGCACATACTTCTATGTTTATGACAAACCATCCCGAAAACACCTAAATATTTATTTCATTTATTTCAACTTTGTGACCGCTTTAAACACAAATCTTTGTATTTATTTATATATTAACTGAATCGCACTAGAAACTCCATTTTACACCTCCTTTGGTTAAGGCCATTCAAAGTTTAAAGTTGTTGTAATTAGCAAATTTACTTGGAGAAATGGTTATGCTGAATATTTGGGCTATGTACTCTACCCTAGTCTATGGGCTATTTATTTTACGGGTTTACAGAGCCTCTGGACTATATGCTGTACGGGGAAAATGTTTTGGGGCTATGTATTGTATAGACTATGCACAGTCTCTAGACTGTGTACTGTACGAGTCAAAAGCCTTTGGACTATGTATTGTACGAGGTAAAGCAATCAATGGGGTTATGTACTGTACGAGGTAAAGCAGTCAATTGGGTTATGTACTGTACGAGGTAAACAGTATATCTGCTATGTAGTGCACGAGATAAAGCAATATATGGGCTATGTAATTTATCTGGTAATGCAGTATATAGTGTATGTACTGTACGGGCAAAACAGTTTAGGGGCTATATTCGGTATAGACTATGCAGTCTCTGGGATATGTATTGTACGGGTAATGCAGTCTTCGAGATATGTAATGTACGTGCATACCAGGCGAGACATGGCATTCAAACGAACTTCCTTTTGGTTCATTCGTAGCACAGTTCTTCAACTTAATATCAAATCAGACGCTTAAGAGAAGTTCAATTATGAAGTTTGGATTTGGTTCATAAATTGGAAAAACGGTCGAAAACCCTGTTTCATGTAATGTTAACTCGTATCCTTTCCTAGCACTGTTGAATAAGGAAAAGAATGAGCACAATGGCTGTTAGTTTTTTTTTATTATTTATTATTTTCATGTATTTAACTTGTTCTGTATAGTAGTAGTAGTAGTAGTAGTAGTAGTAGTAGTAGTAGTAGTAGTAGTAGTAGTAGTAGTTTTCATGCACTATTGAAAAGCTGGTATAAAATAAAATAAAAGTTTACTTCCAAATATTATTAATACCTCTATTTGTTTCTTTATTATTATTATTATTATTATTATTATTATTATTATTATTATTATTATTATTATTGTTGTTGTTGTTGTTGTGTTTTCGTGCACTAAGGAAAAGCTGGTTTGAAGTGAAATATTGTTTCAGTCTGTTTTACATGTTCCAGACGTTACTTCCAAATGTTATATCTGTGTTATACTTGTCACGCCATGTTACCCAAGCAACTTCCAAATGTTACATGTGTCTGTTTTTTATGTCTAGCGAACATGCAAACTCCAATTACAAATGTTACATCTGTCTGTTTTTTTATGGCTAGAGAACATGCAAACTCTAATTCAAAATGTTACATAGGTTTTTTATGTTTAACGAACCTGCCCACTCTAATTCCAAATGTTACATCGCTCTGTTTTATTTGTTTAGCGTTTACAAACATGTTCGAAGATGAAAATTAAAACGAAGGTAAAGAATAAGTAATGCAACTGGTATGCTACTCTTTTCGAACTCGCGATCTCTTGTTTGGCAAGCGGAACTAGACACACAAAAGAAAGACAAATATCAGTGTGGGCGATTATATGAAATAATATGTTATTCATGTATTAAAAATATCTGCTACTTGTGCATTTTACTCATGAGATCGTTGAGATGTTGGAATTGCTCTTGAAATTAAGTGCAAGTCGACATCCTGTTTTATTATCACGATAGCCAGCATCCGTTTTTCATCTAGTCCTACACTCGGGTTTCTGTACTTCGATTCACGACACCACCCTAAACAGGACACGATACTTAAACCCTCAAACTTTGTTTCGATTCTATAAACAGGTGATCCTTCTGGGTCATGTTGTATTAAAAAAGATAATATTCTCAATCACATTTATCTTTCCAAAATCATAAGGTTTGAACGAAACAAAACGTTACAATTGTGAAGATAATACAGTATAACAAAGTTCGATTACACTGAGATACAAAGCCACTACCAACCAAAGTAAACATATAAATACATAAATAAAACAATTCAAAGACCAAACTTACAGGATGCAATGATATTTTATATTTCACTCAGTGTTTTCTTGCATTCTTATTTTCTAACATCATAACTTTATCTGTATCTCCATCTACATTTAGTAATATGTGTTTAATTAATTATTTAGAATACACTCCAGCTCAGTCGTCACAATATTTACTGCAGACACTTCAAAAAGTTAAAACACAGCATCTCAGATCATCTTTAGAGTACTCAGAGCACACCTCACCACTGCTCTGTACCCTGTACTGGCTATCCATTCGATACGGAATCAAACACAAAATTTGTTCTCTATGCTATATTTCACTGACAGACTCCAGTCCAACGTACTTATCCAGCCACACCTATGTGTATACACCAGCAAGATACATACGCTCTTCTTCTGACAATCGTATACTCATTGTTCCCACGGTGAAAACGAAGTCATATGGACAACGTTCTTTTGCATACCAGTGCCTGGAGATGTGGAACGAATCGCCCATTGAAATTAGACACATAGACACAGTGGTCCCTTTTAAGAGTGTTCTTAAAACTCACCTTTTTCTACTGCAGGAAGAAACTTAGAGACCAAAAATATGTTTTATATCATATATGTTTTCAGCATGTTTTTATGTTTTCCTATTTCATTGTTGTTGTCATTTGTTGTTCTGTAGTGTAGTCATATCATTATAGATAGTGTAAAGCGCTTTGAGCTTCTACAGATTAGTTGCTATAAAATGCCCTTATTATTATTATTATTATTATTATTATTATTATTATTATTATTATTATTATCTCCATGGTATGGGATCAGGGTATGCGATTTTATTAGCTTGTATGTTTGGAATTTCAATTTTGGGGGTTAATTCTTGAATTTTCTTTCCTTCAGGTGGCTCCGTAGTTAACTTACGTCTGAAAGGAATGTTTAATTTTACTACACAGAGTTTGGTTTGGATTTGAGTTTTCATGGATCGATAATTCTGAAGCATATCTTAGTAAAAGTTCTTCTCTTCGTAGACGAAGTGGGGGTTCTCCTGTCAAACTTTGTTTTTCCTCTCTTGTGGTTCTGTTATGCACATCTGTGCAGATGCGGAAGGCTTTTGCTTGAATGTTGTCTAGCTTTTTTAATAGGGACGACATCGACGAGGCATAAACCTGGCACCCATAATCCAACTTAAATTTCATTCATGATCTGTATAAGATTAAAAAAGTAGATATGTACGCTCCCCAATTTAATCATTTAATGTTTTTGATGAGATTCAAGTCCCAGTTCTATAAGAACCGTGCTAGGATGGCCTGAAACCCCACCTCGGACACCTTATCAGAATACACCCGAACCTAAATAATCTGATTATGTCACAGATGTATAATCATATCATGAAATCACCCCATCATACAAAGAACACCTCCGCCGTATACAAAATGCAAACGTAAGCGATGAATTTTTATTTCTAGATAGGAATTACATGCATTGGAACTTTAATTTTGAGAAAACTCTTGATTCATTCACTGTGACTCCATTTTATTTAAGTAATCTCATTAATTATTTTAAAGAGATTAATCAATTACATAAAACACACCAAGAGAGACTAAGACAGAGTTTCCAAGAACATCTCTTTCATATAACGAGGCCACGTCATGAAATCATTGAACACGTAAAAATATTAAATCAACTTGTATCCGACATGGACTATATCAACAAACGAACAGTTCAAGTAATAATCGATAAAAAAATATGACAATCTATATCCCGCTAAACCAGAATTTCTAGACGCATTTTCGTTAACAGAAGCTACGCTGCCGAATTTTGAATTCTCCGATGTAATGTAGAGGAATTAAAAAAAATCAACCAATAATCTCCTCGATGAGTACTTCCCACAAGTACTCGCCGCATGGAAAAAAATACCACAACCACAGGCAACTATCCTCAGACATAATAATGACCCAGATGTTGCAGGTAGGCATATTGCTCTTGCTAATGTTAATATATCCTCGGTGGTTGCAATAAATCTAGTATGTGATGCTATTGGTGGAAGTTACCAAATAAATCTCGAAAGATCAAATCAACCCCAGCAGAGATATATTTTATATTCGTTGGCACCAGCGGCTCCACCAGGATTTTAAATAATTGAGGAGCCAACAAATCCAGTGTATATGCGATGTCGGAATGATTCATTAACTAGAATTAATTTTAAACTCACTGACCAGTCCAATAATTTGATTGACTTAAGAAATGTGACTTTAAAAATTAGTCTGTATGTGAAATCCTAAAGGATTTTCGTCTTAAAGACTTACCAAAACTGTCTTTTTTATAGTTTTGTCGGAAATAATTTCGGTCTTTGTCTGAAATAGTTTCGGTCTCCGTAGAGGCCTTATATTTGCTTGAAAACTTGGTCTGTTCGCCCTTCTTGCGGCTCTACCTCAAATTGGGTCATCACATTCGTTTATTTGTAACATAATACATACGTTTATTTTATGTTTAATTTGGAATTTTGTGTAAAGTGATTTTTTTTATTTAGACTTATTTATTTTACTGCGCCTCACTTTACTCTCTATATATTTATTCTCATATAATCCGACTATTTCTGAGTCGGGGTCCGTACATTTTCTATTTTTGTATGTACTTCTTCGACTCGATGTTTGGTCGTCGTTTTTATTTAGTTATTTAAATTTGAAAATTTGTTCAAAATTGTTTTTTTCCCCATAAGGTTGGGTGTTCTATATAGTTGCCGAAGCTGCACAGAGAAAGAAGTGTAGGATGTTAGCAACCACAAGGTAATAATATATATACATTATATATATACAATATATATACACAAGGTAATAATATATATACATTATATATTTATACAATATATATACACAATGTAATAATATATATATACATTCCTATTCTAGTCATGTATATCCGTTAATGGGGCTTTTTCCAAATTCTTCCACAGGCCTGCCCACTCCGCGTAGCGCCATGTGATATAGCTCCATGACGTCCTCATACTTTACATTCTCCATTAAGGATCCTCTTATTCTATGAATTCTAACTCCATATGTTGTAGTAGTCGATTAGACCTTGCTTGCATGAACAATTACATATATTTATATCAGTGGTAAACAGATGATAAGGCAATTAATCGATTCCACATGTCCTCAAATGAATGGAGTTAGTCGAATTGCTAATTCGTTACGCCTTGACCTTACACATTAACACACATTAGACGAGGTTTGGGATTCTGGCCAAGTCTTGATTTACACAGCAAATAAATTGAATACATTCCAGTTCCTAGTCAATACACACTGACGCTGTGAATATGTGAAATCTAGATTCATTGAATTCACATGTATTCTCGTACATTTAACTAACGTAATTCATTAAATTATTAGAACCTAATTATTATGCAAGCAAGATGACAAATTGAACGATACGTCAAACTTATCTAAGAATTAATGTAAGACTTCCTATTCATAACTCAACATCGCTATAAATCAAAAGCACATTATTATACAAACGTATTAGATAAAATCATGCAAGATCTATGGACTAAAGCAAACATTATATAAATCGCATCAATAAATTACATGGAATTGTGACACACTATACCTTTGAGGTTTTCGTCACCCAGCAGTTTTTGACGGCTTGCCTGGAACACACTTTTTACAAATGAATTCCTTTCAAATTCCACTCGGAGTCTCTCACTGATTATTTTACCCTCTGTCCTCGTGCCGGATAAGTTCAGACTAACATTTTTATTTCGATAAGGCGATCTTAAATCCTATGAAATTTTGTGTGAAAACACACTTCTTATTTAATGTGACCAATCAGAATCAAATGCCTTTGCCGCTAAAGTCGCTAAAGTCGGATCAGTCTGACCTGGTCGTTTTTAAGTAACATAATTTCTGAGGTTTCTCAAGATTGACAACTTTCCAATGAAAATTGAACTGTACCATGTCTCTAGCAGTCAGTCTGGCTGCTGAATAAACAAAGGTTCTAATTAGTAACAACAGTAAAATTATAAAGAAACATTACCATAAACCGCAGTATGCGATATGACAAGTGCGTGTCTCCATAAATCTAACTAATGGGTTTTTTGTCTCAACTAATGTATTCTTGATAGATCGCCACAAATTTGCCCCTTCACGCACTACTTCTTAAAAACATTAAATGTTAAATATATTGATGTTATTAGAGACAAAAGTAGATTAAGTGCCTCTAATTAGCAACATTAATGTTTATATATTATTAAAGCAAACGCAGACATTATAAATCAAATTAAAAATAAACGCAAGGAGTCTACAATTTAATTAAATTTATATATTATTAAAGCAAACGTATACTTTGTAATTAGCTACATTAATTTTTATATATTATTAAAGCAAACGTAGACATTATAAATCAAATTAAAAATAAACGCAAGGAGTCTACAATTTAATTATATTTATATATTATTAAAGGAAACGTAGACTTTATAATTAGCAACATTATTTGTATATATTATTAAAGCAAACGTAGACTTTGTAATTAGCTACATTAATTTTTATATATTA